>OY756214.1:28033200-28633200 GCA_963576875.1 Acrobasis repandana | reverse complement strand
ACTTACTTTGAGGCTAGCTTAATCAGTGTGATTAGTCCCTATATATTTATTTATTTATGAATTGTGAGTTTCAGTCACGGGACAACATCCCTGATCCCTATCAGTATCCTCGCAGTGGATATCGATTAAGGTACTGTCTACAAGATATAGTTTTAAATCTAAAATCCGAGTACGAGAAAATTCTTGATGAAAAGTACGTTAATCCAGTTAATACAAGCACAGCTACCTAGCAACAGTTAATAATGTATATATTTTGAGTTAATTTGATACCCCACACGGTATGATTACTTTATAGCCTATAGAGGGCGCCACCGTGAATTTACTGTGACGTCACATAGCCTATAACCAGCGGAAAGCCGAGACGCTTCCGACGATACTTCGCTGTCAAGGTGTCGTGGATATTTTTAAAGATAAGAGGAACAGATGAACATACATACATTCAAACATATCATATCAGCCACAGGAAGTCCACTGCTGGACATAGGCCTCCCCCAAGGATTTTATAAACGACCAAACATATTTATATATGTTTGGTATATACTTACATACATAACGGCGAAACACATAACCCTTCTTTTGACTTCGCCGTAGTCGGGTGATAAAAAAGTATGGCACATTCCAAGTAGTCTATAACAGGAGTTCACACACCTATAAATATTGAAAATATTGCAACGAGTAACTTGATGTGCTTAGTTAGTGTGACAATTTAATTTTAAGGCCGTACCTAAATTTTCCGGGGTCCAGTGCTGCCCCCATTTTAAATAAATCATTTAAAAGAAAACGGAAACATTATTTAAAATTTTGCAACTACCAAGTCCTAGATAACCCTTCAAAGTATTCTATGAACTACTGTTTACAATTTAAAGTGAGAACGTTAAGCTTTACTACGCACAATTGCGAAAAACGGCCACTTTTGGCTAATGTGCGTAGTAAAGCTTAAAGTTCTCATTATAAACTGTAAACAGTAGTTCATAAAATACTTTAAAGGGTTATCTAGGACTTGGTAGTTGCAAAATTTTAAATAATGTCTCCGTTTTCTTTGAAATTATTTATTTTAAATGGGGGCAGCACTGGACCCCGGAAAATTCAAGTACGGCCTTAATATTTTTACATATAAAAAGAAAAGATTCCGATGAATTGATAACCTCCTCCTTTCTTGAAGTCGGTTAATAAATAAATTTGCTGATTGTTGATCATTCTTAGAAGTCTTGGTCCGCGTGTCAATATTGGTGGTAGTGGTGGCTACATTTGCTCACTGCATTACCTATTGCTGCCCGCGCATGGCGCGTCTAACGTTTTCCAATTAGCACCACATTGTCCTACGTTACGTTACGTTATTGTTCAACCCTCGACGCTAAAATACGAATATTGTGCAAAGAAAATTTTATGAAATTACCCGACTGTGCCAGAACGAGGGTTATGTTTTCAGGTGTATTTATGTATGAATGTAGATTGTGGGTATATTTTTCGGCACGCTCTGCAGCCCTAACAGCTTGATAGATTTAGCTTGAGAGGTGTCGTTACATTCGTCTTAATAGTAATTTAATAGTTATATATATGTATATGTGAGTATATATATATTTAGTAAAAAAATCAGACAAGTGCTATTTACACTCACTTAAAATTAATTATCTAAGTTGTTTTAACTTTAATAAAGAATTTTCGCCTATTTGCCTTAAACTAATTGTTCTGTGAGCTGAAAACCTCGCGACTTACTTGTTTAGACAAAAAAATTGCGTCTTAAAAAGGGTTCCTAACAAAAAAGTATTAAATATGACATATTTGAAATTTCGAAATAGCTGAAATATGATTTTCTGAAAGTTTTAAACCCCCATATCTGCGCCATTTTGAAAAATTTCCTAAAACTGAATCTCCAAAAATAATCTATATAGGTACCTACTTAATCAAACTTTATAAACTTTCACGAGAATCGGTTGAGAAATGCGACCTGTAGGCGGGAACAAACTGACAGACAAGAAAAGAGCATTTTTGCCCAACCTCGACCCTGAGAGCTCCGCCCGCGCGGTCAATAACTTCAAAAATGCCGATCTTAAAAATTATACTATAAAATTTCATTTGATATGTCACATATCAAACTACACAAAACTTTATTTAAATGTCTTATTAACCCCTCCATATTTGAAATTTAGGTATTTATTTACGACCGACTTATGTAGGTATATTTTGAAGTGAAAACTTCTTTAGCGGCGTTGTGCACTTTTTTTGTAATGGGTAAAAAATGTTAAACTCGCGTCAGGACACGTGTCCTGATCGAAAATTCGTAAGACGGAATGACAACCGGCGCGGCGTAGGAGAAGAAGTATTTATACTATAATTTCGACGAAGCTGTCAGCCGGCTCGTTGGTCTAGGGGTATGATTTTTGCTTAGGGTGCGAGAGTTCCCGGGTTTAAATCCCGGGCGAGCCCAAACCTTTTTGAAGTTAAAACTTCTTTAGCGGCGTTGTGCACTTTTTGTCATGTTTGTGTACGGTAGCGCAATAAATAAATATTGTATTCTACCACATAAATTATAGTACTTTTATACTGATAATTAAAGCAATTCGTGCAAAATTATTCCCTAACCATTCCAAAATATCAAAAATGCACAACGTTAATATTCAAGTTTTACTTCTGCCACCACTCCCGAAGTGCAACCCGTCGTTTTTTTTTATTTAGCCATTATGTCCCACTGCTGGGCAAAGGCCTCCCCTCTTTCCTACCACAATTCTCTATTCTTGGTCTTCACTATCCATTCCTTATCAAATTCACGCAAATCGTCTGCCCATCTCGTAGGAATGTGTACTTATAAATCCAATCGGTCCAGTAGTTTCGTTGCAAATTGGCTGTGACACACGGACAAGTGAGTAATCCTATAAGGGTTCCTTTTTAGCTTTTGAGGTACGGAACCCTAAAAAACAAAATCATCTGGTACATTCTAAGTTTTTTCTGTTTTTAACCGACTTCAAAAAAGGAGGAGGTTATCAATTCGACTGTATGTTTTTTTTTAATGTATGTTTGTTTCGCGATATCTTCGCCAATTGTAAACCGATTTTGATGATTCTTTTTTTATTTGAAAGCATTTACTACCAAGTTGGTCCCATTTTAATTTGGTGAAGATATGATGAAGAACTTTGGAGAAAAAGAAGAAAGTCCTAGAAAAAAATGAAGTTGGTTGTTTTTTTTGTAAAAAATTTAATTTTTCCAGACCGTCATCGAAGAATATGTGTGTACGCACATGTGACGTCCTTTCGCACCCAACCCAGGCCCTGGGGGTGGGCAAAGCCCCGAGATGGTAAACTATCATAACATATTATCTATCATTTGTGTTGTGAACTTGTGTGTAACCAAACGAATCCACAGCACACTGCACATCTTCGCTCAGCTTCAGTAGATGCATTTTTGTTTTTTTCTATAAAAACGTTAATTTCGGAAACGCTTCAGGGAAGAATATGTCCTTCCACGCATTGACTGGACCCGAGGAGAAGACGATACTAGAACCAGTCACTGGAGCGCGTTCTTAAGTGTCTTCTGACTTTGTTTGACTTTACAAGAACTTGGTAGTCACTCGTACTCGTCGAGAGCACTAGCTCTCGACGAGTCACCTACTAAGGTGTGCCGTTCTGGTAATGATTTGCATGACGTCGCTTATCTTGTGAGTTATGTAAGTAATTTTGGCAGTTCCGTAAACAAAATAAATGAGATACGCGAAAATAATTCAAATTGTAATATTATTACGCTTCTTCGCTTACATAAACGTCAGCCAAGGAGGCTGAATGTCACATGATCATTATCAAGGTCTGACTTTCATATTAGCTTCCTGCCTCTAATGAATGGTAACACGTGAGACAGAGACGGGAGATGTCGACGTATTGAGTGAGCGAGACGGAGCATAGGAAGCATCTCAGGTGGCAGGTCGTGTGATCCCACGTTTCCCTAAAAGGTTGATGAACTACGATGCCTTTTCACACACTCTTTTTAAAATAAAGATACGGACACATTATCACGGCTCTATCCCTAACGGGGTAAACAGAGCCCAGGGCCATAAGGCCCAAAAACCACATTTAGCGTGATGATGGGCGTTAAGATAAAAAATGGGAATCAAAATAGTAATGGGTTACTAGCCGCATCGGCTTTTACGATCTGCGCGGGAAGAGAAGCAGCTGGTGCATTCTAAGCTTTTTGTTGTCTCCCCAACCAGCACAGAAGATGCTTTTTAAAATAGAAATGAAGGAAAATATACTCGTACGTTGTAGTCATTGTATTTAATGTGGTCATCATGGAACGAAAGCCAGATGTGTCATCTGGCTTTCCTTTCTTCCTTTTTGCTTTCCTGAAGATACTTAATTTGACACCTATAAAAATCATAAGACACGAAAAATGGAGATCCAACTTTGCATAAAATCATGAGATTCGCAAAGCCAATTGTTAATCCTAACTGAATCTCGTTGCATAACACCGTCATAACACACGGCCGCGGTGCAACGGTCGCGAACTTCACAAAGCTGCCACAGCTGGCGGACGGTCGGAAAGTCGGCTTTAGGCAGCCGTTCATATCGAACAAAAATCGGATAGCCAATTTTGCGAGACGTTAAGTTTATAATTGTAAAGAGTGTACGAAGCTGGTGGTATATTCTTTTTAGGGTTCCATAACCATAGTGTGCAAACGGGACCCTGTCACTGAGACTTCGCTGTCTGTCCGTCTGTTCGTCATTCACAAGGATCTATCTCTTGAACCGTAATAGCTAGACACTTGAAATTTTCATCACTAATGTATTAGTGTCCGCAGTAACAAAAATACAAAAAATAAGATAAAATTAAAATTTGAAGGGGATTGACATAAAAAAACGTGGTTTTTTAACGTTTTAAAACATTGTACGGTGGTACGGAACCCTTCATGTACGAGTCCGACTCGCACCTTCCCGTTTATTTTTTATTTGTCAATATTAGTAGTGTAGTGTAGTCATCATCAATAAGCAAAGAATTGGGATCTTTCTAAACTTTCACGAAAATAATAATCACGGTAAATATTCCGTTTTATTTCATGCTAACTAGGATCTTGTCGGTGGAATAGTGAAATGAAATGAAATGAAATAGTTTATTTCAGACTGCACATAGATACATGTCCATATTGTGTTAGTAGGAAGTAGTGATTATATAGTATTTTTATTTTAGTTTTTAGTAATTTTGTATTTTTATTTTTAAACGTTTGTTGTACCTATATAAAACCATTCAAACTAAATAAGAATATAATCCACTTATAAAATATTGCAATACTTATAATCCGTACAAGTTCATATGGATTTGACGACGCCGGCCTTCTGATCACACGCGAGCTGTGGCGAAGTCTTTGTCCCCGGATGAAAACGAAAGCCTCCAACACGATGCAGAATAAAAACTACGACATACTCTGTCGCCTAATGTATGGATGTTTATGAGCTAATTCCGCTGCAACCGAGTCTTAACGACATTTCAGAGCATTGTCCGGAATTAGGGCAGACATTTATACACTGGTCTGAATTACTTAGGCACAATGGCTTTGCTTTTAAATGAGATATGGTTCTTCGATGTCGAAAAATTACAGCATTTTTTTTTCAACTTTTTTGTTTAGATGAATTAATTCAAATGTAGGTTCGAAGGTCGTCTAATAGAAGAACAAATGATATTCTTACCTTAAAAAAAATCTTAGAAAAAAACTTAAAAAAAATTTACTAAACACTGCTTATATTTATTTTTTTAACTACAGGGTCTAACAAAATATACTAAAACTATTTTAAGGGTGAATTCAATTCATAATACTGAACAACTTTCCCTAAGGAACATATATCGAAATATGAAAAATATTTTTTGGCCTTCCATACGAACTCGGATCAGCTGATCGGTGAACTTGTATGGGAGGCCAAAAATTACTTTTAATATTTCGATATATGTTCATTGGGGAAAGTTGTTCAGTGTCATGAACTGAATTTACCCTTAAAATAGTTTCAGTATATTTTGTTAAACGTTATATAATATATTTACACAAATCCAAGTACTGGCGGTGTAAAAGCTTAAGGCCTTATCTACCAGTCCACCAACCGGGTGATGTGGAGAATGACTGGGGTAGTGCAAAACTCCAATAAAATAAACGGGCAAGTGCGAGTCGGACTCGAACATGAAGGGTTCCGTACCTCCGTACAATGTTTTAAAACGCTAAAAAAACACGTTTTTTGTATGACGACCCCCTTTAATTTTCAACTTTTTTTATTTTCAGTATTTGTTGTTAGAGCGGCCACAGTAATACATAATCGGTGAAAATTTCAAGTGTCTAGCTATTACGGTTCCAGAGATAGAGCCATGTAACAGACGGACAGATGGACAGACAGACAGACGGACAGACAGTGGAGTCTTAGTAATAGGGTCCCGTTTGCACCCTTTGGGTACGGAACCCTAAAAATGGTAAAAAGACCGTATGTACCGATGTTTCATATGTGTAAGCTTCTTTTTGGAGAGGGATAAAATAACGTATTATCTAATATCTATACGCACTGCGCCTACGCACGACTCTGTTCAATCGAGAGGTCAATCGAGAAAGCGCGATCCCAGCTGCCAGGCGACGCCACTGGTCGACGCCCATTGTTTCAGTCAATCACAATGATGTGGATAAAATTAAAATAAATTGGTAGTGATTTTAATCCACATAAGCAGTAGATATAACCTCACATATACAGGGTCGAAATATGTAAATTATTTTTGGCTTTTCATACAAAATCGGATCAGCTGATCTGTCAACTTGTATGGGAGGCCAAAAATTATTTTTCATATTTCGATATATGTTTCTTGGGGAAAGACTGAATTCACACCTGAAATAGTTTCAGTATCTTTTGTATGACGTTATATATTATTACCCTTTTTGAGTTCTGAACCGAAAACTAATCAGGTTCCTATAACATAGAAAGCCTTTGCTGTTGGTACATCAGGCTATGAGTGGCCTGACAAAGGACTTATGTGTTTTATTGTTGGTTTCAAGGCCAGTAGCCTTCATGCATTGAAGGGCATACTCACTTGTCGTGGCACTCACTCTCGCCACAGTCTTCTCCACCTTCCTCGACGGTGGCGTAGACTGTCCTCAGCATAGACTTTATTTACTCTGATGTCATACGAGATTCAGCATCACCATTTTGACATATATTATATTATAATTACCTAGGTTTAAGAAAACGTAGCTCAGTTACATTTTTCGTAATCTATCTATTCTACATAGTCAAAACCATAATAATTCATCATCTGTGATATGTTGCTTGTTTTTTGCGCGACTGACGTTTGATGAGAAACCGATTGGCATTCAATGTTACTTCTAATTTCACCACCGGTGTGTCCATCCAGTCTAACCCGCGCACCATGACATGACCGCCGCGCCGGCGTGAGAAGTTGATTGCAGAAATGCGGGTCATACGAGAGTACGATAAAAATAATTTGTAGTTAAGCAACGCTTATGTAAGCCACGCTATGATTACTGTGCGCCATAAACACGGCGGTACTGTACCGGTGACCCTAAGCTTTTTAATAATATGGCAGGAAAGATTCTCACTTTTACTGGTAGCCCGTAATCTGGTGTAGAAGAATGTTCTACTATTATTTAGGAAATCATAGATATAAAAAAACAAGCAAGCCTTACTACAGCAGTCGCACATGTCGTGTACCCTCTGACACCTCACCTTGATAATAAGCAACCGCGCTCATTGCTCAAATCAAAAAGTGCGATTCCTCGACTTTCTGTTACACACTTCCGTCGCATGACACAACCTAGGTCTGGGAAGAAAACTAAGGTTTTCTTTTCTGCGATGATTTAAGATTCGAGTAAATTTGTAAAAATAGCCTTATTTTAAGTTACCACCTGTCAGTGAAACGGTCCATGGTCTACCTCATTGTCTATAACAAGCGATAGCCTAAACTCTCGATAAAGCGATGAGCCAATATCGCTCTTCCCTTGTATAGAGTTTAGATACTTACTGAGTGTTTGTTAAAAACGTGTGAAACATCATCATGTTCCACACGTTTTAAACAAACACTCGGCAAAGTACGAATCACCTGCAAAATGTCTGTCTAGATCTAGATGCCTGCTCCGAGTATCCGCCCAGGTCTCGCCAGCGTTACGGGCCGCATTGTTGCGGTCGGACGCAGCCGCCCGCGTCCGTGCTTCAATTCCGTACATTCAAATCACTGGACAAGAATGCTGCAATAACAACAAACACAGAAGGTAAACTTCAATTGAATAGATATAATGGAATACTTCTGCTACGTTGACTCTCCATCGCTTTGCTTGAAATTATTAGGTAAGTCAAGTCCCAGAAGTACTTCTATTGTTTTATTATCAAAACCAACAAAGGAAAAAGCAAGTTGGGACCTCAATATTAAGTCATCATTCATCATCATCGTCATTTCAGCCGCATAACGTCCACTGCTGGACATAGGCCTCTCCCAAGGATTTCCACAATGACCGATCTAGAGCGGCCTGCGTCCAGCGCTTTCCAGCGACCTTGGTCAGATCGTCTGACCACCTTGTATGGGTTTCCAACGCTTCGCTTGCAGTACGTGGTCGCCATTTGAGAACCTTTCTGCCCCATCAGCCATCGGTTCGTCGCACTATGTGTCCCGCCCACTGCCACTTCAACGAGCTTATCCGCTGGGCTATATTAGCGACTTTTGTTCTCCTACGAATTTCCTCATTTCTGATTCAATCACGTAGAAAAACACCGAGCATAGCCCTCTCCATAGCGCGTTGAGCGACCTTGAGCCTTCTTATGAGACCCATAGTAAGGGACCACGTTTCAGAGCCATGAGTTATCATCACTGGTAACACACTGTTAAGTTAGAAACAAAAATAATAATTTGTCACCATGCTTGCCACATCAGTACCTAATTTACTGCGAAAATATATGCATTTTCTATTGAATGAAATGAATCCAAATCTAGATAATATGCATCCCAACAAAAACAATACTTATTACCTAAGAGAAGCCGGGCTATCTTTAACAAGATCACCGCAGCAGTAGCTAGCTAGTAACAGTACAAAAATAAACTGATCAAGTGCGAGATAAATTCGATTTAAGCTAATTTTCTTAAATAACTAAAAAAATACCGAACTAAAAAAATATTCTCATAACAAATTAGCTGTGACCTGTGACCTTAGCCTGTGGCAGACGGACGGATAGAAAAGTGAGTAAGGTTTTTTTGCGGAAATTCATAGAGAATAAAAAAACGAAAACTAAAGGTATGCTCTTCAGGACTCATATCCAGGGTTGTAAAATAATTCTTAAAACAAAAAAGGAACAAGTGAGTGATCGATCTTATAAGGGTTCCGTTTTAACCTTTTGAAATACAGATCTCTAATAAGTCCAAAATTTAAAAAAAAAAAAAAATATTGCAGTTCATTATTACTCGTACATAAGCACTTTCTAAATTCCAAGTTTCTAGAAACCTACTAGTAGAAGAACCTTAGAACTTTGGTAATCGGTGACTGAGTAAGTCAGTGAGTCAGTTACAAAATAGAGGAACTTTGGCTGGTCATTTCTCAAGATATAGTACGATCTTCTGATCACAAAATATTTGGCTGCTAGATTTTTCGCAAGGAAGTTGCAGGGGTGCCATAAGTGCCTCAAATGGCGTCGAGAAAAGTATGTTACGGATGTGTAGGTACTTTTTTTGCTCGACTAGGCAGATATAAACTAGAACAAGAACCTTTTAGTCAAATATTACCTTCTTCTGGTAGTACACGAGTTGTGCACAAAACACACAATGAAGTTACACAATTTTCGCGCTGGAAGCGTCATTGTTCGGCCGCACTAGTGATGTAACTAATCGGTGTCGATTAGATTGTGATCTTTTGTTTATCGATCATTATTTTAGTTATTGTTCTGTCGCGGAGCTCGTATAAATGGTGCCAATAGAAATACGATTCTTCGTGTCTGTGACCAGTTTTTAGTAGGTTATGCCGATTCGTCTTCGCAATGATAAGATCGAATTATTTAATACAACGTTATTTATTTCGTTTTATTGTAATATGTAATCTGAGAAAGATCTAAAAATAAACATTTCATTTATAATAAAGAAATATTTATTTTTTATCTGAGTATATGGGAAGGAATTTATTTTTTTATAAGGACAAATCAGACTGATTGAGCTAGCCCCAAAGTAAGTTTTAAACTTGTATTATGGGATACTAACTCAACGATACTATATTTTTATAATAAATACATTAATAGATAAACACCCAAGACCCAGGACAATTTGAAAAAGGCCATTTTCCAACTTGCCCTGGCTGGGGATCGAACCCAGAACCTCCGGATTGGTGGACTAGCGTGTTGACCATTACACCACGGAGGTCGTCATTGGTTTATTGGTTTATTAGTTTGTCTCTGTGTATGTTTATCAAGGAACATAGTCCGCATTATAGTCTAGACGTACTAAAAAAAAATCTTCTACTAACTTTGACATTAGGGTAGCAATATGTTGTTTTGTTTAATTATTTTACTTTTGTTACAAAATAAAAGAAAAAATAAGAGTGAGTTAATTATTAAGCGATTACTGAGGTGTTAGTTTTTAGGGAGTTTGTTCCATTTTACTACTAGAGCTTGACGATTCATGTGCGGCTAATGTATGGTTCTCTAGAATCTAGGGCCTAGTTGATATCTAAGAGAAGACACAAAATAATGTTTTTTATCGATACATTGTTTGAACACCTTTACTCGGTTTCCCCTGCCTAGATCTAAAAATATTATCAATCAATCGTAGGTTCGAGCACACCTGTCTACTACTTCTATCTTCATATATCAACCTTATTGTTCTAACTTCCCACAAACGCAGCCATGCAAATATTCATGATACTTATGTATTTATTTGCTATATATGTAAGCAGTAAGCTAAGTACATACGATACTTGATATCTAATTAAAGAGATTCGTTTGTTTGCTTGCTGAGTAATTCTGTAAAAATATGTATGTAATAAACACTGGTGACAGGATTTTTAAAACTGTTTAAAACATGTTACCTGTCATAGACATGTAATGTCTATATGTCTAAAAGGATCTGACTGAAAACAAAGAGCAAGAAGGGATGTACCTTCAAAAGCGTCTATTGACTGCCACGACGTGATGACAGCCAGAACCTGAGGCCAGAACCAACGACGGCTTGACGTTCCTTTCGAAACGCGGAAGAGCTAGAGATATTTTATACCACTTGTGGTCTCCAATCCAAGAGGATAATGCGCCCTAAGTGGCTTGTTTTGCTGTACTTTGGATAGAAACCCGTGACTAACAAAGTTCAGATATGTTTTACCAGTATATTTTCCGTATATAAGAATTTCCTAAAACTTCAAATCCTCCTCGTCAAAATGCGTCCCCGGCTGTATCTTCAGCCATTCCAACGATAGTACGATCAACAAGGATAGAATAATAATCCATTAATAAATTGGCTGTGGCCTATGGTTTTACGACCGGCGGCTTACCTGACGTCAGTCAACCCTCCTTGGGAATGCAGTTGTTGCGCGACATGTTTGTGGATATAGTTATTTGTGGATATAGACCTCTTACGATATCTACTCGTACAGGAAGAGATGAAGTGGTCCTATTCTAGGTCGGAAAGTTAGGCCGGAAACCACACGGTCATCAACACTAACGAATTCCCTCACCCGTGCGAAGCCAGCGCGGGACGCTAGTGATGTCCCAGTGTGACATATTACATCACAGCTCAGCCATTATCTAAAATATATAACGTCTAGACATCTGTGCATTTCACTTTGATAAATAATAATCAGAAAGCTACATAAACATTTAAATATCATTATAACTTCGCTAGCGGTATTTTTATACACTATACGACAAATTGGTACCAGTATTGAACACTTGCTGCATAAAATAGCGTCATATTTGTATTTATGTATTTTCCACGTCACATGGTAAGATTACCATGTGACGTGGAAATGACGTAGGTTATAGTAACCCATAGACAACTCAGCGAATGTTCTTTTTCTTGTAGTACCTACAAAGGATAGAGCGTGTTTTGTTCCCTTTATTCATTGCGATAAGTAGTTACATGGTTCATTGTTTTATCTTAATATATTATTAAAATTATTAACCGATAAACACAGAATTTTCGTTAAATTATATCGGAATTTAAAAGAAAAGCAATCGATACTAGCGTTGCGGAACGAATGAGAATCTATATGTCAACCCTGGCCTGTGTAGCCTGGATCTTGCGACTGTGGCATAGAAACTACTACCGTAACGACCGCAACTATGATTTCATGTTAGCACCAGGACCCTTACTCCAAAAGCGGTACTACAGCCGTACGTATTTAGCTACATGTCCACATTTCAGTGTCAAGCAATATTGAGCATTTTTGAAATGCTGATAAAATCAAATTTGGTTTAACAGGTGGATACTATTGGGGTAATAACGTGTTATTTCATGGTGAAACGGTCCAGTATGCAGAAAGCAGCGAACTATTACACTATATGGGAGAGTAATTTCAAACATTGTCATCGTGCAAAATAGCCCAACGAAATTTATGTAAAATGATTGCCGCAAGACGCAGCGTCAACCGCTATGACGCAGCGTCATACAGCAGCCGCTGATTGATCCATTAATTGGCGTGAAGCACCGTTATCAACAGTATAGCTATGGTAGTACGGAGAGAATCGTGCTCCTGCAGTGAAGACTAAAAAGGACCTGTTGTTGATGATGATGACTGAACTTGATAATGCTGCTATAGTATTATAGTTCGCTGAAGCACAAAAAGTGACACCTAATGGCAGGCTACACATAAAATTGCCGATTTAGAAGTACTCGCTCCACCTACGATTACGAGCAGCAGCAGCTTGTGTACATCCTACTTTTTTGGTTGCATTATGAAAGTCTCGTTTACATCTCGTGCGGGTATCGTCGGTAGTTTTCCGCCATGACACCGGTAATTACGACGGCGGTAACCGCAAGCGTTGCGTGGTTGCGGAGTGAGCAGTTCAGCACACGCACTTGTTGACTGTCCGTGTGTGCTGTGACAACACGAGGTACCAAGGTGTTGTTTGTACACACAAACACAAATAAAAATGTAAGGTGGCGAATTGACTTGTTGGCAAATTTGCGATAACCCATTATAACAAACATAAGTGGCGTTGAAGCTACCCGATGACTTTATCTAGTTTCAGGGGTTGGATGCACCTTGGCATGACGTTTACCTACTATCAGTTCTTTATGTCTTTATTTTTAATTATTATAAATGAAATAAATAAAAATAAACACAGGAAACAAACAGTCACCTACATACAGATTACCTAACAATATTTAGAAAAAAAAAACTATACTATTAGCCCGGTCAAAATAGACGAAAAAATGTCTGAAAAAACGTGTGAGGTTACAATAATTCGCACCCAGCTGAAAGTTGGTGGGATTGTTCAAGACACCGTCAGAAATGAAATATAATAAGTCCTCATCGATGTGATACCTGGAAAAAAAATACTGGGGGTCAAAGGTTAAAAAACAGGGTTTTTCGCAATTTTCAATAGACTTTAACAGTGCCAGTAAAATAAATAGTTTAACAATAACGTACTCGTATTTTAAAAATAATTTACTATAACAGGCCCTAATAAACAGATCCCTTACTAAAAAGGGAAAAACAAAAAAAAAATTGCTACTTAATAGTTTTTTGGTTACAGTTTGGTATCATGAACTTTTATACAAATTGAGTCATGAGATAGACAGAGCCATCGATTGCAAGATAGTCAGGAAAGATAGTTGCTTGGAAAGATCGGAGTCGGCTGTGTTTAAACAGGAAAAGATGATAAAAGTACTAGAAAATCCGTTAATTGTTTATAAAAATCGTCCATTTCCTTGATCTTGTACCTGTTTCTTGATCTTCTATCTTTCTTGGATCTGGTGTCTTAATATTACGTATAACTGGCCTGGATCATGGTCTCCTAATAAGATTGGTTTGATAGAACCTGTTTGACCCCCGCTGTCTTTTTATGCAGGTAACCCGTTTAATACATACATAGGTACATACTATCACGCCTGTTTCCCACAGGGGTAGGCAGAGACTTTGTTTAATATTTATATTTAAGTAGTTTATTAACGGCACTTTGGATATCACAGCTTAAAGTTATCCCCCCAAAAACAATAAGGAGTGCCAGTCTCTAAAAAATTCAACGAAGTCTTTTCTAACTCTAAAAACCAGTTAGGTAAGTTAAAATTAAAAACAATTAGATATATAGAAAAAAAATTTTTTTTAAAACATGCTTATATATAAAACAATGAACTTAGAGTTAAACTAAAGTTTAAGCTGCTCTTCAATATGAATCAATTGAGCAAAAACTCGGTGGGGTTATGTTATTTTATCACAGACAAGTGATTTTACAGATAGAAATTTACGTAATAAGAATGACTTAGTTAGCCCGTAACACAGGCTGAATACAGTCAGTAAGTCTTTTATGGGAAAGTGTATACTTTTTTATAATAAATTGTCAGAATCGGTCCTTGATAAGTTTGAATTTTCTGTCTGGCAGACAGAAAATTCAAAGCTTATGTAAAGAAAGTACTTTGTGAGAAGGCTTATTATAGGACCGATGACTATCTTAAAGACAAAAAGGTCTGGCTTGAGCTTGGCGCGGGTCCCTCTTAAAGGTTTGTATACTTAGACATGTCATAATTTAGGTACATTGGTACATACTAAATTTACAAATTGACATTATTTTAAATTTCGTAATTCTTCATAATTATGACAATAACTAATTCAATTTAATTATGACATAATAAACAATGTAATCTCTGTCCATCTATATAACTAATTTTAAGTTTTTAGTTTGTTAGTTGACGTCTTTGGAGAAAACGTGCAGTGCAGTTTGTTGCCGCTTCTTCTGCACTTGCGCCTAGGAAGCGGCGTAAACTTAGCTGTAAGTAACGATTTGACGTCAACATTTGTGCAAAACAAAACAAAGTGACTATTATTAAGAGATATTATAAATATCCTATGATAATAAAGATATTTTGAATTTGAATTTGAATTTGAATTTGAACAAGCCGTGCCCTTCCGCCTTTATCATGACTTCAGGCCATTGGTCCCGCAACAATGCACTGTCGCCCAACTTATATAAGTATATAAAGTTTCAGCTCCATAGAATAATGGGAAGTGTGTCTAATTTAGCTTGCAAGATTTAATTACGAACACAGACAATGGGACAGGTGAAAGTAAATAAAAGCTTGTAATAACTAGGCAATTCCATGGCAACATTTATTGAGAAAATTGACAAACTTCCTCGTATGTTGACGCAGATATTTACTAAGAGAGATATCAAAACGTGTACCTAGTAGTGGCTCTGTGAGCTGTGAACCTTGCGACTCACCCCTATCCGTGAAGTTTATCGGATAAAAAAGTTGCGTCAAAAAGTTTTATGAAATACATATATAAACATTTTTCGAAATGGCTGAAATATGATTATTTTGAAGTTTTCAATCCCGCCATTTTAAAAAATTAATTTTTGATTGATCATCATCACCTTCCTCGCCTCCTCCCTGTTTGGGGTCCGCTCTGTATGTCAACTCTCTCCATCGTTTTCTATCATTTGTTATATATGTATGATTAATATGTTTTTTTTTATTGTTAAGTATATCTCGTTGTAAATTTGCACGTTACACTTTTGACCAAGAGTGACCCTCTTATTGTAGACCAACTTTAGTACTTGGTTTAAACCATTATCCGCCCAAAATTGAGTACGTGCCTTATTATGTCACGTTGTCAATGCCAACTTTATTAGAATGAATAATAGTCCAATAAGTCAACGTTGAGGTATAATAACACTATGACAGTTTAGTCTAAATAGCAAATACTTGATCGAAAAATCTTCTGGGTTTTGCTCGTCCTATCTTTCCTTCTATCCTGTATATCACTATTTCACGCATTATAAGCACCAGAAGACTCCGGCGCCGCCCACGACTTCCAATGAGAACATCGATTTATTGCCAAATAAATAGCAACGAAATTTTCCCAAATAAACTAGGCATGTAGACATCCATTGCGTAAGGCTACATGCTTTAAAGGTTAATTACAGAGCTGGTAGAGCACACAGCCTGGCATTTCGTTATGTAACCACGCGTACGGCCGTCATTTGTTATAGTAATGTATGAATTATATTCCAGTTATTGAATGTGATGTGACGCTTGGTCTCGTCGGGTGGGCGCGGCAGTGCGGGCCAAGTCGAATAACTTACCTAGTCAGAAAGGAGCGATAAGGACAAACGTTCCAACACTCTAGCTAGACATACGTCAAATTCACAATATATATATATTGGGAATTTGGCGATGTAAAGCTTTTTTTTAACGTTGTCCAATCTATACGAGCATATTGAAACTAACGTCGTATTATTTAAATTATAATGATACTTATTCTTTTTTCAAATTTATGTTTTTAGTATCATCATACTTCGAATTGCAACGGAATGGTCACGAAGAAATATATGTATAAGTATATACATTCGTTACATTTATTTGTATTCGTCCATTTATATCCGCTTGACTTGGTATTTTATCTTCGCGGATAAACACGAGCCAAGTCTTGTAGCGAGATCGACAGCTCAATCAGATGTGTGTGACATCTCGGCTGACCCTAATAAGTACTGGGCACAAGACACGACACGACAGCCGGCCGCCGGGTCATGAAAAACATTCGATCTATACCGCAGCTCAACTTTCGGATAATAATGAATGTCATTATCGAATGTATTTAAAATGAAGTAATTAATCAGGCCTTTCATTTATTATAAAGGAGTTTGTCCAGCAAAAATTAATAAAACGGTTCGTTTGTATCATTGTTTATTTTCTCTTTTGGTTTTAATTTGAGGAAATTATCGGGGGGAAAAATGGGAGAGTTTTTAAAGGATAAGTACTTATCTGAACATATTCGAATAAAAAATAAAGATTTTCCCTTTTGCTATTTTAGATTAATGGCAAGAAGCGAATCTGGGTGTGGGTATAACGGCACTATGCGAGCATATAAGCCATCAATTGACCAATAACAAAAGTGAAGAGATGTACTTATAACATTATGCATTCTTAGAAAATTTAATTTATGGATTAAACAAGTAATTACCTATTTCAAAAATATTTTTGAAAACAAGCTTTTATCTAAAACAATTAAATAATGAGTAATTATTAAAAATAACAAATAACCCAACTGCATGATACATTACAGCAGTACCTATTTACATGCCTAGGACGCAACCGGGAATACGCTTGACAATGCGATGTCATGTGTTGTTATTTAGCATTTCTCATTCTAAATTTCATTTAGTTGTATATATTTTTGTAATTTATAAATAAAATCGTTTAATTTGATACCCACTCGGTAGGTTTTGAAAAGAAAAGATTTTTCATGCCACGCAATATGGCACCAAAAATCCGCTATTTTGATTTCCGATAATTTTAATATAGCCTATGACACTCCAATGGTTAAAGACGAATCTAACCACGTATAATTTATTAAAATCGGTTTAGCCGTTTAGTAGTTACGAGGGAACATTGAGTCGGGATATACATACAGGTCAAACACATAACCCTCCTTTTGGACATAGCCGCAGTCTGGTAAAAGTAGCAGCCACCGGCAGCTCGCCCGCCTGTGCGGCCGGCCATCGGGCAAATGTTACTTTTTGTAGCAATAGAGGGTCAATGCACTCATAAATATAAACAAGTTTTACTTTAAATCCTACAATATCTCAATAAAGACAGCTCCTCTAATGGCTCATTAATTATTCTATAACTTAAATTAAAAAACTGAATTCTTTCGCAATTTCTATATAAATTGCAAAACTTTATATTATAAAGTTTTCCGCACTGTGGAGTACCCATTGACCTGTTTCGTTTCAAGCCAGTACAGCTTCCGGTACGCTTACCATACGGCATTTTCCGATGAGTTGGTAAGGTAGCATATAGTATGTCATTTGCGAAAGCTCGTTATTATAATGAAGGAAACCTCTATCGGTCTTCGTTCCATCAAGTTACAAAGTATGTTTACATTGATGACTATTAATTTCCAAAATAGGGCCAGACGTTTATAGGTATATCAAGTAGGCATACTATGAACATTATGAAACAGGTAGTAATAGATCTCCCGCGACCGACCGCCACCAGTGTTGGCTGTTTGATGGTTCAACATTCCTGGATGGCAATTCCAGGAATGCAGCTGCATTCTCTGGAATTGCCATCCAGGAATGGTGGTGGCTTGTCCATGCAACAAGCTAGCTAGCTTGCACGAACAAGCCACGTCTAAGTACCTAAGCTATTAAAATAGCAATTGAAGAATAACTTATTAAAATAAATATTAAATTGGCGATGAGGATAGAACGTTATAGCAGATTTTTATTGGACCCATTTGAAAGTCGCGCTTGAGTTGAATAAGTGTATGTATATGTCATTGCACTTGTATAGTTTCTTCTGCAGTAATGTTCAAAGTTCCTCATAGATCAATCAAGCAAGACAAAGAGGCTTTAAGAAAAATATTGATGAGTTGGATGGATTTGGAGCGGGGAACTGTGGCGCAGTCGTCTTCATCGCTTCCTGGTATCGCGCTCTCATGGCTATCATCTTCTCGCAGATCAAGCTGAGCTTTTAGTGCAGACGTACCGGCCTCGTGTCCACTAGGCAACATTTGGCACACGGCATGTTGCTCAACATGTTGAAAGTAAGCTGAACTAAAATTTTGTTTAGCAACGTTGAACATTTTTCAAAATGGCTTAAATATAATTTCTATTAAGTTTTCAACACCCGTATTACCGCCGTTTAAAAAGTTTCCAAAAACTGTATCGACAAAGGCATTTTATAAGTATGGTTATCGTACAAGCTCACAAAATTTCACGAGAATCTATTGAGAGAAATGTGACCTGCACCCGAGAACAGCCCGAAATATGGACATCGGACATCCGGACACACAAAAATTTTGTCCGAAACAGCTCAAAAATAAAAATATTTTTTTACTTAAATGATTTATCAAGTATGATTGTATCCTCTACTTCCTTCATAATCAATTATATTAGAATCCTCATTATGTTACTTCTTTCGTTCTCTTAAAGTATCAAAAGTGGTAAGAAGGTACTTGTACTTCTGTCATCTTCTTCTTCTTCTTCGTCTAAGCGCGTTCCCGGTTGCATCCTCAGCTGTGCTGCTTCGGAGCCCGGGGTGCGCTTTCCTGCTTTTCCTTCTGTAAATATAACACGCAATTGCATATGTCAATGGTCACCCAAGGATGCCAAAGACCTTGCAAAATGGAGAAGAAATAGCCGGAACAGTTTAAATGATTTGGTAACCGGCCGCCTGCCTGACGTCAACCCACCTTGGGAATGTATTTGTGCGTATGTATAATTTATGTTACTTCCTTCGATATTAGAACTATTTATTAATTAAATATATTCCTACTATTAAAATCAAATTAGTAGTAGAGAAATAAGGAGTCGGCGTCGCTTACATAAGTAATTATAATTACCTCTAGAATCCGCATAAAATGCTAAAATCTGCATGTTTGTGGTTGCGCAAGCGCCTTGCAAAACTCCGGTGATCATCAATGTAATGCTAAATATAGATATTATACGAGGGTCGTTTGGTAAATCAGTGACTTCAAAAAGAATAAAAGCTTTTTTGGGGTAAACTTTATTTTATATTTCTACATAATCTCCTTTCAACCGTATTACACTTAGACCAACGATGTTCTAATTTTTTCAACCCATCCAAAAAATATTTTTTGGCAAACTGATAAATATAGGCACCTATTTCAGCTATTACTTAATTGTTTGATGAGAACCTTCGCTCTCCAAGACATTTCTACATATTTTGGAAGAGGAAAAGGTCACAGGGCGCTAAATCTGGTGAATACGGAGAGTGTGGCAATAATTCGTATCGTAATTCGTGCATTATCGTGATGAAATAGATTTTTTTTCTTTGCTAGATGCGGGAGTTTCTTCATTAATTCTTAACTAAACCGATCTAATAATGCAGCATAATATGCTGCGGTTATTGTGTTGCCTTTTCCAACAAATCTGTATAAATTATTCCTTGACTGTCCCAAAAGACAGTGGCCATCAGTTTAGCAGTCGAACAAACAGTTTTTGCCTTCTTTGGGGCAAGCGAGAGAGTTTCAAAGTGATAAAGAAACTTTCAAAGTGGTAAAATGTATCCCCCCTCTGTAACTTTTAAAATAAGAGAATGATAAAACAAAAAAAAATATATGATGTACATTACCATGCAAACTACTCGTACCACCGAAAATTGGTTTGAACGAGATCTAGTAAGTAGTTTTTTTTAATACGTCATAAATCGTAAACCACAATAGAACTTTTATATTATGTTGCTGCTACGGAACCATTCATGGGCGAGTTCGACTCGCACTTGGCCGCTTTTTGCGGCTTATATTTATAATTACTTAAAATAATATTCAATATACATTTTAGAAAAATACAAATTTAATTAAATTGTAATCATATAACTGGGTGTAAACCCCTCGACATGGACTGTATCTATTTTTATTACTAATACTAATTTTTCTTCTTCTTCATCATCTTAGCGCGTTCCCAGTCGCTGCTTAGGAGCCCGGGGTGCGCTTTCCCGCTTTTTCTTCTCCAAATATTCATGTTATTGGTCACCTTGCGAAATAAAGAAGAAATAGCCGGAACGGTTCAAATGATTTGGCTATAGTTTTACGACCAGCCGTCTGCCTGACGTCAACCCTCTTTGGGAATGCATTTGTGCGACTAGTTTTGCAACCGGCCGCCGCCCGACGTCAACGCTCCTTGCGAAATCAGTTGTAGCATGAGATGTTTGAGCTTAATCCTTTAGCCGCCTCTTATGACCTCCGCAGGAAGAGATGAAGCGGTCCTATTCTAAGCCGGAGCCACACGGCCGGTATTACTAATACTAATTTGGTACTCAAATTTAAAACACGTATATTTTACTCATACATTTTCTGTCATGAAAATGTATATGAGTAAAATAAATGTGTTCAAGACGCTGATACATTTTTTTCTTTTTAGCACATCGATAAAAACAAGTTATATCTGTTTCTTAAAATCTTATATGTTGTAGACTGTAGGATCTCATTGAAGTTACTCTAGCTTTTGTAATGGTACCCTTATAAATAACACCTATTATTAGATGTGGTCATTAATTACATGTAGTTGCTTTCGATTGCTCTACTTCAAAAACCTCTTCAGAAATGAGTATTTTGTGCTAAGGGAAAACCTGTAGAACCATTATTAACACCGTGTAACAAAATAGAAATATTAAAACTAGGATCTGCTAATTGCATATTATTAATTTTCGGTAAAAATCCATGTCCAGTTGAGTAAAAAACTGCAGTCAGTAGAGGAAACATCGAAAATAGTGTGTGGATTCCAGTTTCAATACCTCCACATACAAAATTTCAGATCTTCACAAAAGCCCAGTGAGACGTATGAACAAAACAAGAGTTTTATTCAAAAAATTCAAAATCCAATTCTCTGACCCAAAGACCCCTTAGATATCTATTTTCAGCCAAATCGCAAGCCATTGAGTCTCGGTGGTCATCTTGGACTACCAAAAATAAAAATAAATCAACGCAGTTATTGGTGGGAATAACTCGGCCTACGGCCTCGAGAAAATTACTTGGGGCGGGGACTTGTGGGGGGAAAAGGGAAGCTTGGAGTTGGCTCGGACTTCGCCCCCGCTCCGCACCTAACCCTTCGGGCTCGCATCATTCAACCTACGGCCTAGGAACAATTAAAACAATTAATACGTTTTGATTTAATTAATTCTTAGTTTGACCACAGAATAGAAGACACAGTACAGAAGTCTCGCTCAGCAAAGAAATTCAAAGAAATATCTACTCAATGTGGTTAGTGATATGGTTTAATTTAGCTCACTTCAGAACTCAGCACCTTTTCATTTAGATACCTAGACATCCATTTCAGGCCAATTTTATTCTTATTACTCTCTCTGGACAAACGATTCGTATAACTGAATTTACCACTTGGAGGGGCCGCCGCCAGTACAAACCGCCGCGCTCTTAGTAATAATGTAGGTACATTTTCGATACTTAAACGGGGAGTGACACAGGCCTGGTATGACGATGTATTGTTAGTTTTGAAAAGGGTAGTATTTAAACGCAAATCAAAATTACTGATTGCACAGCAAAATACTCAACTGAAAATATTACTAAACAAACTGCAATTTATATTTGTGGCGCAGTAAAATGGATAGAACTTTTATATTATGTTGCTGCTACGGAACCATTCATGGGCGAGTTCGACTCGCACTTGGCCGCTTTTTGCGGCTTATATTTATAATTACTTAAAATAATATTCAATATACATTTTAGAAAAATACAAATTTAATTAAATTGTAATCATATAACTGGGTGTAAACCCCTCGACATGGACTGTATCTATTTTTATTACTAATACTAATTTTTCTTCTTCTTCATCATCTTAGCGCGTTCCCAGTCGCTGCTTAGGAGCCCGGGGTGCGCTTTCCCGCTTTTTCTTCTCCAAATATTCATGTTATTGGTCACCTTGCGAAATAAAGAAGAAATAGCCGGAACGGTTCAAATGATTTGGCTATAGTTTTACGACCAGCCGTCTGCCTGACGTCAACCCTCTTTGGGAATGCATTTGTGCGACTAGTTTTGCAACCGGCCGCCGCCCGACGTCAACGCTCCTTGCGAAATCAGTTGTAGCATGAGATGTTTGAGCTTAATCCTTTAGCCGCCTCTTATGACCTCCGCAGGAAGAGATGAAGCGGTCCTATTCTAAGCCGGAGCCACACGGCCGGTATTACTAATACTAATTTGGTACTCAAATTTAAAACACGTATATTTTACTCATACATTTTCTGTCATGAAAATGTATATGAGTAAAATAAATGTGTTCAAGACGCTGATACATTTTTTTCTTTTTAGCACATCGATAAAAACAAGTTATATCTGTTTCTTAAAATCTTATATGTTGTAGACTGTAGGATCTCATTGAAGTTACTCTAGCTTTTGTAATGGTACCCTTATAAATAACACCTATTATTAGATGTGGTCATTAATTACATGTAGTTGCTTTCGATTGCTCTACTTCAAAAACCTCTTCAGAAATGAGTATTTTGTGCTAAGGGAAAACCTGTAGAACCATTATTAACACCGTGTAACAAAATAGAAATATTAAAACTAGGATCTGCTAATTGCATATTATTAATTTTCGGTAAAAATCCATGTCCAGTTGAGTAAAAAACTGCAGTCAGTAGAGGAAACATCGAAAATAGTGTGTGGATTCCAGTTTCAATACCTCCACATACAAAATTTCAGATCTTCACAAAAGCCCAGTGAGACGTATGAACAAAACAAGAGTTTTATTCAAAAAATTCAAAATCCAATTCTCTGACCCAAAGACCCCTTAGATATCTATTTTCAGCCAAATCGCAAGCCATTGAGTCTCGGTGGTCATCTTGGACTACCAAAAATAAAAATAAATCAACGCAGTTATTGGTGGGAATAACTCGGCCTACGGCCTCGAGAAAATTACTTGGGGCGGGGACTTGTGGGGGGAAAAGGGAAGCTTGGAGTTGGCTCGGACTTCGCCCCCGCTCCGCACCTAACCCTTCGGGCTCGCATCATTCAACCTACGGCCTAGGAACAATTAAAACAATTAATACGTTTTGATTTAATTAATTCTTAGTTTGACCACAGAATAGAAGACACAGTACAGAAGTCTCGCTCAGCAAAGAAATTCAAAGAAATATCTACTCAATGTGGTTAGTGATATGGTTTAATTTAGCTCACTTCAGAACTCAGCACCTTTTCATTTAGATACCTAGACATCCATTTCAGGCCAATTTTATTCTTATTACTCTCTCTGGACAAACGATTCGTATAACTGAATTTACCACTTGGAGGGGCCGCCGCCAGTACAAACCGCCGCGCTCTTAGTAATAATGTAGGTACATTTTCGATACTTAAACGGGGAGTGACACAGGCCTGGTATGACGATGTATTGTTAGTTTTGAAAAGGGTAGTATTTAAACGCAAATCAAAATTACTGATTGCACAGCAAAATACTCAACTGAAAATATTACTAAACAAACTGCAATTTATATTTGTGGCGCAGTAAAATGGATAGAACTTTCCTAGCACTCGCCGGCCGCTGCCGCGGCACGCTCGCTTCGCTCGCTCGGCTCGTGCGTGTGTTGGTCGCAGTTCTAACATAACCTAACCTATAGATTTGCCCTAACCTAATAAATTTGATGTGCAGTCAGTATTTATTTGCTGTGCAATCAGTACTTATGATAAGATTGTTGATTTATTTGATGTAAAAAAGTATATAAATGATGAGATTAAATTGATGGGTGATTATTTATTAGATGTGCAATTAATAATATCCCTTTTGAAAATAAAGAGTTATTATTAAAACATACATTATTTTTTGAATAAAGTTATAACGATAATATTATTCAAAGCAAAAAACTTTCTGCTTGTGGTAACTCACTTAGGTATGGTTTTCAGAACAGAATTTAAATTAGTTAACATAACAGAATTTAAATGAGATAAAAAAATTAGTTAACTTTATGACTATGCGGATCAGTGAAAGTTGAGTGATTTGTCGATTCTACCTCTATACATTCTAACGTAACTTACAATTCAAAAACCTCAATAAACTGTTCTGAGGTCGGAAGTTCCTTAGTAGTACTTGCTGATATCTTTATTCGGCTGGAATGACATGGACTGTAACTATTTTTATTTATTGTACTAATTACTCACATAAACCATATTTTATTTATATTATACATGTAGGTATTATTTATATTCGTCCCCGATACGACGTTAAGCTTTCGTACACAAATGCAGAGGTATTTATGTGTAATACCAATTTAGAGCTCATAACTGAGGTCTAATTGACAGTTGGTGCCAGAGCAGGGTATCAACTCAGAACGGCAGCGGAACAATGTTTTATACGCCAAACGGCGGCTCCTACAGGCCGAATAAGGCTTACTGTTCATTCACCAACTCACATTGGACAAGCTCAGTGGATTTAATGTCCAAACCCTTATAAGCGGAGAGCCGAAAGGCCTTTGCCCAACAATGGGATCTAGTGGGCTCTAAAAATAAATATTAAAATTTAAATGTTACACGTAATGTACACAAAAATTTTCGACGTGTAAAAAAAAGTGCCTGCATGGGCTGAGTTACTGAATAAATATTTGATTCTTTGATTCTTCTTAGCACATCGATACAAAAGGGTTTATAAATACTTCGACACTGGGACTTGGGGAGTAAACAAAGACTGTAGAATATACCGGCCCCTATCGCTGACTCGCTGTTTTTTTTAACTGTTACCTGAAACTTTTGGGTTTTATGACTCTCGTATGTATTTATTACACCGTTTTTAGGGTTTCGTACCCAAAGGGTACAAACGGAACCCTATTACTGAGACTCCACTGTCTGTCTGTCTGTCTGTCTATCTATCTGTGTGTCTGTCTGTCACAGGGCTCTATCTCTTGAACCGTAATAGCAAGACCCCTAAAATTTTTACCGATTATGTATGACTGTGGCCGCTATAACAACAAATACTAAAAATAAAAAAAGTAAAAAATTAAAGGGGGTCTTCATACAAAAAGCGTGTTTTTTTCAGCGTTTTTAACTAGATCTTTATAATGCATTAAGTAGATGCTTGAAATTTTCACCGATTATGTATTACTATGGCCACTGTAACAACAAATACTAAAAATAAGATAAACTTAAAAATTAAAGGGGGGTTGTCATACAAGAAATGTGTTTTTTCAGCGTTTGAAAACACAATGTTTTAACAAAAGGAGGGACGTACCTTACCCTTCATGTACGAGTCCGACTCGCACTTGCCCTTTTATTGTTTTTTTTCTTGTGTGTATGGAAACATTGGTGTCAGATTTTTCGAGCTGCCTAAAGGCATCTAATACAACTTGACGACAGCCATACGATGATGACAGCGAAGACCCGTTAGTCTCATACTTAACGTGCCTTCCGAAGCACGGAGGAACTCGCGGATATTTTTTGCTACTTATTTATTTATTTATTAAAATCTTTATTGACCACAATGGTACAAAAGGTGAACTTAACGCTAATGCATTCTCTACCAGTCTACCTTTAGGTAAAACAAAAATTAATTTAATTGCGATAGGCGCTTTAAAAATGGTCTTATGGTACTTACGAGTATGGTCCACCCGTCGGTGCGGAACACGCCCGGGGTTGCGAAAGCTAGTATACAATAGAATCATTTATTTGCATGATGTGCACAACCTGCATGCAGGCGTACAAACATTAATATTAGTCATGCGTACTCCCACCCGGGTCACCGAGCTTCTGTTTACACCGTAAGATATAAAGACGTGATTGTATAAATAGAATGTCATTAGGTTTGTCTCAAATAAAAGCATGAGGGCGAAAACGTATAATGTGGAAGCTTCTCTTCACATAAGATGTAGAAATTGATCACAGGACCGCAAGTGGACTTGCGGTTGCGCATTCTTTTGAAGGGTTGAAACAACAGGGATAGTTCAGTAGTCAAGTGGCACATGAAAGTATTTTATTTCATAATATTACTCTTTTTCTTCTTCTTCAGCCCATTGTCACCCAGTGCGGAGTGTAGGCCTCTAACAATGCACGCCATTTCGTACGATCTTGAGCTTTCCTTATCCAAGTCTTTCCGGCAACTTTGACCAGATCATCGGTCCATCTTGTAATAAGGATGTAATACCAATCCGGCTCATATTTCTATTTTACAATTTCTATTAATACGTTACCACGTCTAGTTAATTATTTTTCTTACTGACTCTTATTTGGAATAGAAATAAATTATTGAAAATATGCAAATATTGCGCGGGAGCTTTTGACAAACAAAAGGGAAATGACGACAAAGTTCACAAAAGGGAAATGACAAGTTCGGGTGCGTTCGGTATGACTGTCCATCTATGTAGTTGACTATCGATGACATTCGAAATGTATGTACTTTTATATAGAGGTTTAACAAACATCACTGACTGATAATATCGAAGGTACCCAAAAAAAAAACATGCATTGACAGCTTCTGTCTCTAGCGGATATTGCAGACTTTGACGTCATATTTTAAAATAACGTGTTTTAGTGGTTATAATCTACTTGCTATTTTTAATATTTATTTTCTACACCATATACATGTTTTTCGGCACTGATTTATTTTTGCGACTATTTCTCGACGAGGACTATCGATTAAAAATATAAAAAAATGCATGCATACTCTCTATTGGTCTACCAACGCTTCTGTGGCTAGTTCTAGGTCTCCACTCAAGCACTTCTTTTAATTTAATTTAATACTCTTTATTGTTTTCAAGTAAAAACATACTTTTAACAAATGGCGGTGCTAAGAGCATTTCTCCCAGTCAACCATAAGGATAAACAGAAAAATTATTTGTTCGGCGTAAAAAGCAAAATTAATCAATTATGACTACCGATTCAATAAATACTTCATATAACATATTGAGAACATATACATAAAACATTACATTACTACATAAGGCATATATGCCGAACCATACCCTAGCGTTCGCGTATGGTTCGGCATATATGGCCCGCCCATCGTCACTTCCTTTGCTACCGCTACCACCTTAGTCCACCGGAGTCTTGTCTGCCTGCGAATTTCCGTGTTTCTTATTCTATCCCGGAGAATCCCGGGAATATTACTCTTTATATCTGGACTAAAGAGACGGCAACGCCAAACGTATACGCATAAGTAAATTTTGAGTATTGAAAATTATATTTTGATTTTCTAATTAATTGATGGCGGGGCGACCTTGATAAAATGTACGAATGGCAGAAGATCGCTGAAGACAGGGACTTGTGGAAGGATAAGGGAGAGGCGTTTGCCCAGTAGTGAAACACAACACCTATGTGTATACATAGCCTATACATAGGTGTATACCTAAGTATTGGCTCGCAAAGAAAAATAATGTCTGAACAGAAAAATCTTATACAGAAAAACCAAAAAAAGATTCTGGCATTTTCAAATTTCCCATCCCTTCCTTATTATTATTTCCAATTATTTATATAGGTATATTTATTTATATATGTATATTTATACATATTTATATAATTTTATGACATTACAAGTGCATAACCTGCACCTGCGTAGTGTTTGTTTGCGTAAATGTGGTCTGTCCGTGGGAACAGCATGTACTTGAACTTACACTTCGATTGTTGTTCAATAGTAAAAAGACAGGGATCCGCAGGGAACATTCCAGAGCTGTTGATAGTTGAACACGTTATGAACTTAAACAGTTCGAAGGTGCGAGTTTGCTTAAAATAAACTCTATTGCTTTACATCTCAGCTTAACATAATCCCATGTATAAATGAGTATGGCAGGGTTGGTCCACGGAACACAGACTAGGTTAGTTTTATGTTTTTTCGTGTGTATAAGTGGCCAACACTGGTGTCAGATTTTTCAAGCTGCCTAAAGACACCTGACATAGCTTGACGACTAGGTTAGTACAGTAGCAGTATTTTCCATTTTTTCTGTAGCTAATGAAATCAATGTTACCTTACATACTCTTCACCTCCTGCACCTCCAAGGATGGATCCAGCCTACGGTCCAGTGTCATAGGTCACTAGGGACGTTAATTCTCCTCATTCCCCTACCTCCCTCCGTTTGCCACCAGCACTGGCTTTGGGGGGGGGGGTCATGACCCCCATGACCCGCGCTTGTACACCTCCTTTATGCACTCCATCAAATCGTTCATCTTAGTACCGCTTGAAACGCTGAAGAAGCTACTACACTCTATGGCATTTTCTCCAACGACGTCGCTTAATGTATGTACTTTATAGACGGAACCTGCTGTAGTAAATGATTCTTTCTTGAGGCTTTTCCTTTTTGTCCGCAGATGCTTGCTGCTTCCTCCCGCTCACGACAATAGCCGCTCAGAAGAACTAATAGCTCTATTACTTTGTGTTTGGATGTGATTGCCGGCTTCCTTGTCAGGGGCCTAAAAACTTGGACCGATTTGGATCAAAGACCAGGAAACTATTAAAATGTCGCCATAATGGCGGACTATTTATTAGAGAATCACATGGAAAACAATTCAATAGGTGAGGAAAATAGCGCGGGATACATCTCCCTTCCAAACGGACAACGTCAAATAAGATAGATACTCGTTCTTATATTTTCGTAATCAAAATGCATTCCCAAGGAGATTAGAAGTCGAGCGGGCGGCCGAGAAAACAGCTCGTGCTACAACTGCATTCCCAAGGAAGGAGGGCGGCGGTCGTGTAAACTGTTCCGGCTATTTCTTCTCGATTTCACATGATCTTCGGCAACGGCAGAAAAAGCGATTTCCCGCGATGCTGTAATACTATGACCCAAACACATATGGGACAAATTAGGAAATTGAAAAAAAAACGTTTTGCAAACCATACTATGTCATATATCAAATGAAAGGACTTGTTATGAGGATCTCAAATATATTTTTGTTATAATTGTAAAATAAATAGTTTTGTGTTTTTTATTTATGAAAGAATACGAAAATTGACCATTCCTCCCTGATCTCCGAAACAGCTGGGCCTAAAATTTTGAAAAAAATACAAAATATAGTTCATTGCTTGTAGATTACAAGAAAACCTATAAGAATTCAATCAATTGTACGGAACCCTCTCCACGTGAGTTTAACTCGTACTTGGCCTGTTTATAGGGTTCCGTATCCAAATGACGAAAAACGGAACCCTTATGGATTCATCATGTCCATCTGTCTGTATGTCCGTCCGTATGTCACACGTATATTCGTCCGTATGTCAGTCGTAACATGTACGAGTTTGAATCGCACTTGGTCGTTTATTTCTTGACCTTATAGATAAATAAATTGATTACACTTAATTGATTGAGCTAGCCCCAGATGAGATACTAACTCAACGATACAGATACACGTCTTTTTCCCTAACGGGGCAGACAGAGCCTAGGGCGGTAAGGTTGGTAGGTAAGGTTAAAAAAAATAACAATGGTAATTGTTTTTATGGAAAGTACTTCAGTAACATGAACTGATCTTGCTCCAAAAATGTTGCCGCTGTTTTAAAAGTAACTCTGCATATGAAACTTAAACTAATGTTTGTGAAAACTCTTGTTACTTTGTGTTAGTTTTCATGATTGGAATTATTCATAGTATTACTTGCCGTGTGGTTCCCGGCAGAGTAGAATAGGACCACTCCAAGTCTTCCCGTGGATGCGTAGAGGGCGACTTAGGAAACACAAGCTGAACAAAGCTTAGAAACATTAATGAAACCTCTCCAACTCGTCTGGCCAGCGTGGGTGAGTGTAGGCCAAATCCTCTGACTGCTCGAGCTAATAGTTATGTCTCTGGCAGTACAGAGAGGGTGGTGCTCCTGCAGTGGAGACTAAAAAAGACCTGATGACGATGATGATAGCATTACGTGTCACATGCCAGCGAGGTCCAATCTTTTAGTAATATGTTATGTGTCCATAAAGCGGTAATATCCGCAGACTATGGCCGTATCTGTATCAATAAGGTAATAATCCGTATTGTAATTCTGGCTGCACGTGGGCATTTATGCGTGTTGGGCAACGGTCACTCTCGTTGTAGTGTGTCGCAACGATACGCAACAGCCCGCGATATGCACATCACATCACATACTGATTTAATTGGGAAACTATTTTAATGCCCTACGATATTATGTGTATATTAAGAATGACCATTGTGTCGCAAAAACGGTGTCCAGCAAACTCATTTGGTCGATTATACACTTCGCATTCAGAAAGGAGTGGTTTGGTTCCGCCTGATTTGAAAACTGATTGATGTTGTTTGTTTTGATTTTGGGTGTTTTTGGTGTCAGATTTTCAAGCTGCCTAAAGGCAATGATAACAGCCGGGTCCAACGACTTAACGTGCCTTCCGACCAAAGCACGAAGGAGTTCGAGATTGTTTTTCCACTACACGCTCGGTCGCCTCGCGAAAGCAAAGGCACCGAGCTCCTCATGATTGATGTTGCCTAATGGCTACTTACAAGTTGTTCTTATGGTTGTTGCAATAAATAACTTTTAATATCTTATCTCTACATCTTAGATATTATTTACTTACCTAACTGCTTTCTTTTTTTTCCTAAGTGTAAATGATCGACACTGATATTAGATTTTTAAAGACACGTCCTAAGCAGGAAGAGAATATGTTTATGCTACTTCGTCACTAATCCAAGTGTCAGCCCTGTGCTTGTTCTGATCAGATTTTTTAGGACTTCATACCTTAAAAGGTAAAATGGAACCCTTAAACAACGTGGAAGCAGGGCTTGGAATACCGTTAAAAATCTGGTAACGTTAATTCTGTCAAACGGCGTTAACGTTATCAGCAAAGATAACGTTATGCTGGGTAACGGTATTTTTCCAACTATTTAACGATAAATCAGATAACGTTACCAATGATATTAACGGTAAAAGGTATTGTTAACACTGTATTTTTTGTCGATATTTGACAAAATAAATTGATGAAAGTTTGTCTAATAGGCTACTAGAGCTATTTATAAAATATTTTACAAATACTTATTGAAAAAAGTATCGTTATTTGATAATGTTATAAACTGTATTATCGATACCCCTTATAACGTTACCACAACTACGAAATGAAAATAACGTGATTTAACGTTACTTTTAGTGTGAATTTGGTATCGTTAACAAGCCCTGCGTGGAAGGGACATACCCGTAAAAAAATTCGATTTATCTCGATTATCGATCTAGTATTAATGGCCGTGGTTCGTCACGGCTATTAATACTAGATCACTAAAGTATAGATAGACCTAGATATAGACCGTGGTTCGATTTATTGCGGTTATGTCCCTTCCACGTTGTATAGGACACTCACTTATCTCGTCCGTCTGTCACAGTCAATTTGCAATAAAACTACTGGACCGATTAAGTTGAAATTTGGCACACATATGTAAGTCGGTGACCTAAAGACGGACGTATAATGTTAATAAATTAATCTCATTTCCACTTATGCTACCTAGATCATGTGACATGACATATCAAATCTCCGAAACGGCTAATACTAAAATTTTGAAAAAAATACAGCTAGTAGTTCCTGTAGATGTCAGAATCACTTATCCGCATTTTCAAATAGGCCACGTCACTTCTTACACCGCATGTGGCTTGGTCATATTCTCAAAGATTCAAATCTTACATTATTGTCGTTTTACCAGTGAGGAGGAAAATAATACGTACTAACGAGTACAAGCCCTACTAGCTAGGTACCACACTGGTAAGGTGATAATCATTTCAACTTATCGAGAATTGTGAAATGAATTCGTGTGGTGGCTCCTTATAGGGGGATTCAAGTGCCATTATTAGACTTCTGATAAAGTAAAAATAGGTCTGCCATCTCAAATGCAAAGCTATATCTAAGTATAATAAAATAATAACTATGGGTTTTATTTTAATTTTTAGGTTCAAAGTTATTCATTATCATGATCATATTCGCATAGGAAAATTCGATTCGTGACAATATAAGTATAGATTTATTTCTTTATTGTCACGCTTACCTAATAAACCTAAAACCTGCAATTGTACACGCCGGATCGTACTCATCATATACTTATATATAGGTACATTTTTTGCACGCGTTTCTGCTATCCGCAAAAGGAGAAACGTGTGGAATGGGTCGAAACTTTGAAGAAACGACGAGAACCTATTATTCTGTTGTGTAGGTACCAAGTTTTTTACTACTTCATATACATACCGAAAAAAAATAGTTGACTCTATTATAATAACAGAACTAAGCACAAACTTGTTCCGTTAGACTTATCTTCCCTGCGACCCCGAAAGATGTACATTACCTACAACCTACTAAGGAAAAGCTAAGGAAAAAGTCGTAAGAAGTTATGTGTTGAGGTAGTTAATTACACAATCTGTTATTTATTTATTCTAAATGCTGTCAAGACGGTGCAGCACTATCATTAGCAACCAGCCGCATAGCTCGCATAGCAAGTGCTATATTTGTGTAACACGTGTTATTTAATCAATAGTTGACATCGCACTCACTGTGCAGCCGTTATCTGCAACCTTGTGTAACGTTGCTCAGTATCGATGTGCACGAGATAAAAAACGGACAGATGGAATGTCGGTCAAACATCGGTCGGATGAACAAATGTCTTCCTGTGCCTGTCATGCTTTATCTGTGACATAATGGAAGAGCCAGCCTCACTAGACCTCAACCAGCCCTATTCTTGATCTGAGGAGTTACTTACATATCTTGTGACATTGCAATCCTTTTAGTTGTTCAGTTGTCAAACACAGCATATGCTCGCCCTACATCAGTCGTCTCGGCCCTATAGGTACGCTTTTATTTTGCATTTTTAATGCCAATTTATGAGATTAGATAAAGTATTTAGTGTATAAAAATGCACTAAACTAGATATGAAAATTGCATTTTTGATAAACACATACTCGTATTTTAATACCACTCATTATGTGACTGTTTCAATAAATACTAGTATTCTGCCTTCGCTAAATTAAATTGTAATGCATATGAAAAAAACTGAATCCTTTTAAAATTTGGTTGAGAAGCAAGTTCAATATCATACGTACAGTTTACAACATTCCGCCAATTCCAATCCACCACATGACGTAACAATACCATATCCATACAATCGAACATCCCATAAACGGCGCCAGCCTTATGAGGAAATCTGGTGCCGATTGTAAACCTACAAACATTTTTGATAGTTACGTAACTCGTAACGACCTGACAAAGGTCGCAGGAAATTACTATGTAGATGATATTGTGTTAGCGCTTGAATCAATAGACAGATAATTAGGATATTATTCCTTCCCTTCGTACAATAGAGGTACGAGTAATACACACTCGACGAGAAATGTTAGTAGAAAAAGAAAATGTTTACAACTATAGTATCTAATATTAGTGCTTCTGATCATCGATTCTCATTGATGTTACAAATCTCAGAAAAAAAGAATACACGCAGCTTTCATGTCAGCATAAAGATGTGAAATTACTTCAGTAAGTAGAAATAAACAACCACTAAAAAGATGTAATTAATGGATAAATGGATTAGGCTCAAAAAGAGGAGAGACAGAGATCTTATGGGCATTCAAATATCTTAGGAATCCTATCCTTCAATGGAGAATATCATTTAGCAAAACAAAAATGTTTTTCTCCGCAAACCCATATTATTGCTTGAGTAATGCCAACGCCTCAGTTTGTTCCACTCTTATGTAACGGACACAGCGGAAAGAAGAATATGGAAAATATTATTTTCGTCTGTCATACTCAACTTAATTCATCTTGTTGGTCATCAATCATTATGTATAATTGAAGATCGAACGAACTTACAAAGTGATCTATCGAGATTATGTGAGCAGTATCATTCGAAGCGATTTCTTTACGTTTATCTTATATCCTCAAAACTAACCCTGAGGAGATTCATACACGTTGCACTAACTTGTTCAAAAATTAACATTTCATGAATTATAAAGCGTACGAGTACGTACAAAATATCCCGGGATATTATAGAAATTATAAAACTTAAAATACTTAAGTATTTCCAACTGGCAAGACAGTGGACACCAGTCCTTAGGTATTTTTTCTTGTGATAACATGTAAAACATAGTTAATGATAGATAATATTATCACTGGGCGTTATCACCTCGGCGCGGGAACTCAATATCAAGCGAAGCATACACTCAGACATACAAGATGCCGTGTTTAAGAATATTGACAAATGTGCCCAAAAACAAAATCCCCGAAGATTTTTGCACTAAAATTATCCCGGTGTTGGTGAAGACAGTCAAAAAATCCGCTGAGGTAAGCTGGAAAAAAACCGTGACATCAAACATCTCAGAAAAGATTATACTTTTATTTTGTAGATACTTGTCGTGAGTGATTGTTGCATATTTTTTATTCTGAATTTAATTTCTATCACATTTATTCTCTTTTGCCTAATTGTTATGCTTTTATAAAATAAAACATCACTTTTGAGAAAGATTTAGAGACTGAGACTGTATACGATTACAATAACGTCTAAAAATATACTGAAACTATTTTAAATGTGAATTCAACAAAAACAACAACTTTCCCCAAGGAACATATATTGAAATATGAAAAATATTTGTTTGCTTTTCATACAAACCGCTAATCGGCTAATGTGTATATAAGGAGGCCAAAAATTTTTTTTCATCTTTCGATGTATGTTCCTTAGGGAAAGTTTTTCAGTATCTTGGACTGAATTCGCCCTTAAAATAGTTTCAGTATATTTTGTTAGTTTTCCCTGGAAAATGCTGCAACTTTTGGTAAATAACAGTAGTAACTCTGATTAGCCCTTTAAATCTGCTCTTATGAAATCAGCGGCGGCCTTAATCATTGCGAGGCCCCGGGCGGCCGAGTTTTGCGAGGCCTCGGGCGGCCGAGTTTTGCGAGGCCCTTGTCCTTGGTGCAGAGTATGTGATTTGAATGCAGGTGTTTTTTATATTTTATGAGAAAGAAATGAAACACGGGAATTCCCTGAACGCTACACATTATAAAACTGAACTTCTAGTTTTTCAAAAAGTGAGACTCTTACCTAATTAATTTCTCATGCAAATTTATTCCAAACCCACTTTATTGTATTTATTGTTTTGTTACAACTAAGGACCAAATTGAAAAAAACTGAAGAGTCTCCTTCATATACTGACGGTAAAAACCAGTTGTTTGCCTAGATATGCAATTTATTTGAAATTACAATTTTTTCCAATATCTGACATGTAGTTCCAAAATAAAAGCTATACTTACTATGTTGGTATGGGAAAGTTTGATTCTGTCTAGGGTAATGGGGACTCTTAAATAAAATAAAACGGGTCGGGTTGTTTCGCGAGGCCCCTGCAAAAGCGAGGCCCCGGGCGACTGCCCTGATCGCCACCCCCTAAAGCCGCCACTGCATGAAATTATGTAGATAATACGTTGTTTAATTTCAACATTCTTATTTGCAACTTTAGGTAGTTTTAGTACATAATGACATAAACTACCTAAAGTTGCAAATAAGAATGTTGAAAATGATTTTGTGGTGATGCAAACGTCACATTATCTAGACCTATGAGATGAAGTATTGTAGTCATAAAGTTTAATTATATAATTGTTCGAATTAACTAAGTATTTGAAAAGGTTTTTGACGTGACAACGTCTTAAATTAGGTTGCGGCTGGGAGTCACTTATGAAAAAGTGTAACGCTCGGTAACGTTACGATGAGTCACCGAACGAGAGAGAGGCCCGCCGAATGCCTTGCGTCTCTCTCCCACTCAACTATGATCGGTCTGCCGCCGTTGTCACGTAAAATCTTCGCCCGTAAAACCGACTTTACAGGCAACCATTTTATTTATCTAAGTGACACAAGTGCGCTTTGGAATCTTTCAGACACTGATTGGGATTTCCTTGACCTAATACCTACATGCTGTGTTGACAGAAGTTCTCGTGCATCATCTGCCCCGACTGCCAGGTGTCGTTCGGCGGCGAGGTGTCGTCCCCGGGCGCCGTGGCCACGCTCGAGTCCATCGGCAACGTGGGCCCCGAAGAGAACAAGTACATCGTGAAGGAACTCACCGTCTTCATGCAGAAGGAGCTCGGTGTGCAACCGGACAGGTATGTTTTACAATACAATACCCTTTATTGCACAAAAGAAAAATACAGGACATATTATCCAATAAAACCAGCCAAGTTCGAGTTAAACTCGCGTGGAGAGGGTTCCGTACAATTGATTGAATTCTTATAGGTTGTCCTGTAATCTACAAGCAATGAACAATATTTTGTATTTTTTTCAAAATTTAGGGCTGATTAGTTTCGGAGATCAGGGGGGGAATGGTAAATTTTTGTCTTCTTTCATAAATGAAATCAAACCTATTTATTTTACAATAAAAACAAAAATATATTTGAGGTCCTCATAACGAGCACTTTCATTTGATATATTACACAGTAAGGTTTGCAAAACTTTCTTTTTAAATTTCCTAATTTGTCCCACGAAAATGATCCTTATTTTTAAAAAATATTTATTTACTTTGCACATCTGTGTTTGGGTCATAGGATTACACCATCCTACCAAATTTCACCTGATTCGGTCCAGTAGATTCGGATTGGCTGTTACAGACGGACGGACAGACAGACGCACGAGTGATCCTATAAGGGTTCCGTTTTTTCATTTTTTGTACGGAACCCTAAAAAACGCGAACAACGCGGAACTTATTTTCTTTTTGTTTTGCTTTTCTTTTTTTTAATATTTGTAACGTTGTTCCCCAATCACACTTATAAGTACGTAAGTAATAGATATTAAGTGCGCACTTAGGTATATCTTAATACTTTTTTTTTATTCTTTAAGTTCGTGTGTTCGTGGAAAACGAATCTATCTGTTCTTTTATATTCTTTCAAGATTCAAAAACACCGTACACTTCGATAAATTCATTTGGTTTACTTTTCGGCCCATAATTTTATATTTTTTAGGGTTCCGTACAAAAAATAAAATAAGGTATTATAGGATGCAAATTTTTTGTAAAAGGTCCTTTTTAGGGCCAAATCAATCATCATTTAAGTTAAATAGTTCTTTCTTAAAATAAGAAATCTAAACTATGTTTGTTTGTCTTCAGGTTCTTCATCTCGTTCTACGACGTGAAAGGCTCGAACGTTGGTCGCTCCGGTGTCACGTATTAAAAATCATATAATATTTAAAAAAAATTGAAAATTTATTTCTCATTTTTTGGTCACTGGACCGATGTATCATATGTTTTTCTATCATTACCTAATAAATTATTGTTACATGCGAATCTGCAAAATAAATTGTTATTACTAAACTTGAATGTTATTTGGCGGTATTAAAATTTGGATGTCTCATAATTAAATACACTCAAGCATATTTATTCTTGTTTTATAAATAGGTTTATTACATCACTTTCTTGATTACTTGGTTCGTTATAGTTATCTTTGTTATTGTTATCTGTGCTGTGCTGTGCGTTACGTGCGTGTACTTTATACAAACAGACCCTACTTAAATTGTGTTCTCATACATGTTTTAGGCATTCCAAATATTACAAGCCTAGGATTATTTAAATGGGCATAGGGAACCAAAGCTGTCAGTCAGTCTGTTTTTCAGTGAACTCTAAACCCACTTTTAAAGTGGGTTCTATAATACTCGTATCTGTGAAAGAATTGAATTTTATCAAATAAGATGTGGCCAAGCGAGTTAATTATGTGTATATATTTATTATTTATTCCAATTGATTTCTGGAAATACAATTCTTAGAAAACTGATGCATAACATTAGATAATTCGTGCTTAATTTTCTCCATAAATTACTTAGCTCTATATACTAAAAATAAAACAATCAATTCAAACGCCTTCATTTAGAGAGCCTCCTTGTCCTTACTTTTAACTTTGACGACCACTCCCTCGTCGTCTACCCAGGCCTCGTCAGTGTTTTTCCAGAACTCCTTATTTACTCTCTTCTCCTCCACGTCTTTTTCCCAAAGTGGATTGATCTCCCTCAGAGCTTCAACGGGCTCTATACTATTATCCTCCGTTGTAATTAGGTTTTCAACGATCTTTTCCACTTTCGTTTCATCTACTGAAGCAGCGACAGTGATTTCATCGACGATTTCTTCTTCTATTTCAGATTCTTCTGATTCTTCTCCTGTTGCCTCGACAGTTTTGTCCTGAATGGCATAACGCGCTATCTTGTCAGCCCTGGCTTTCCATCTGTGTAAGTTTTTCATCGCCATTACGTACATAGGCTTTGTGTTAGGCAGTACCTTGCAGAGCATCGTGTAGCATGGTATGCAGATTTGACTCAGAAAACCCACCTGAAAACATTTAGATTTACAATATTTAATTATGTTAGTCTATAATGTACAATTACCGTACCGAAGATATCCCGGACATCAGTCTGTACGAGATTAGGATGGCTCTCAAACAGCTTAAAAACAACAAGGCGCCGGGCGAGGACGGAATCACAGCAGAGCTTTTGAAAGCGGGCGGAACGCCGGTACTGAAAGTCCTTCAAAGGCTCTTTAATTCCGTTCTACTAGAGGGAGTGACGCCAGAGGCGTGGAACGGGGGTGTGGTGGTTCTGTTCTTCAAAAAGGGTGATAACACTCTCTTGAAGAACTATAGGCCCATCACACTTCTGAGTCATGTCTATAAGTTGTTTTCGAGAGTCATCACGAACCGTCTCGCTAACAGATTTGATGCCTTCCAACCTCCCGAACAAGCCGGGTTCCGAAAAGGCTATAGTACCATGGACCACATCCATACGCTGCGGCAGGTTATAGAGAAGACGAGGGAGTATAACCAGCCGTTATGCTTGGGGTTCGTGGACTATGAGAAAGCCTTCGATTCGATCGAAACATGGGCCGTGCTTCAGTCTGTCCAGCGGTGCCGTATTGACTATCGGTATATCGAGGTGTTGAAGTGTTTATACAACAAAGCCACTATGTCGGTCCGAGTACAGGAGCTCAGTACGAAGGCTATTCCATTGCAAAGAGGCGTGAGACAGGGAGATGTCATATCTCCAAAACTGTTCACCGCTGCTCTGGAAGATGCCTTCAAGCTTCTAGAATGGAAAGGACTGGGCATTAACATCAATGGCGAGTATATCACTCACCTTCGATTTGCCGACGATATCGCTGTCATGGCAGAATCGATGGAGGACTTAAGTACGATGCTTGAAGACCTAAATCGAGTTTCCCAACAGGTTGGCCTGAAAATGAACATTGACAAGACGAAGGTCATGTCGAATATGCACGTAACGCCTTTACCTGTTTCTGTTGGTAGCTCCACCCTCGAAGTTGTAGACCAGTATATCTACCTGGGTCAATTGATCCAGGCAGGAAGTTCCAGCTTCGAGGAAGAGGTCTTTCGACGAATCCGACTCGGCTGGGCAGCGTTCGGGAAGTTACGCAGTGTCTTCTCGTCCAAAATACCCCAGTGCCTCAAGACGAAAGTGCTCAATCAATGTGTGTTACCAGTGATGACTTATGGCTCTGAAACGTGGTCCCTTACTATGGGTCTCATAAGAAGGCTCAAGGTCGCTCAGCGGGCTATGGAGAGGGCTATGCTAGGTGTTTCTTTACGTGATCGAATCAGAAATGAGGAGATTCGTAGAAGAACTAAGGTCACAGACATAGCCCAGCGGATTAGCTCATTGAAGTGGCAGTGGGCGGGGCACATAGCGCGAAGAACCGATGGCCGATGGGGCAGAAAGGTTCTCGAATGGCGACCGCGTACCGGCAAGCGCAGCGTAGGACACCCACCTGCTAGGTGGTCAGATGACCTGAGCAAGGTTGCAGGAAAGCGCTGGATGCGGGCCGCTTACAATCGGTCGTTTTGGAAATCCTTGGGGGAGGCCTATGGCCAGCAGTGGACTTCCTGTGGCTGATATGATGATGATGATGATAATGTACAATTGGTAATAATCCTATTTCGCTAACGTTGGTTTGACGTAAGGCAACTAGGTGTTATAGAAGCCGGGCGGCAGCGTCTTCTCTGCAATGGTTTATACCATCTTCTATGATCACCAAGTCAGGATCGTAGCAAGTGGAGGTTCATTAATATCTGCCAAACAGGCGTGATAGATGTAGTATGTATGTATGTTACACAAATGTGGCAAAAAAAATTCTTGCCACTTGTATTAATAAAAGAAGAAACATTAAATTGTCCTTAATCTTACAATCCTACTGAACACTGACAAGCTACTGTTTAGTACTGCTTTTAATAGATACGATAGTTCTAAAGTAATCATAATAAATAACTGTTGTGAAATGAGTATAAAAACTGTGACTTCTGGCCTAGAATAGGACCCCTCCATCTCTTTCTGTAAACACATTTTATCTCATTGTACAATGCGACTGGTTGTAAAACTTACAAACTATAGCCAAATGATCGTTTAAGCTGATCCGGCTTTTTCTCGATTTCGCAAAGTCTTTGGCATCCTTAACATGCTTATTATACTTGGAGAAGAAAAAGCGCTAAAGCGCACCCTGATCTCCGAAACATAGCTAGGATGCAACAGGGAATGCGCTAAGAAGATAAAGAAGAAAGGAGTATAAAACCTTGTGAACCCCGCACGTACCTGACTGGCCGGCTGCTCCTCTGTCTTGGTCCTGTCCATCATGGGGATGGGCGTGCGACCCGCGGCGGCCTCCTTATCGCCCTGGTCGTAGAACTCTTCGAAGATGACTTTCACGGTCTTGATCTGGATGTCCCACGGCTTGGCTGATGCCGACAAGTCGGCTGCGGTCATGGATATGGCCATGGCAAGGTCTCTGAATACAGTAGGTAATGAAAAGTAAGTAGGAACCTACGTAAAGTCTTTAATTTCAAATATGTAAACAAGATCTAATCAAAAAGAATAATAAATCTAATTATTCTCTCTCTGCGGCCCTAACCGCCGGTATCTTGGGCCTGCCTTTGCCCCGTTGTTGCCAGTGGGCATCTAGATTATGTTCTTGTAATATGGTTATATTTTGTAGTTTGTAGTTAGCTGTTTTATATTTATATATATATATATATATATACTATTTAAAAATGTAAGTAATATAGGAAAGCCTAATATAAAAATTAAATAAAAAGACTTTTTTTTTACTTAAAACATAATATGAAAGAAAATTTACCTCCGTAACAACCTAACCATTATGCTCAACTAATCAGAGTTTTTACTTTTTTATTGGTATATTTACTCTTACTTAGTGTTTCTTTCTTTAAAATACTGAGTTGTATAATAAGTATATAACAGATAATGAACAATATTTCGCTAACAGCAGCATTGCTAAATCATTACGACAGGCGCAGTGCGTAAAATAACTTAAACCTGATCCGTGGCATACTCTTAACTTTGCATTGCAAGCTATATATATATATAATCGATACACTGGGAGACACTTTTTGTCTAGATGTAAGCTGCATTCCATAACTAGCATAAAATAGCAATATTTATCGTGAGATGAAAATTCGCAAAGCTTTTCAAGATTAGTTAAATAATGAAGTGACTTATAAACCTAACCAAAAATAAGTTGTTGAAAGCTTAGTATACTTAATTACATACTTACTGCCCCTAGATACGGACTTAACAGTTCCTTGCAAGTGCCCAAACATTTACTAAACCCTTATCCATCATCGGCAACAAATTTTAGAATGAGGTTCCTGTCGGTAGAGTCATTTTCATGTCTCCCTATTTTTGGCTAAATGTTTGACCAACGAATTCAGCCTTTTCTTTTCCTAATCCATGAACGACCTTCTTGGTCTTCCTAATCCTCTCCTGACTCGCACCTTTCCTTCCAACTAGACCAAAAATTATTTGTAGGTGTCCCGAAAAAGGGTAAAATAACTATTACCTACCTATGACTAGTATTTTCCCAGTCGAACGTCACGTCGTTCTCCTTGTGCAGGTCCTTCATCTTCTCCAGGTTGGGGAAGAAGGCAGCCAGGTCGGTGGCCAGGATCGCCTGGCGGATGTAGCCCAAGATCTGCTTGTAGTCCTCGCTCGATATGTGCGAGAAGATGTTGTGCCCGTCCTGAGATCACGGGAACTTTGTTAATAAGTTTTAGGATGACTCACTGCCCCGGCTTTCTCATGGAGGTTTCAGAAAGAAGGGCGTAAAAGCAAATATTTCTACAGGGTTGTAACGCGCGTGTGGTGTTCCTGATGTTGCAGGCGTCATAAGCTACGGTGACCAATTACCATCAAGTGGGCCGTATACCTTGTTTTGAATAAAAATAAATAAATAATAATAAATAAATATATAAATAGTCGTCTACCTAGTTGTTCGCTGTTATATAGGTATTAGTGCAGACATTTAGTGAATTGGACAGAAAACTGTCAAATTCATTAAATGTATTAAAATATCAGCGCTGTGTTATTATACAGTGAGATTTTTTAAAGAATATAGCGGTAAAAAATATATCAGTGCAAGTTCATTCCGTGTCGAAATTTACCTGTATAACAAAATAAACGTATGGAGTTCTTGCCAAATACTTATATAAGAAAAGCTCTAAGCATCTTTTTGTTCAAAGACATGTAATTAAATAAGTGAAAGAATAAGGTCGTAAATATCGCTTATTAATCTATACTATATATCTATAATTCTATACTAATATTATAAAGGGAAAGATATGATTGTTTGTTTGCATTGAATAGGCTCCGAAACTACTGGACCGATTGAAAAAATTCTTTCACCGTTGGGAAGCTACACCGGCGAGGCCGGGGTGGACTGCTAGTATTACATATTTTACCTCTTGTTGAAGAAAAAAAGCAATAATTCTTACTTTACAATAAAATACCTACTTCTTCTTCTTTTCGTGTGGAAAGTTCAAAATTTAATTTTTTTTTCCCTCCAGAAGTACCTACTATCCACACAATGTCTAAATAATATCTAATAAATATATTTTAAATATTTAAACAAACATCTAGGAGATATCTGATGATATTTCAAGTACTATAGTAGATATCTAGAAGATGACTCTATGTCCGCCTACGATACATCTACTACACATGTCTTCTAGATGTCTGCTAGCAAACATTAGAAGATATCTTCTAGATTATCTGCTATACGTCTTATAGACGGTATGCTGAATATTTTCGAGACGTTTTCTAGGTGATTCAGGAGGATCTTATACAAAGGATAAAGTACATTCCAAGTCAAACGACATGAAATCGGCGAACATATAAATTACACGGGTGCAAATATTGCGTCTTGTTTTATTATATAAGTAAGTTCACAAGTTTGCTTAGAGTGGACTTTATCCAATTTTTAAAAGATAACTGAAAAATATGCGTACTTTTACAATTTAATTTTATTTTATTTGGAAAACCAATACAGTTCATGTCTACATATGTTATAACTTAAATATCTAGAAACACAATTAACAGGTTTTCGCATATTGATTTCGAAACTTAAGCGCCAAAAATCGACTCGAGAGGTGGCTAGTAAGTTCTTCTCTACCTCCGCCTTTCGGCGGAAGCGGGGCTGCTGCTAAGGATTGTGGTCCTCTTCAGCGACTTGCTACCGCCGCCTGCAACTACAGGCGGGTCACTGGGTGTGGCCGTGGCGGCCACGTCGAGTCTTCTTAGTACTGGGGGTTCTGGTCAGGCACCACTGTTTGGGCGGCACCTAGTTGAGGTGTCAACGGGATGATGGCATCACGGGGCGAGGGCCTTTTAGTTCTTTACTAAAAGATTTCAGGAAATCCTATGCGAAGTACGAAACTCTCTTCACGCGAGTTTAACTCGACCGGTTTTTTGTTAAATACAACCACTTTGCCATAGATACCCTTCACCTGCCGCGCCCTTTTAAGTAATACAAGTGGGAGGTGTAGCATGTTCTACATGCCTGACATACTAAGTAGGCTGTCGGCACAAATATGTGTATCCCGAAATCTCAGTTTGTACATTGAATTTAAAATAACTTAACACATAACACAATTGAAATTAAAATAATTCATATTGCATTCTATCACGTCTTTATGCCACCCAAAAAGACCACGTTTGGCGTCATGGTGGCGTGAAGGTGGAATTAATATCAGATGGGTTGCTACCCGTATTCTACCATTAAAAACAAAAACTTGAAAATAATAGCTGGTTTTTATCTGTCCAAGTTTTTATCTGTCTAAGTCTGAATGTGAACAAGAAGATGGTTTGATGTAGTGGTCACCTGCTGCAGTATGGTGACGGTGATGTTGAAGTGATGGTGCTCCAGCGTGGAGGTGGTGTACATGGCGGCCAGCGGAGACGCGGTCTCGCTCATGTACTTGTTGGTGTACCCGCGGTGGTCCAGGTCGTGGCACAAGCAGGCCACGAACAGCGCCAGCCGCTGCAACATGGGACATTGGCAAATCTCCATCACAAGCCTGTCAGAAGTATGCTGTAGCACGTTCTACGGCGTATGCATAAACTAGAGTTTTGGTTTGACAGACCGACATAAACAATAGCTAGAAGCTATTCAAGAACCTTGAATCATGGCGAAATACGCAAATACAATGACTATTTCATAGCGCCGCTGGGAATTGAACCTGGAGACACCAGATTGCGGAAGAGTCGGTTCTTTGCAACGCGCATTTTATGATAATCTACTCTTATCACAACTTATACCGTTATACCGATGTACCGAATATATGTTTCTTTCTATATATTGAAAATACAAATTAAGATATAAAGACCAGAAGATTGACAATGGCAAGCCATGCTCCTTAGTCTAGTATATTACTAAAATATGATCGCTGTGCAAAATGAACAACTGTCGATTATTTTTATTATTTCTTTGCTTTTTATGCCATCTTGTAGATAATGTCAGTAAACCACTTGTACACTCCGCAGCAAGATATTCATAGAGTGGGCCACCGCCGAGCCGTAGTGTAAGTTGTGATAGGGCACGGTGCGGTAGTTCTTGTAGACTTACCATCTTGTAGTCAAACCGCTTGCGCACGTCGCTGCGCAGCATGACGTACATGGCGTGGGCCACAGCCCAGCCGTGGTCGAAGTTGTGGTAGGGCACGGTGCGGTAGTTCTTCTTGACGGTGAGCACGAAGCGTGTCACCGTTACCACGTCGAACGAGCTCAGGTCGAACAGTTCGTTGAACATGCTCAGCGCGCACTGGCACTTCTCGTACTCATTCAAGCTGTACGGATCTATGGGAAAACATAAGGGGTAAACTTAAGGGTTAACCAGATGTAAGGGTTGCAAATGGGCAATCTGCAAGGACAGTCAGTCGGTAACGCAGATTGGCTGATCCTTTCGCACGAAATAGTTCAAAATAACAAACGACTTTTTCAAGAGCCTAACAGTGAAACCATTCGACTTGATTAGAAGAATAAGGGTTGCAAGAAACAAAGCCAACAATTTGCAAGTTTTAGAGACTGAACTTTAAAATCAGAAATTAGAAGTAGTGAAAAGTTGCTAAGCCATCGCCAAGTTAGATTATGTTCCCATCATATGTACGAGGTACGCCTTCCATACTTGTACTTACAAAGGAATTTAAGGTTTACAAAAAAAATCTGAAAATGTAATTAGCATCATAGACAAAGTGCACAAGAAAATATACGTACCCAGATAAAAATCATTTAAATCGACGCTCATGTCATTCTTTTCAGTAAGCAGCGCTTGCACCTCGTTTTCCCTGCAAGTGTTATGATAGCTGAGCACTTCCAAAGCAACTCGGTACTTCTGTTCCTTCCTCATAATTCTATCGTACAGTCGCGCATGGTGAAGGGCGAGGCCGAAGAACGTGGAGAATATCTCGAAAGCTACTTCATCCTCGTGGCCGAAGGTGCGCTCGGTCCGCTTGTTAACCATCTGCACAACGCCAATCACCTTCCCTTCTACCTTGATCGGCATGCAGAGGATGCTGATCGTTTTGTAACCAGTTGCTTCGTCAACATCTCTGTAATTAATGTTTAATTTAGTTAAAAACTAATTAAATTCTATAAATTAATTTAAAATCTATGAAACAAACAATGCAAACTGTAAATAAAATACTACATTCACTACTGTGATCATCGAGTGTCAATATAGCGCGTCTTTCACTCTCAGCTCAGCTGGATGCTCGAGATTTTAAATACAAAAGACTGGACTTCTGGACTTCGCAGTTAGTCAAGCTGTGCTTAGTGCAGAATCTTTGTAGAAAGTTGAATCTATTGGTTATCATTATTTTGGCATCAAAACCTCCATTTTTTGTGACAAGTATGAAGCTTCGCCGAGTAGACAGCTGATGTTGAGTTTCTTTTTCCTCTTATTTAAGAGCTTAGTGGCTCTTGTCAGTGGAGTATGCGCCAAACTTCTCGGTTCTCTGCCTTACTCTTTATTGCTCGATACGACATGACCCCTGCTTTTTCTTTCAGTTGGTCTACATAGCTCTTTCTTGGTCGTCCTGGACCTCTTCTACCTTTTATCTTTCCTTCTAGTATGTTTTTAAATAAGGAGTCATGTCGTATTAAGTGACCAATCATTTTCCCTCTCCTATTTTCTATTTCGCCCAGCAGTCTTTTTAGGTGAGTTTAAAGGACCATTACTTAGATACCATTCAATAACTCTTAAACTTTAATGAAAAACATAAAATGAGTAATAATAAACAAAATAATAAATTGGCTACTAAATCATCATCATCCGAGCGTATTCCCGGTTGCATCGTCAGCAGTAACGCTTCATAGCCCGGGGGTCCGCTACCTAACCTAAGTGATTTGACCAGGTTACTGGTTTTTACACAGAGCAACTGCTGTTTGACCTCCGCAACCCAAAGGGTAGACCAGAACCAATCCTAGGATAGGTATAATCTAGGTATAATACAAACGTTAGATGACGTTCGGAACCCACAGCTTTGCGTACCTTCCGAAGCACGGAATCATCTTTCTTTTTGGATAATCAGGTGATTCAAGCCTGCAATATCCTAACCAGACTGGTAACAAATTTTCACAAAGTATGCTCCCTAGTGGAATTTGAACCCCCGACCTCGGGATCACAAGGCTCCCTTGCGCACTGGACGACGGAGGCAGTCAAATTGGCTACTAAATATACCTGTTAAATCTGTAATCGGAGTAGGCATCCGGAATGTTCATGGTCTCCCCAGACAGCGCCACGTGTCCGGCAATGCCCCTGTTGATGGGCATCCGGATCTCCTTCTTCTGCAGGTCGCGGTCCTGGCCGCGCTCGAACTTGAGATCGAATACCGTGGACACCAGCTCGAAGTTGCGGTAGTCCACCAGGAATAGAGACGCGCGGTCCGCGTTCACGAGTCGTTGCGCGAACTCCAGGATCCGTTTTATAAGCTGGTCTAAAGAGACCATTTCTTCGAAAATTGCCCTGAAACAAGGCCGTATTTGATACTAATATCAACTATCTAATTACAAAGTAATTCAATATAAAAGCTTGGGCAAACAAGACATCGTAATCTTTAGCATTGTACATTTTAGTTTGTGTAAAATAATGACTATCGTATCGTAATAAAGAATTAGCAAAAAATTATACGTCCTTGTAGCGCATCGTAGCTTTGATAACTAAAAAAGAGTTTTTTTCTGAAGAGCACTCACTTTACAACATCGAGCAAAAAGTCAGCCATGTTTCTCTCCTTGGTGTACTGGTTGGACAGCCCCCGGTAGTGCAACGCCAGGGCTCCCCACAACGCCACCCCGGCCGCCCGCTCTTCATCCCCCTTCTGGAACAGCCGGCCCTTCCACATCTCGATGACGTAGGACGCCTCGCTCGACGGCAGTAGCGGCTGGTATAGCACATGTTTGAGCTCCTGCTGAGGAAGATTTTCTACTTTTTACGAGCACTTTTTTTTCCGAAAAAATCTTGCGATCCCGGGAAATTCACATTCAAATTCACATACTCCGTGAGATTAAAATAAACCCAATTTGACATGAATGAGTTGACTTGTTACAACTTTATATGGTTGCCCGGAATACTTTTATTTTTAATATAAAAATATCCTTAGGCTGGTTTAACAGTGTCGCGTATCGTCAGCGCGGCTGGTAACAGTGGTAACCGAAAGCCATACAAAAAAAATCATTATGTAACTATCCAAGACGCTCAAAGCCTGTGGCCGTACCAACCGCGCTGGCAAACGCGTCGCTATAAAACCAGCCTAAGAAGCCGCTTCCATATTTTTTTAGCCAAAAATTTACTTAAGGTAATTAAGCATTCAATTATCCGATCTCTACAAAAACTTCCACGAATCACACCTCATCTCTAAAACAGGTGTATGTTACCGTTGCCGCTTGTTTGGTCCTGGCAGTCTTGGGCATGTTATGGCAGGTGTGGTCCGTGCGAAGAGTCAGCGTCAGTGGCAGGCCTCCTTGGGCCACCTCGAGAACCAGCGCCGCCGCCTCGGAGTCCGCTTTTGCGAACGCGATCTGGCTGCCTTCTTTATTAGTTCCCTGAAATATAAATAAGTATTTTTAGTGTTAGAGTATGTACTTGTTCTACAAATTAAATAAGCCAGACATGAAGGTTTTGTCTTTGCATTATTACCTAATAAGTTTCTTATGACTACTTTCCAGCTCTAGCATCAGACTAACTCTATGACATCATTTGTATTATATAAAGTCATTATATCTACATTTGTGTATATGCTTAATGGGTTGTAAATAACTGCTTTGGAATCCAGTTGTTAGATTTCACCCGAACAAACGTAATATCATCATTATACATATAATAAAACAGTAAAAATCGCGTGTGTGTACATTTAATATATTTATCAAAAAATGAGTGTAGGCGATAAAAAAAGAGTATTGGTCTGTCTGTCTGTATGTTCACGCTGATCTCCCAAAATAATGGACGGGTTTTGGGGCGATTTTCAAAAAGCTCGGAGCAACATCATAGGTTTTGATTTATTAAAAGCAGGTATCAGGGAAAAATGTTATCATAATTGAAAGATATTTTAATACGCGGCAGCACTGGACTCCGTGTATCGTCTTAACTGAGTCTTGTAGTTGTCAAAACCAAAATTTAAAAGATACTATAGCCAAGAATGCAGCAGGTACCTGATCATCGTCGTAGACGAAGTAGTGCACCGTGCCGGGCTGGTCCGCCCTGACCTTGTAGATCTTGTGCACGTCCCCACCGGTGGCGGCGCTGACGTAGCCTGCCAGCTCCCACACCAGCTGGTGTTCGGACGTGTTCTCCTGCAGCTCCATGAGGAGATCCTACATACGGAAGGATAATAAGAAAGGAGTTCATTTAATTCATCACTTCGAACAGTTTTTACATACAATCACTAACTACCCAAGATATGAAAATCTAGCATAGAATACCAGATTTGCTCTCGGGAAAATGTAGTTAAAAACTAATTTTTAACCGTTTGTTCCTCCGTACTTCGGACGCTTCAGAGCCCGGGGTCAGCTTCCTAATTCTAGGTGATTTGACGAGGTTACTGGTTTTTACATAGAGCGACTGCCGTCTGACCTCCGGTACCCAAAGGGTAGACTAGAACCAATCCTAGGATAGGTTTAAACAAACGCTAGATGGCGTTCGGGACCCACAGCCTTGCGAGCCTTCCGAAGCACGGAATCATCTTTCTTTTCGGATAATCAGGAATGATTCAAGCCTGCAATACCCTAAACAGACTGGAAACTACTTTTCACAAAGTATGCTTCCCAGTGGGATTCGAACCCACGACCTCCGTATCACCAGACGAACGTTTTGACCACTGGACCACAAAAGCAGTCAAAGTCTAAATTAGTCTTATCATTTCAATAAAATACGTGGTCTAGCTTTTATTTCGCAACATGTCAGATTTCGAAAAAAAAATATCATTTCAAAGAAATTGCTTGTATTTAGGCATATTCCTGGTTCTGACAGTCGAAATAATAACGAAGATTTAGAAATTGAAAGAGAATACAGTGTATCATATCATATTTGACCATCAGTATGGAAATCAGTATGGAAAACTTCTACACCCCTATTATTTTGGCCGCCGAAAACTATAGTTAATGCCTATGTATGTATGCCATATATACATATGCCTATGCAATTTCTTTGTAATTACAAAATATTACCAAAATCTGACATGTAGACTACGTTCGTATGTAAAGTGTAGGGTAAGTAAGGAGACTCTGAAATCGGCAGAGGTTTTACAAGGTAGGTACGTTACCATTAGAGAATTTCCAAGCCAGAGATGTGGGTGCCTCTATGGGTTATTGTTCTTTGGTACTAGCTAATAGAATACACATATCTTTGGTACTAGCTAATATAAATACTTTATTGATAAGCTGAAAGAGGTTGTAACATTATAAAAGAGAAACCACATTATTAGTACTCACAATAAATGTGAAACTCTTCGAGGATCTCACTTTGTCTCTGGCCATGCTTCGTCCTTTTTCAGCTGGTTCTACCTACAACATGCAGGACATTTAAACTAAACTACATTATACTCATACTAAAAGCAGATGAAAAAGTTTTATTGTCGTCTAAATTGGAGACATTAAACTGCTTCCAGTACGGGAGATGATACAAACATAAATAATGACCGACGGCATTCAACAACTTTCTTGCTCTATGGAGAAAACCTAAGTATCAATTTAAACATCAGGCAAATTGCTGGCGAGAACTGGATTGCGATGGCCAATGGCCAGTGATACAGACAAAAGGAGGCTTATGCCCAACAATGGGTGCCTAAAAGCCGTAAATGATGACGTTGATATACGAAAAATAAATTTCGCATTTCCTATACAAATCGAAGATCCAGTTACTATGGGAAGTGAATTTTTTTATTTCGATAGGTATACATTTATTGAGAAAAGTTATTCAAAATGAATGAGTGAATCACCCCTTAAAATATTTGCACGTAATTAAAAATAAGCTTGTATAATTACGGTTTCCTTATTGTCTAGAGTCGCAACTTTGGTATTCTTCTTCAGTGAGGCTACAGGCTTCGGTTTATCACATTTTATATGGATGTAAAATAATCTCAAAACACTTTTTTTTGTACTGTCGTCACAAAAGAATAAAACACTGCGACTAAGAAAAACGCTAACAACTTGAAATAAGATCGCGGCCGCGGCGCGCCACACTTGATAATCGTACATTGCAAACTGAATAGATTTTAAAAAGCGAGGTAATCTGTGCCATTTCTGACTTAGCACTAATATACGGTGTACTTACTCCATGCAAGCTCGTACACAAGTAGTGCGGTAATATCTATAGATCCTGATAATTATATGATATTGAAAGCAATGAGCAAATTAAGTGTGTTAAGTATTTAATTTACATGTTCTTATCTTACATGCTTATCTCAAAGAAATAAAGAAAACATCTAACCAGGTGCTTTTCTACCCAAGCAGATCATAAAAAATCTTAACAGCCGATTAAGGGAAATTGCGAGAATACGAATTACTAATGTCAATATGCGATGCAGCTAGCTCACTCACTCTTTTGGGTTTCCTTTTCTACACGCCGTTGTTGGGTTTTACGGCCTTACCTTTATCCCTGAGGGATGGAGATGGTAATTTACCGGCGGTATTTTCATCTTCTGAAGCCGCCATCGCTCCAGGTCCTCGGCGGGAACCCGCTCCAGCACGTACGCTTCCAAGAACCCGCGGTGGCGGTCTAGGTAGCTGGCTATTTCCTCCTCGTCTGCAAACCGTTCACACCCATATCGTTGAGTGAGAATCCCATAACACAAGTCTCGAACTTACTTTGGGGCTAGCTCAATCCGTGTGATTTGTCCGTATATAAAAAAATATACCTATAACTATATATCTTCAGGAGTTCAGGAAAATTTATAAAAAATAAAAATAATTACAAGAGCTTAGTTAAGTTTGACCCATTGTAATCAATCAACTATGAGATTGTGTGGTATAAACTTAAATAAATAAATAAAGAGCGTACCTCTCCACGATTCAGTAAAGCCCCTAGAACCGCGACTTTTACCTGAAAAAAATATAATTCGGTGACTAAAAATCCATGTAACTAGTATATTATGGCAAAGGCATTATGGCAACTGGCCTAGCTATCAGCAGTGAATAATCGGGCTCCTAAATATAAGAGTCCCCTTAAGCTCTTAGGTGTCACCTAAACGTTGGTGAAAACGAATTTCATACTAAGGGTTCCAAAGGTCGGCTAAGGGGCCCCTTAACGTAGGGGTTCGTTGGTAAAAACGGGCATTAGACCATCAAAGATTTATCTTAGCGTCTTACCTACCGTGTCTTCCCGTGGATGTCGTAGAAGGTGACTTAGGACACACAAGCTAAACAAAGCTGATAAATTTATAAATACCTCCCCAACCTCAGATTGCTCTGGTAGTAGGTACAGAGAGAATCGTCGTGCTCCTGCAGTGAAGACTAAAAAAAGACCAGGTGATGATGATGTTTACCTCAAGCTCAAAGAAAAATGATAGAATCAAATATTTATTCAGTTATTATGCCTTTGCAGGCACTTTTACACGTTAATAAGTTTAGAGTACAAATTACGTGTAATGTTAAGTGTATTTACTACAGAATTGGGTGGGTACACACATACGAGTATATACCTTCTTATTACCAACCTACTTTCTACCATTAATAATTTCACAACTACCTATCCTACCTTTACCTACATTAAGATTTTTAATATTTATCTGTTAGGTACTTTTTACGTATATATGTGCTAGATACAAATTATAACATAGTTAGTATTCCATAATACAAGGATAACTTATTTTGCTGAGCCAGCTCAATTCGTGTGAAATTAGTGTTTACTCGTTTATAATATATATTTAGTTTTTAAATATTTTCTGTTACTTTTTACGTAGATACCTATGTGCTAGATACATATTATAGTTTGGTTGGTATTCTTATATTAGGATAGGATAACTTATTTTAGAGCCAGCCAAATTTGTGCGAAATTAGTGTCTACTCATTTGTAATATCTATATATATATATATATATATATTACACCGTAATTCAAAATGAATTTTAACAATAATCTATTCAATAATATCGATAGTATCTCCAATTCTACATCCTGCGTATGCGACCCCCATGAGGTACGCACTCAGATTCCAACACATAACAAAGTTCTTAATATATTTACCCAAAATATCCGTAATTTGTCAGCGAATCTACCTAGCTTTAAAGTTTTGATGTGCAATTTAGATGTTGAATTGGACGTAATAATTTTCACTGAATGTTGGATCTCGAAAAACCCGTACCTCCCTCCTCTTCAAGACTACTCATCCCACAGTTCTACTTCCCCTGCCAATCAGAACGACGGCGTAATAGTCTACTATAGCTAGCTCATTAGCTGGTATCACAATATCTGAACCGACTCTTGATCAAGCCAGTTGTTTACAAATCCAATTTGGTACTGAAACTGTTATTCTAGGCATATATCGTCCTTGCGCTTTCCGGAATTACCAGTACTTTACACAATCTCTAAACGTATTACTTCAGAGCTTGCGTAATTTTAAAAACATAATTGTTATTGGAGACATTAACATAGATATCACCCCCTCTTGATTGGACGAAGACAACGACGACTATCTTAATATACTGGCACTACATGGCCTATTGCCAACTCATACATACCCAACACGTGATACTGCTTGCCTTGATCACATATTTTTGAAAAGTTCTTTCCCTGCTCATTCTGTTGTAGTCCATTCCACTATTACTGATCATAACGCAGTACTACTTTCTTTGAGTACTAAAAAACCCCTATTACCTACTTCTTCCATGAATCGGCTTGATCACAAAAAAATAACAATTGCTATTGATTCTGCAGATTTTACTTCAATACTTTCCGCTTCTGACCTATCGCTGAGATATCGCTACTGATCTACTAATTTATATTCTTCAATCCCTAGTTTTCAAAAATACCGTCTCAACTGCTGCGCCCCGAAGGCGCAGAATTTTAAAACCCTGGATGACCCCAGGCCTTCTTACGTGCTTTCAAAATAGAAATAACCTTTATAAAAAACCCAATTAATGAGACCCTACGCATAACATATTTCAGATATCGCCTGTTCTGCAACAATATACTTAAAGCGACTAAGAAAAAATATGAAACTGAATTAATTAAAAATGCAGGCAATAACCCCAAATCTTTATAGAATGCTATCAAAAATGCAACCAATTCTTCCAAACCTCCCACGCCAGCTAATCCTTTACTTACATGCATGCCTACAATAACTCTTTTTTCGCAAACATGGGCAAATCTCTTGCCAAAGACTTAAACAAAAATAACTCTTCATGCACAGTGCCTTCAAATCCTTCTCCTCCAACATCCAATCCTAACTCCTTCCATAATAGACTTGTTAATACCCGACCTAAGACTAATTCAACCTCCCCTAAGGTAAAATCCAACAAATACCAGTCTCTAGTTTTACTTCACGCTACAGACGATGAAATTGATAATATCATCAATAATTTACGAGAGGATTGCGCAGTGGGTTGGGATAACATTTCAATGTCTCTTATCAAGCGTAACAAACATATACTTGTTCCCTTAATTACTCATATTTGTAACCTCTCTCTCTCCACAGGCATTTTTCCCGTTTGCCTGAAAAAAGCTCTGGTTTATCCCATTTACAAAGCTGGAGAGCGAAATCACGCGAACAACTACCGCCCAATTTCCATTCTGCCTGCTCTCTCTAAAATATTAGAACGACTTATTAACTTCCGCTTAATTTCTTATCTTGAAATTTTTTTAATTCTTGTTGACAATCAACACGGTTTTCGCTCCGGAAGATCTACTAATGGGGATGTTCTTGAACTTACCGATTTTATTGCCCGCCACCTGGATGCGGGATATAAATGTCTTTTCATTTTCCTCGATTTAGCGAAGGCTTTCGATACCGTTTCAACAAAAATCCTCATTCAAAAACTCGAAGCTATTGGAGTTAGAGGCATTCAGTTAAAGCTATTCGAAAGCTTTCTTACAGACCGCACTCAACGAGTAGTTATAAATGGTCATATTAGTTCAGAACTTCCCGTTCATTACGGCGTGCCGCAGGGCAGTATTCTGGGCCCTACCCTGTTTTTAGTCTATGTTAATGATCTGTTTCTCTTAAATATTCCTCAATGCAAAATTATTTCCTATGCAGATGACACCGCCTTACTATTTACTGCTAAAACCTGGCATGAGACTTACCAACTGGCTCAAAGTGGTCTGAATGCTGTATCTGACTGGCTTCGCCTTAATCTTCTTACCCTAAATGTCAAAAAATCTCAAATAATTAATTTCACTATTTATGATTTCCAATCAAATAAAGCTGCTCTAGCTAATCTATCCATAATTGCCCATTCCCACTCCATCCCCGATAATCCCTCCTGTGACTGTCCTTCGCTAGCTTCTGTGAAGTCGGCAAAATATCTCGGCGTGCTCACAGACAAAAATTTAAATTTCCAACCTCACATTAGTGCTACTGCCGGTAGAATGCGTAAGTTAATTTATATTTTTAAACGTCTAAGACACGTGGCTGATTCCAAAATAGTTAAAATAGTATATCTCGCTCTCGGCCAATCTCTGCTGACGTTCATGGGGTGGTACTAGTAAGATCACATTACTAAAGCTCGAAAGGGCACAGAGAGCACTGCTTAAAGTGTGCACGTTCAAACCTTTTTTGTTTCCAACTTATGATCTTTACCAGTTTTGTGAAGTTCTTACGGTTCGTCAGCTGTTTATCTTAAACACCATTCTACAGCAACACAGCTCTACCACCTTCAGTCCAAATTTGTCGCGAAGGAACTGTCTTGTCGTTAAAATTTCTCCTCTAACTACTGAATTCTCCAACCGGTTCTTCTGTTTTGCCGGTCCCTTCCTTTACAATAAACTACACGGCAAACTTAACATCTTTTCTCTTCCAAAATATTCCTGCAAATTAGCTGTCTTAAAATACCTGCAAACCCTAAACTACGATGATACGGAACGACTAATCCTTCCACCTAAATAGTGTAGTGTATATGTATTTACTTTTGCTCTGCAGTGACCTAACTCCTTACTTCCATTCATTTATCCATTCACACACTCACACATCCATACTTTAGATATAAATAAGTATAACTTAGGTATTATTTTTATATAATAGAGACCGATAAAATAATTACTTAGAAATATATGTATTCTATATATGTATATATGTATCTACTCTTCCCCCTTTAAATTTAAATAATTAAATACATTAGTAAGCTTCTTTATGTACATATTTTGTAATCTCACTTGTATCCAATAGTGAGAGCCCTGGAGATCTGTATCACAGGCCCAGCCTCTTGCAGACTCCAGACTCCACCAATCGGTGATAACACCATAGCCTGGATTGTAACCTACCTTGTAATTTAGATTTTTGGAGAAAATAAATATATTTTTTATTTTTATCTTATCTTTTATCATTTAATATATAATTTATAAGAAAAACTACCGATACAAAGTCAAAAGGGAAAGAGCATACTAGGCGGCAGCAGATAAGCGCCTTTCTTTTTACAATATCTCTGTCACGAACCAAGGAGAGCGACGAGTTTGACAGCCACAAATGGTAACGCCGGCCATGTTACGCGTGATTGTTACGCGTGTTTCAGATATTATTATCGTCAAGTTACGTCAACGTGTTCGTGGTGTATGTGTGTGTGTGCCAATGAACACTATGTGTCAAGTTACATTAGGAATTGAAGAAAAGGCGTGAAAAACTACGTAAAATGATATTGATGACTACCATTCCCAGGCGACTTCTTCTTGAGCTCCTTCCGCGCCGTCCAGTCCAGGAAGGCAGAGCTCCTGGCCACGCAGCCGTGGTGGAAGCGCGACCACCGCTGGTCCGGGGAAAGGGGCAGGGGGTACGGCATCGAGGGGCGGGGTAGGTCCACTGGAATGTTTTAAAGGTTACATACCAGCGCCTAGGAAGCGGCGTAAACTTAGCTGTAAGTAACGATTTGACGTCAAAATTTGTGCAAAACAAAACAAATTGACTATCATTCAGGGATATTATAAATATCCTAGGATAATGAAGATATTTTAAATTGAATTGAATATTACGTTTCTCATACAATTGCCAACTATCGTACGCCATCTTAAAGTGAGCAAAGCTGCATAGGCACATAGGTAAATAAATGAATAAAATACATCCGGTACTTTCCTAATTGTATTATGTGTAGTGTAGGTACATATTATCATTTTCATTTAAGAAAGAAAAATAATTTATTTGATTAATCTATCACAAACACGGTTTAACAAATAAAATAACAGTTCTCAGCAATTAAAATTATTTGTTTTTACTTTACTGAATAAAAGAATTTTGATTTCCTAATTTATTCGTAGATTTTGTTTGAGTTCAATTAGGTAGGTAAGTTAATTTTCCCACAAAAACATTTATCTTACTATTAACCTGAACCAAATCTACGACTTTAGTTGACCCACATGAAGTTGACAGTGACAAAAGAGAAGTGTTGCGGCTGAGTACCTATTGCGGTAGGTCTTTTTATTTCGAGTGGAAGTAATAAATTCATGTTTTATAAAAAGACGGTACGTGTTTAAAGTGTTTACCAGAAGTTGGCGACACGCAGCTTGGAATCGGGGGAAGGTGGGTGACCGGCGAGCGGCTGCCGGACGAGAGGGCGCGGTCGCCGCGCCGGGCCGCGCCCGGCCGGGACCCGCGGGCCGCCGCCGCCGCCGCCGGCTGCAAGCAGGGCCGACACTTCTAATAACACCAAAAAACATCGTTTATTTTAGAATTGGGCATAAGGGCATGCTTCCTTTGAATATTGTTAGGAATTTAGACAACTACGAATGTCGTTAAATGTTCTTGATTTTAAAAAAAAGTATTTTGATGAAGTATGATTTTGAAAAAATAAGATATGTCCTAGGTAAAAGGTATTTCAAATAAAATGCAAAATGTTTTTCTATAAAGTATTTAAATGGAAAAATAAAAAAATGGGAGCAGGTATTGTGTATTTTGCATTTCAAATAAGGTTATCAATCATCATCATCCTCACGTATTCCCGGGTGCATCGTCAGCGCGGTAACGCTTCAGAGCCCGGGCTTCGCTACGTAACCTAGGTGATTCGATGAGGTTACTGGTTTTTACACAGAGCGACTGCCGTCTGACCTCCGTAACCCAAAACATGGATTAATATTGTATATACTGAAAACCCAAAGGGTAGACCAGAACCAATCCTAGGATAGGTACAAACGCTAGATGGCGTTCGGTAGCTTTTCGTGCCTTCCAAAGCACGGAATCATCTTTCTTTTCGGATAATCAGATGATTCAAGCCTACAATACCCTAACCAGATTGGAAACAACTTTTCACAAAGTATGCTTCCCAGTGGGATTTGAAACCCACGACCTCTGGATCACCAGGCAAATGCCTTGACCACTAGACCACGGAGGCAGTCAACATTTCAAATAGGTGTACTCGTATAGTACCTATTTGAAATTTTTTTTTATTTTTTTTATTAGAAATTTGAGTGCGTTTGATCTCTATCTAGCCTGATGGGAAGCTAAGATGAGGTCTAAGGTGTATCACGCAAACTCAAAAAATGCCTGTTCACTCTTGCCTTGAAAATCCCTAAATTATATGTATGGGGAAACATCGACGCAGGGAGGGAATTCCACACCTTAGCGGTTCGCACAATGAAGGAGGAGGCGAATCGAGAGGTACGATGAGGAGGAATATCGACCACAAATGGGTGGAATCCCTGTCCACGTCGTGTTGTCCGATGGTGGAATGGTGCAGGGGGAATTAAATTATGTAATTCCTGCGCACACTCCCCGAAGTGCAACCTGTAGAAGACACACAGACTTGCTACCAGTCGGCGATGTTCGAGGCTGTGGAGCCGTCCTGCCGTAAGCAACTCATCACCAACGAGTCTTCTGGCACGTCTGTCGATAGCTTCCAGGGCTTCGAGCTGATAGCGGGCAGATCCATCCCATAGGTGGGAGCAATACTCCATACATGAGCGGACTTGAGCTGTGTATAGGCTCAACAGTTGGTAAGGGGTAAAATATCGTTGGACCTTGGAGAGGATGCCCAGTTTTTTAGAAGCCGTCTTAGCCCTGGACTCAATATAGCTACCGAAGTTAAGATTTGATGAGAGATCGATACCGAGAAGTTCGAGATGACGGGTGATAGGAACAGGCACACCCCGGAAAGTGGGAGCCAAGTTGAAAGGGCTCTTTTTAGCAGAGAAGAGACACGCCTGTGTCTTAGAGGCATTGAATCTCACAAGGTTGGCATCACCCCAATCGGAGACAGCTTGCAGAGTAAGATTGGTATGGAGCACCATTGCCTCTCTTAGTTCGTCTATTTCCGGTTTTTTTGCCCTTGCACTAGAAAAATATCTTTCCGTAACGGTGCTATCGTCAGCATACCCAAAAATACCGGGCTTTAGCAGATCGTTAATGTGAAGCAGAAATAGCGTTGCGGAAAGAACAGATCCCTGAAGTACTCCAGCATTAATTGCCAATAGGTCAGACGAGCAGCCGTCAAGAGTTACTCGAATAAACCGTTCCCTCAGGAAATCGGAAATCCAAGCACAAAGGGTGGGAGGGATACCGTAAGCGGAAAGCTTCGCTATAAGAGCGTCATGCCATACCCTGTCAAATGCCTTTGAAATGTCAAGTGAGACAGCAAGTGCCTCACCGTAATTTTCAAGGGCTTCACCCCAAAGATGTGTAGCGTACACAAGAAGATCCCCAGTAGATCGGTTCTGGCGAAATCCGTATTGCCGGTCACTGAGGAGATCATTGTCCTCAAGGTACGCAAGTAAGCGCTTGTTAATAACACGCTCCATTACCTTACACAGAATGGAGGTGATTGCAATTGGGCGATAGTTTGAAGGGTCGGCACGTCTACCCTTCTTAGGTACGGGTTGAACATTGGCGAGCTTCCACATTTTTGGGACGATTCCGGACCGAAGAGATAGACGAAACAGGCGCGTCAGAACAGGAGACAACTCGGGTGCGCAATTCCTTAAGACAATAGCAGGAATACCGTCGGGACCACTGGCCTTATTCACATCTAAGTTGCGTAGAGTCTTGAGAACCTCCTTTTGATGAATGCGGACTTCAGGCATTTTACATCCACAAGGAGGTAACTGGGGCGGTGTTTGATTGCTAGCATCTAGACGTGAGTTTTCGGCAAACAGTGAAGCTAGTAAATTAGCTTTTTCTAAAGCCGTGTGTGCCAGTGTACCGTCAGGTTTCTGCAAAAGAGGAAGTGAGGAGCGGCAAAAGTTAGCTTCAACGCACTTAGCCAGAGACCAAAATGCTTTACTACCGGATGGGTACGAAGCAAGTTTGGCACCAACTCTGCCTATGTGGTCGAAGCGAGCCTTTTTAAGCGTTTTTTTGCAGGACTTGGCCGCAAAGTTAAAGGCTTTCTTCTTTTTACGCGTATCCGGAGCTCTGCGCTTACGAGCGTCAGCCCAAGCCTGGTATGCTGACTGTTTAATAGCCTCAGCTTTTAAACAGTCAGCATTGAACCAGGGTTCAGCTTTGATGCCAGAGGGTCGATCAGAAAATGGAATATAATACTCCATCGCCTGACCGAGAACCTCAGCAACGGCACTTGCACAGCTCGACGGTTCGCCAGAAGAAAAGCAGGCTTGCAGCCAAGGGTAAGAAGCAAGGAAATGTCGCATCTCATCCCAATCTGCTGACTTGTACCGCCAAACCCGTCTATTGCCTCTAGGGCTGAAGTCAGGTGGAGGACATATGAGGACGGACTTTACCAGACAGTGGTCAGAACTCCCAAGAGGGGCTGAAACAGACACGTGATATCGGTCTGGTTCAGTCGTCAGCAGAAGGTCCAAGCAATTAGCTATGTGATTCTCAACGTCGGGTATCCTAGTCGCCTGGTCGACCAGCTGGGAAAGGTTCAAAGACAAGGCAAACTTGTACGCCTCTTTACCAGCATGGTCAGTTTTCTGGTATGGGAACAACCATTGTTCGTGGTGAGCATTAAAGTCCCCCAGAAAAACGATTTGCGCGGTAGGATACCTTTGCTGAGTCACATCAACAGCCTCACTTAGGTGACGAAATAGCCTCGTTGTCTCCTGGTCACCGCTATGCGATCGGTAGACACCGACATAGACAATTTGTTCTGTGCCGGTGTCCACAAGCAGCCAGATTGAAGAAGAAGAGGGATCTTCCAAGTTACGGAGACGCTTACAGCAGATGTCATCACGCACATAGAAACAAAGCCCTGCCTTAAAGCGGAAATTGTGCTCCAGGACATATCCTGGGTAATTCAAGTAGGATGTATCAGCAGGGGTAGTAATTTGCGTCTCCGTAAGCAAGAGCAGATGCGGCCTTACAGTCTCAAGATGGTGGTGGACTGGGACGAGATTAGAGTGCAGACCTCGAATGTTAGTGAGGTGCACTTTTAGCGAGAGGCAGTGTATCCGCTGTTGATTCCTCAACTTTTTGTTTCTTTTATTCATTATTGTTTTTATTTTTGGGGCAAGAGGGAAAAAAGGCGAAGAGTGGCAGTTACGCGAGGCATCAGCCAGCCCCCCCCAGAAGTCACAGTACTGTTGCGCGGTAGGATAAGACTAGTGCGGAGACCGCGGGGACGCCCGGACCCCCCCAAGGCCGCCTGTCGAGGCCTCTCGCCCGGTTGCCAACCGGCCCGACAGGAGCAACCTTAGGATTATGCGCGCGATGGCGGAGCAGCCTTTCACAGAAGGCTAGTCTGCAATTGGGCTCCCAACTATCGGCGGGCGGCCAGCGAAAAAACCGTTGCTCCGGATCCCGCTGCCCTCCGAAACTAGGCACCCCGCGCAACAACACTGTGAGTCTGAATTCGGTACATTGGCAGATGCAAAACTGCGTAGACCCACTCCTCGAACGGCTACTCAGGGAATGCAGGATGGAACGCGCGAACGCTTGGCACCCTGATTTTTCCACTGAGGGTGGTGACCAGCCGCGGCCTAAGCCTACCACCGGAGAGGGTGTCACTCTTTAGCACCACCCGGGGGTCACGTGTAGGGTCTCGAGGGTAAAGCCTACGGACGCGAGTGACAATCGACCCCCTAAAAATGAAATGACCCCCTGAAATGCACTCAAAATGGCTAATTTCTGCTAATTTGTACCTACTATGCGATGAAATTATTTTTCCGTTTTTCATTAGATAGGTACATATTTTTTTATGGAACGTAGTTTGGTATGGCCTGGTTTTACGTTTTTTTTACCTTATTATTTTATTATATTATTATTTTACGTTTTCACAAGTTAAGCAACCCCGGGCGTGGTCCGTACTTGGATGGGTGACCACAAGTGGTACAAAAATTTCTCGAGCTCTTTCGTGCTTCGGAAGGCACGTAAAAGCCGTTGGTCCTGGCTGTCATTGTATAGCAGTCGTCAACCTATGTAAGATGCCTTTAGGCAGCTTGAAAAATCTGACACCAGTGTTGGCCACTTACATACACGAAAAACAAAGCTCGTGGCTAATAAAAAGTCAGCCCAACCCATCATGAATATAGGCATACCTACCGAAATTATATACTTTCTATAAGTCGGTATTTACGAGTACGTTTCGCACAGGCACGCCTCGTTTATATTAGATAGATATAACTCTAATTTTCATCTGAATTGGGCCTCATCGACAATTTGAAGTGGGCAATAATGTGTTATGCGTAGTACTTGTGCATGCATAGATAACTAGTATTTATTGACTTGCCTGCTAATATATTCTGCCCACTATCGGCCTTATCGGGCGAGGGTTAAGTGTAAGTCTAATATAGGTTATATTAGAGGTATAGTATTAATAGTATCTTCTTGAGTTTGACATCAATAAAATTGAGTTATAGAGAGTACTAGGTATATTGTTTTAGTATGTCAAAGGAAAATTTATCGCGCGCTTTATTTTGAATTGTGAATTTTTTGCCGCTGAAGTAACTAGTGCCTCTATGAGCTTGCAGGCGAGGCGTCGTCGAAACTGATAAATATGCACAGTGCACCCTAAATCCCCTTGGCCCTGCCATTGTGACGTCCTCCGTGGCGTATTTGTAAACACGCCATCCACGTTAGTTTTCAAATTGTCTTGGGTCTTGGGTGTTTGTCTATATACTAGTATGTGAGTCATGTTCCCCTGGGTGGGCAGAGGACTGCTACTGCTTCTCCATTTCGTTCTATCTTGAGCAACGCTCTTTATTTCGGGCCAAGAGATTGCCATGATTTGCATTAGTCGGCCATGCTTTCCCTTTTCTTGAGGAGTTCATTCCAGCGTGGTCGATCTATTCATCATCATCATCCAAGCGTATTCTCGGCCCTATAAGCGGATCCCGGGCCTCGCAGCGTTGCAGCTGTGGATGCAACTGGGAATACGCTGGGATGAGAGAGAGATCCAAGCGTATTCTCGGTTGCATCGTCAGCGGTTACGCTTCCGAGCCCGGGGTCCCGCTACCTTACCTAGGTGATTTGACGAGGTTACTGGTTTTTACACAGAGCGACTGCCGTTTGACCTCCGCAACCCAAAGGGTAGACCAGAACCAATCCTAAGGTAGGTACAAACGTGGTCGATCTATTATTTAGAAAGAACTCAATAGGTAAATAAAATTTAAACTTAGTTTGAGGCTAGCTTAATTACCACTTAGTGTGATTTGTCCTTCTCGATTATTTTTAATTAAAAAACTAAATCGACATAAAATTCCACATAATTATCAAACTTGCTACAAAAACTCACAAGAACCTTTTGAAAAATGCGACGTGTAGAGTGAGCAGGAAAGCCGGACCCGCCTAGTGCCTAGCCGGTACGAAAGCATTGCCCAAGCTGAAGCCTCTCTCGCGCATCGCGCTTGTTTAGTCATTAATCATTAGGCAGGGCATTTGAAATTGAAATAACACTGGAACCATTTCGACTAGACAGGAAGAAGAATACAGCTGGACTTTAAAGTTAATGGAAATATTGGGGCGCTCCGATTACTATATAGGCTGTAATTGCTAACTGTAAATAGTCATAACATTTATATTGGTATCAAAAGTACATTGCTAAAACGAAATTGATTACCCCTAAAGTGATCCCTAACCCGTGACCCGTGACCTTGGACGTAGGCAAAGGATGATTGATAGGGTGGGCATGAATTAAAGGTAGCGTGGAAGAATAAACGATAAAGCGGTCAGCGTGTGCATTTCTCGACTAGATATGGAAAAAAAATAAACAAGATAACTCGTGCGTGACAGTGTGAGTAAAAAAGTCGTCAGTCAAATAACATTTCAATAAATACCGACGTATACGAAAGTTTTGTAACTAACACCGTTGATCTTTTATTACAAGCTTGAGCTAGTCCCAGTAGTCTGCCAAGAAAGACCAGCAGTGGTGTAATTTACGTGCAACTTTCAGTTGACCAATTCTCCCGAGGGAGGCATATGTCTAGCTGAATGCAGTGGTGATGATGTAAATTGAATGACAATGAAATATATCGATCTCAGATTAAAGGACATTCTTTAATCTGAGATATCGATGTTATAGAGCTTTATGATGGATCACAGAACATATATCTACTTATAGAGGTATAGATTTTCAAAAAATCATTTCATCAGGCTCCCCCTCTCCGCGCTCGCTGGTGTATGACGATATCGGCCATCAAGCGAATTCCCTAATAGCGCCGCAATATTGTTCTGGCCTCAATTACTCCAGCTTTACAGTATAACATCGCGCGCGGCACCCTTCATAATGAATTGAAAACTAAACTGACCAACATTTCTTGACCTGTAGATTGACCGACCTCAAAACCAAAAGTTATATACCTATTTTACCTATTCTAAGTATACGTAGACACTGTTGGAGATTTTCTAAAAGTCTTCTTACTTTTCCTGTTTTATTTTTAATTAAACTATATATTTACTCATATTATTAATTTATCCATAAATTTACCGCAACTTTTGGACTCGCTGGAAGTATGTTCTACATCCAGGTCCTTTTTGAAGAACCCCGTACATGTCTCGGGACATAAACAAAAACCTGATGAAGGGATAATGCGAAAACTAGAAAATTACAATTTAATAGGAACTTTTTCCATGCTTTTTGATTTAGATGTCTTTGTATTTTTTTTTTGCAATATTTTCACTATTTTCAATGTCCATGACGCCCGTGACGCAATATTTGATTTCCAGCAGTTGACATAGAATTTAAATATTACTTACTAAGAGATACTAATGTACGAGTGCTGTTGTATCCGTTTGACTATTTTACTGCCATGCTATCAGAACGTTGATTGGTAGTTAAACCAAAAAGAATAGGTATTCAATGAACAGCCTTGCCCCCGGCCGCCGCGCCGTCTCGAAACAATAGCGGTTCCGAACACTATTATGACATATGTTACATAAAGTACCTAGGTACGTACATCATGCCAAAAATGTTTATGTTTTTCAACCGCAGCAATTGATGCTCATGGATTCACAGGTGTGATATTTTTCAAGCTGCCTAGCAATAATTAGAAAATAGGGGGGAAATTTAAGCTCATGTAACTTTCTTTTATAAGATTCTTTGAAACAAACAAACAATCGTCTTATTTATGATGAACTAGACAAGGGTAACTCCGGATTTGAATATTTAAATGAGCCGATTCATCAACAGGCGCCGATACCCGTACTGAATCCCGGTAATCGTTATCGGCTCCCGCGAGTTATTGAGTCCGCGCCGATCTTGGTCCCGCCGGGAACCGGCGGCGCCTGTCAAGTCGCGAGCTGCGAGCCGCGATTCGGCTCCACCGCGTCTCGGGAGGAATCGGGAGTCGGGAGTCAATATTATTCTGTATTGAAACCGGTACCAGAAAGGACGTCTGTAGTCTGTAGATTCAATAACGAAACTTAGCGGACCTCGGAGCTGGAACCGATAAGGGAGTAGGAATCATTAAGATGAGTCAGTACCGGATGCGGAGTAAGATTCAGTGAGCCGAAACACTCCTCGGAGTCGAGATTACCCATGTCTATGATGAACTAACGTAAGCGTGTATCATATTTACATTATATCTCGTTTTTAGTCGTAGGTTAAAACATATTAACGAAAGACTAGTGCAATGGTAACAATCAAAACTTGTGAGTACAAACAAACTTACTTTGATTTTCTGGAGCTGTTCGTCTGGCTCTGCCATCTAGGCTTCCTGTGATATCTCCTCAAGTACACTAATTCGGCTGAATGTGCATCTATCAGCCAAGCAGACGGCCCTCCTGGACGTGTACTTGTGCTACATCAGATACCAGATGGAGGCTTTATTCAAAAATCGTCACGTCTAATAGAAACGGTTATTTCCACGGTTTCCAATATTAATAGACATAGAAAAGAGCTTGACTCATAAATGTAAAAGACCTAAGCTTGGTAAGAAAATAGGTGAGGGAGAGGTAGAGTGTGTTCGTAGCACACTTGTAAACAAACTGACACGCGACAGTCCGCCGGGCGGCAAAGATAACGTCTACTTCAATCAATCCAAAACAGGCCGACATTATGCCATCTAGCTATGAATATTAAGTAGTACAGGAGCTCGGGGCGGGTTACTTTTCTCTATTGGTATACTGTGGACATTGTTGGGGAAAAGTGGATAAATAAAGTCCAAAACACAGCATTAGGTGACAAGAGAAACTACCACCTATTTAATTTTTTAAACTAAACTGCCTGAAATATACGATATGTGATAGGTATACTCGTTAAGTTAGTAGTAAACTTTGTGTATGTTTGACCCTAACTTCATGTTTATATTATTATATATTACTATTGATTCGCCTTATTACAAAAATCAACGCTACGACGTGTTTGTTCGAGTCAAATCTTGCCAGTTACATTTGACGCACTACCCGGTTTCCAATCCAGATGAAATTATATATGCAAATGTAAATGACACCACAATGCAATATTATTATAACAAAAAGCTAATGTGGTGATGGATCGAAAGATGGCTGAGGAACTCGGTAAGAAATCGATGCAACAACAAGTTTGGGCTTACGAGTATTTCATTTGTCTTGTCTCTCTAAGTCTACGAATAATTATTTATTGTTATGGTATTAGTGCTAAGTGAATTTTCAACAAGTTATCCTCAACCAATTGAGCTGAAATTATGCATACTTGTGTGAGTCTGATGACAATACAATGTTATGGAGTCAATGAGCTGTTCTGATGATGGAGCCGGAAGATATTTGACAGAACACAGTAACAAAACAACATAACCTCATTAAATAGTACTCGTTTGATTTGTCTTGACGAGCACTTTATTGTAGATGATATCTAGGGTCTGATCTCGGAGACGGAAGGTGGTCGATGGAACTCAGTTATGGGGTGACGGAACTTCATCGAGTTTGGGCTTATTTCATTTGCTTGATTTGATAAGTACTTTGACCTCACAATAAAAGCTTGTACATTTTTTTTTTTTTTTCAAAAAACTTAATTACATCCTTACTTCCTTACTAATATTATAAATGTGAAAGCGTGGATGTTTGTTACCTTTTCACGCAAAAACTACTTGACGAATCATCATGAAACTTTGTACACATATCCTGGGAGGTACTAGAAGTAACATAGGGTACCTTTCATCCCGGAAAAAAGTAATGTTCCCGTGGGATACGCGAGCGAAGCCGCGGGAAAAAGCTAGTATATGATAAAATCTACATTCCGCGCTAATTCCGCGTCATGCCGCGTTCATTCCCCGCCTCCCGCTTCACAGTCAAACGAAATATGTAAAAGCATGCGGGGTGCTTTACGAATTGCCCCGCACCTCATACCCTCAGAGTTTGGGACGACAACAAGTTAACTTGTTGTCGTCCTTAATATAATAAGTACTCTTTTTTCTTGACCTTATACATAAATAAATTGATTACACTTGATTGATTGAGCTAGCCCCAGATGAGATAATAACTCAACGATACAGATACACGTCTTTTTCCCTAACGGAGCAGACAGAGCCTAGGCGGTAAGGCCCAGGTCACATTTAGCGTAATGGTGGAAAAGGGAAATCATAATAGTGATGGGTTGCTAACTGCATCGCCTATTCATATGATTTAGATTCTCCGCCCATTCCCTCAATCAGCTTTTACGATCTGCACGAGAAGAAAAGCAGCTGTTACATTATATTTTTTTTGTTCTTCCAGACCAGCTAAGAAGCACTTAAGTAACTATATCTACACAACGATACTATAATTTATAGTAAATATAGGTATTTATACAAAAATGAACACCCAAGACACAATCTTTCAGATTTCAGTTGCGATATTACTCGTATGTATAGGGAGTTAAAGTCCTACTTTTTCTCTCTAAAAACGAAAGGAAGTACATACGTATCTATCTAGTTCCTCGTTTACTGCGAAATTTTAATTATCCGAATATATCTGTTATCGAACTTAATAAAGCTCTGACAATCATTACCATCAGATAAGCAACACCTACCTTGTGGAGGGAGGCCTAATCGCAGATGAGAGCATGACTCTCAGGATTGCTTTATTTCTACGGAAAACGCTGTAGACGGAAACCCACTTGCCTCAAATTGGTTGAACTAGACAAGTCAAACTTCGTGAGAGAACAGATTTTCTCTAAATGTGAGTTATTTTCTGAAGTCGATGCTTGGACTTAGGAAATCTCAATCCAGAGAACCAACACGGCGTCGGGCCCGGGCCCGGTGTGTTACATTAATTAGTTTATTACAAAAAAAGTGTGGGTTTATATCAGGGATGTTGCCTACTTACATATTATTTTTATTTTAAAAATTCCTTTAAAATGTGATATCCGTAGATAACCGAAACTAATCCGTTTCATATACCTGCTCAATTTTTAACCGTAACCGTATCTGAAACCGGTTGGTATAATCAGTTTATTGTTCTGAGGGCAGAATATTATGTAGATATCCAGATTCCGTATCCAGATAGTACCTGACCACGTGATCTTACAATCTTGTCTACGCAATACAAACCTTACATCTAACACCTTCATGGAACTGAACCACAGACATAATCAAAGAGCAAAAAAACTGCAATGTGTAAAAACTGACAGCGTCCGTCAGGCGACAGCGTCACAGCCATCAAGATCACCTCCGTCAAGATGTGCGGGCGGTGGCTCAGGTGGGCGTAGTGTGGAGAGTCCATGCCGTGAGAGGGTGGCAGAAAGGCGGCAGGTCGCTCGCCAGCCATGCGTCAATGGTCGGCTACCACAAGAATGACATCTCTTCGAACAAGAAGATCATCGCCGGCTGCGTGTCGGGCGTGCTCACGCGCTTCGTCACGCAGCCCATGGACATCGTCAAGCTGCGCACTCAGCTGCAGAAGCAGAACCCTAGGAAGCTGCACAGGTATACTTCCATGCTGTCTTCTTCATCTAAGCGCGTGCCCGGTTGCCGTGCAAGGATGCCGAAGAACTTGTGAAGTGGAGAAGAAATAGCCGGAACAGTTGAAATGATTTGAACTTCCATACTGTCTGGGAAACAAAAAAACCATAGAATGAATCAGCTGCTTCCCCTCCTACGCAGATAGTAAAGCCTATCGAGGAAATGGGTGAGCATCTGAATCATATCAATAACGATGCAGCTAGCAACCCATCACTATTTTGATTCCCTTTTCCATTTGCACGCTCACCAATGCACTAAATGTAGAATTTAGGTTTTACGGCCTTGGGCTCTGTCTGCCTCGTTACTTAGACATAATATGCACATATCTATATTTGCACAGGTCCCTCTGGTATCCCACAATGAAGAGGATCCTGCGCGAGGAAGGGATCTTCGGCTTCTTTGCAGGACACACTCTTGGACAAGTAGGCGTTATTTATGATAAAATGTGACTAGCTTTTTAAATAGGCAAGTACCTAAATATCAACATAAAAAGTGCATATCGCGATGTAAAGCTGCATTTTTGGTATGTTAGTTGGATTGGACCCCGGAGAGGGTGAAACTACATTTTGCAAGCAAAAAAAGTTAACAAGCGTAATACCTGAAAAACAATTCAATTTAAAATTCAAAATATCTTTATTATCATAGGATATTTATAATATCTCTTAATAATAGTCACTTTGTTTTGTTTTGCACAAATGTTGACCTCAAATCGTTACTTACAGCTAAGTTTACGCCGCTTCCTAGGCGCAAGTGCAGAAGAAGCGGCAACAAACTGCACTGCACGTTTTCTCCAAAGACGTCAACTAACAAACTAAAAACTTAAAATTAGTTATATGGATAGACTGAGATAACATTGTTTGTTATGTCATAATTAAATTGAATTATAAGAATTACGAAATTTAAAATAATGTCAATTTGTAAATTTAGTATGTACCAATGTACCTAAATTATGACATGTCTAAGTATACAAACCTTTAAGAGCGACCCGCGCCAAGCTCAAGCCAGACCTTTTTGTCTTTAAGATAGTCATCGGTCCTATATTAAGCCTTCTCACAAAGTACTTTCTTTACATAAGCTTTGAATTTTCTGTCTGGCATATCAAGGACCGATTCTGGCAATTTATTATGAAAAAGTATACACTTCCCCATAAAAGACTTACTGAATGTATTCAGCCTGTATTACGGGCTAACTAAGTCATTCTTACTTATCACGTAAATTTCTATCTGTAAAATCACTTGCTTTATTGAACATGGAAATATTTTTCCTTACATACATTATATTTTCAAATATGAATTGTGATGCAAAAGTACGAGTAAGAATACCTATTTCCTTGAATAATTCCCTCGGTGAGTCTTTTGATCCTAAACCGTAAATGGCACGAATTGCTCTTTTTTGTAAAAGAAAAATAGTCTGAATGTCGGCTGCACTCCCCCATAGAAGTATCCCGTAAGACATTAGACTGTGAAAGTAACTAAAGTACACTTGTCTAGCAGTTGCTACATCTGTCAATTGTCTTATTCTCCTAACAGCGTAAGCCGCAGAGCTAAGCCTATTAGAAAGTTTAGTTATATGAGCGCCCCATTGAAGTTTCGAATCAATTGTGATTCCTAAAAAGGTAGTACTTTCAACCAGATCGAGTTTCTGACCATTAATTAGTATGTCAACGCAGGCTTGATTCACATTAGGAAGAAAGAATCGAATGCATTGGGTCTTGTTCGCATTTAACATGAGGTTATTGGCTGAAAACCAATCAGAAATTAAAGATAAGGTGCTGTTCATCGCGCTAACATCACTGTTATGTCGATCTATTTTAAATATTAGCGAGGTGTCATCAGCAAACAGCACCATGTCAGCCTCTTTCTCAACCATGTAAGGCAAGTCATTAACATAAACTAAGAAAAGAAACGGTCCTAGAATTGAACCTTGGGGTACGCTCATTTTTACATTAGACCCGTGTGATTTTACGCCGTTTATATCAACAGTTTGAAGCCTATCTGGTAAGTAAGATTCTATTTTTTTATTGACTTATCATTAAAACCGTATTGACGAAATTTGAGCAAAAGTGTTGGATGATCATGGCAATCAAATACTTTAGAAAGATCGCAAAATGATCCAATTGCATCATTTCTGTTTTCCCACGCGTCGTAGATATTAGTAATAAGTGCTTTCCTGCATCGGTGGTCGATTTTCCAGCAGTAAAGCCGTATTGTTGGCTATGGAAAAGATTATTGGTCTTAAAGTGAAGTAGCATTTGATTGAGCATTATCTTTTCGAACACCTTACTCAAAACTGGCAGAATAGAGATAGGTCTGTAGTTGCCAGGGTCTGTTTTTTTCTCCTTTTTTGAATAAGACATATGTATTTATATAAGTATGTATGTAACATATGTATATGTATGTTTATCTGTAGTTTCATAGTATGTTAATTTCTTCTTCCTTTATTTAACGAACACGCCTGTATGCCTTTCATATATGAACATCTCCTCTCACGGGCCTACTGGAAGAGATCTCTTTTGAGATAAGTAGTGCCTTTGTACAACTTTTTGTTTATGTATTCTCTGTATATATTGTCCGTGTACATAAATTGGTAAATAAATAAATAAATAAGGGGATTAGTTTACTACATTTCATTAAGTTAGGAAATATGCCTTCATCAATATATTCGTTAAATATAAAAGCTAAATCGGCAGCAATTATGTGTATAATATGACTTACTACGGCTACTGACATGCCCCAGTGATCTTCTGTTTTTTTTTTTTTAATTTAACTGTTTAAAAGCATCTATTATATCGCTAGGGCTAACATGCTTAAAATTAAATTTAGAATCACAAGGGCTAACATTACTCTTAAGCAAAGCCTCAGCACGCTGGGCGCTAGAACTCACATTAGAAGTGAGTTCCAAAGGAATGTTAGTAAAATAATCATCAAATATATTTACTATTTCTTCAGTTTTTGAAGTATTTTTACCACTACATTTCGTTCGTCAAATATTTTCTTTGGTTTTAATTTTACCTGTTTCCTTATTTATGACACTTCATGTTTCTTTAATTTTATTAGGAGCATTATTTATTTTTTTGCTAATACTATTCGAGTTGGCTCGTCTACAAACTATTTTAAATATTTTAGAATAATTTCTAACATATTCTGTAAAAGAAGGATTAAAGTTATATTGTTTTTGGGCATATATTCGTAGATCATATAACTTGTTTCTACTTATGTAGATGCCGGTAGTAGCCCATTCACTAAACTGTGATTTACTATGAACTACTACTCTTTTTTGTTTCAATGTTTTAGAATACTCAGAGGAAACAGTACTAAATAGTTTATTATAATGGTCGTCAGGATTATTTCCTGTATATACCACTGATGGGAAACGTAGTGTAGGACGTCCGGCGGCTAGGTGGGTTGATGACGTCAGGCAGGTTGCTGGGAGGAACTGGATTGCGATGGCCAGTGATAGAGCAGGGTGGCGCAGACAAAAGGAGGCTTATGCCCAGCAGTGGGTACTTGAAGGCTGTTGATGATGATGATGATGATGATACCACTGATAATAATTTGTTATCTAAATTATTTTTAAGTTTTTTTATGTTTTTAGAGATCTTATCTTTTCTCGAATTACTGGTGGACTCTTTGACAAAAGCTATATATACACCAGAATTATCTGAAGGCAATTTATTAATAACAGATTTATCACAATATTGAATATTACTAAAGAAATTATCGAGAAATGTGCCAGATGTAGCTGTAATTCTGGTTGGCTCAAAAAATAAGTTTTCTAATCCATAACACTTAAAAATATTTAGGAATTGTGTGCTCTTTGGATTATGTACTAAAATATCAACATTAAAATCACCGCAAATAAATTAATTTTTTTTTACTAGTTGAACAGGACTTAAGAACATGGTCCATTGCTTTTAAAAAACTTTTGAAATAACTATCTGGTGGACTGTATACACAAACAATTATATGATGATCAAGCTCGGCACAGGCCACCTCACAACAGCGCTCAACAGAAAGTCTGACAATATCCTTCCGCTCTTTGCTACGGAAAGAATCTTTTATAAAAATTATAGAACCCCCTCGTTGAGCAGACTTTCTGTTAAAACAGCTAACAATATTATAGTTGTTTAGGCTGAACATCATCTGACTCTCATGCAGCCAATGTTCAGTCAAACATAAAATGTCCACATCCATTTATTTTGAAACTAATTCTACTAATAATTCTTTGCCGGAAAGACCCTATAAATTTTGATGAAGTATTCTTATTTCATGAGGCCTTCCCGTTGTCTGAATGGTCAGATTAAATCTGCCGTCAAGTCTTCAGAATTACCGTTACATAAACTTGGTAAGTCTGTAGGTGTCATAAAACTAGAATCTTGTTTACAATGTAAACTCGTCCAAAATATTCGTACTTTTCTCAGTTTTTGTCGTTTAATTCAAAAGCCTAGGGATTTTGCGCATTAGTTGCTTTGACATGTTGTATGTGTAGTGTATTCAATCTGAAATAATATAAGCTCATACACAGCTCTGTACGTCTAATAACCGTGGAGATATGAGGCTTCAATAAAACCGGCCAAGTGCGAGTTAAACTCGCGTGGAGAGGGTTCCGTACAATTGATTGAATTATTATAGGTTTTCTTGTAATCTACAAACAATGACCTATATTTGGTATTTTTTTCAAAATTTTAGGCTCATTAGTTTCGGAGATCAGGGGGGGAAATGGTCAATTTTCGTCTTCTTTCATGAATAAAATCAAAACTATTTGTTTTATAATTAAAACAAAAATATATTTGTGATCCACATAACGAGCCCTTTAATTTGATATATTACACAGTAAGGTTTGCGAAACTTTTTTTTTTTAATTTCCTCATTTGTCCCCCAAAAATGACCCTTATTTTCATAGGTAGGTAGGTAGTCATAGGATTACACCATCCTACCAGATTTCACCTGATTCGGTCCAGTAGATTCGGAGCAAATTGGCTGTGACAGACGGGCGGACAGACAGACGCACGAGTGATCTTATAAGGGTTCCGTTTTTCATTTTTTGTACGGAACCCTAAAAAAGGATATTTTTTTCAAATATAGTGAATTTTTAGGGTTCCGTACCCAAAGGGTGCAAACGGGACCCTATTACTGGGACTCCGCTGTCTGTCTGTCCGTCTGTCCGTCTGTCACAGGGCTCTATCTCTTGAACCGTAATAGCTAGACACTTGAAATTTTCACCGATTATGTATTACTGTGGCCGCTATAACAACAAATACTAAAAATGAAAAATAGTTAAAAATTAAAGGGGGTCGATTTACAAATAACGTGTTTTTTTAGCGTTTTTAACTCGATCTTTATAATGGTATTAACTAGATACTTGAATTTTTCACTAATTATGTATTACTATGACCACTATAACAACAAATACTAAAAATAAGATAAAGTTAAATTAAAGGGGGTCGTCATACAAGAAACGTGTTTCTTCAGCGTTTCAAAACATTGTACGGTGGTACGGAACCCTTCGTGTACAAGTCCGACTCGCACTTGCCCGTTTATTACAACATGCGAGAGTTTTGGTTATAGGTATTTTCAGCCAATATCGGCGTAAATCCTTTAAAAATGCATATTTTGTTAAAAATTGTGAAGTTTTGTGTTTGGGATTATAAGTTTTCAGTCAAATTTTGGCACAACCTTTTTACGAGTAGTTCATATTGTCAGAAACAAGTTATATGCTTAGATATATGCAATTTCTTTAAAATTACAAAATTTTGCAGAAATCTGACATGTCGTTTCAAAATAAAAGCGAGACTACGTTTGTATGGAAAAGTCTAGGGTAAGGGGACCTTAAGTAGGTATAGTTTTTGCCTCAGGTTTTGAAACTTATTATTAAAAAATTATTAATGATTATAAAAGTACAAGTAGTTGAGACAAAAAACGCAACAAAAAACCGTGGAAGGTGTTTATGATTATACTTTATACAAACATTTCCCTCTTTTTTGAACGTCTGAAAAGACGCTTGGTGTAAGTAAACAGATAATGTGCTTAATTTCCAGTTGCATTCAATAATGTCAGTGAGCAGCCAATTCTACTTCTTCGAACTAGCCACCCAGCACACCTATAATCTTCAGTCAAACCATAAGCACCCGTAAGTCTTGCTACTTATTTGTTGTCTAGTTATTCCAATACAGCTTAACGAAAGTTATATACAACAACAACAACAACTATTTACAACCGCCGTGTCTGTGCACTATTGTTAATATTATTTATTGCGCCTTCCGATGTGTGTACCTTTGTGGTCAAACTGCATTTGTGCCGCGACGATGACGCAGCGCTAGGAACACTAGCTAAGATAATTTTGTTTATTCCATAATATAAGCTTATGGTAGAGTCTTCGTTTCACAAAACATGAATTCTTCAATTATTTATATGTAATATTATTAAAAATTTGGGAACCGTGTGATTTCCGGCGTAGAACTTCATCTCTTTCTTTGGATGTCGTAAGAGGCGGCTAAAGGAGTAAGCACAAACCCTTGTGCAAAATCTTGTGCTACAGATGTGGCGGTAGGTATTTGCATTCCCAAAAAGGGCTGACGTACTTTACACAAATATTTGGTATACCTATAAGAAAACGAAAAACAAAATTGCTTTCGTATGGAATCAGTGTCATACTTAATAGCTTCATCAATGTTGCAGGCCGTTCGTGAAGTTCCTGTGCGGCATCTTCGCGGGCTGCTGCAGCACGACACTGGTGTTGCCCATCGAGGTGATCCGCGTGCGCCAGATGCTGGCCAAAGAACAGTACGGGGGGTTCGTGACGGGCGCGCGCCAGGTGTACCGTTCGGGCGGCGTGCTGGCCTTCTACGAGGGCCTCAGCGCCTCGCTCATCCAGGTGCGACTTCCTGACGTACAATACCGCATCATCACCGCAGATAGCTCAATAACCTATTATTATATGCCTAGTAAATCAACAAGGGCTTCATCATTAAACTCGGATACCCGATTTAAAAAAAGGAACTAGCTTTTCGGAAAGAACGGAGTTCTGCGGGGTGCTTTACCCCGGCATACACAATTTCAGATCCCCGGATATTCCAGAAGGAAGTTTTGAACGAATAAAGATAAAATGTTAGAATCTAGACGCCATCTTGGATTCCAAAAAAATACGGATTTGGATTTCCTGACGCAAAAAACCATATTAAATTCTGAATTTTAATCAAATCGGATGCAATTGACTACAAAATGAAAAACAAATGCTCAGCGCTTTGTGGGAATGGCTCGGCCTAGGGCCTTGCGGCATATCATATGCATGACGAAAAAAATGTAAAACGGCGAGCTTATTCCATTGAAGGATTTCTTTCAGCCAACCAATGCGGTTCCGATTTCAAATACCCGTCGGGATACCACTCGGGTATTACCACTACCCACGGTGGTAGCTTGGAGTACTTTTCCTGTCTTTTCTCCAAAGGTAATAATTATGCATATCATGATCACCCAAGGATGCCAAATTCCAAGCGAAGTGGAGAAACACAGCTAATGCCAATAGAAAACTATTAAAACGACAGTTTAAATTGGCATTTAAATGTTCGTGTACTCCATATTTTTCGGAATTTATTCTAGAAACAAGGATTGGAAAGAAATAGTTAAAGATCGAAGTAGCTGGAAACAACAAGGAGACGTTTTTGCCCAACAATGGGACCTGAATGGTTAGAAAAAAATTTAAGAACAAAAATCTTTATGTTAACGGTGCAGATGGGACCAGCGGTGGGCATCTCGTTTGGCACGTTCAGCTACCTGCAGCCCCTGCTGCTGAACATGCTGCACGACGAGTGGCACTCGGCCACCAATAAGTACAGCCCCGAGCAGCTGCTCGTCGCGAGCACGGTGGCCGGCTCCGCCGCCGGCTTCCTCTCCAAGACCGCCACCTACCCCTTCGACCTGGCCAAGAGGAGGCTTCAGATTGCCGTGAGTTGAAATAGTACTAATATCCAGCCGTACTTACAAATGGTATAACCCGCACCAGTGCGTACTCGTACTTCCTACGTATGGTATGTATGACACGGAACTGCTAGATGGAGGCGCTTGCGATGTTGGTACCATATAATTAATTGGTCGCTAGACCGGATTTAAACAACTGCATTGTAACCATAATCATCAATTATTTCTGATAGCACAAGAATGCATCACTTTGTTCTCTTATAGATCATAACTTATTTTTAAGCGACTTCAAAAAGGAAGGAGCTTCTTAAAATGTAAGTATGTATATATGTTTTTTTAATGTATGTTCCCCGACAACTTTTCCGTTTTTGAACCGATTTAGATTTTTTTTTTTGTTTGAAAGCGTATACATGCAAGTTGGTCCCATTGTCACCAGGTGTAGATCTGATAGTGGAATCCCCAATCAATCAAGGGAACTCTCCTCAAATATTCTATGCACGCATAAGTATATAGTTGTTTTAATGTTTTTGTCGATAATTCAAACATTTACATTGAGAAAGTGAGTTTTGGTGGAGTGGAAACGATGAAGAAAACTAGAAATTTAAGTAGCTTTTTTTGTTCAAAATTATTATTTTTATGATTTTAGTTTAAAAATAACCAATCACACTGCATGGGCACTTTGATCTAACTGTACTTATTTATTTCACAATCCTAGGTCATCTAGCATAACTAAGACGTAACCTCCATTTTGAGCAAGTTTGCAAGAAAATGCCCGATGCACACATCCGGCATTGTTGTGTAACACACACGAAAATGCCGTTTTTAAAAGGATTTCCAATAGTTCGATGCAACACAAGTGGTTTACCATTTTGCTATCGAACGTTTGGTAATCCTAAGGCAGTCCTGCCCAGAAGTGGACTCGAACCGACACTATAAGTGCAGATCGTGACATATTACTTAGAGATACTCGTACGTTGTTCAAATTCCGTTCAACCCAAAGAAAACTGCTAGTATATAATTTCAGGGGTATCTCAAGAGACCAATCTGACTCTATGTACCTACGAGAACACTATTTTTTACTTGCAATATTTGCTTCTAGTGAATCAAAATATAAACATTGTAGCCAATAAATAAGATTGATTTTTTTTTAAATAAGGAAACCCATGGTCCTTTTGACACGTAGACGTTCGTTGATTCGTATTATTTTGGCAGTAGTGCAGTACCACTGCACTACTGCCAGAGAGTTTTTGGCGGGAAGTCAAGGGGTTCGGTTGGGGTTTGCTTTAAATTATTTACTAATTGATTTTAGTGGACTTTACAATATGAAATTGGTGTTGTTTGGTGTTATAAATGCTCATGACATGAACAATGTGTGAAATAGTTAAAGTGGACAGTCATAGTACGGCTGTAGTGATATTTATGCGGACTGTGTGGGCGTCTTCGGGCGTCGTCCGCCACTCAATCGTCTATGTAAACCAGTCGACTCGTATAGATTTGTCGCCAGAAGCTCCCCTGCAGCAGTCAAAGGCCTACACCACCCTTTGATTGTCGTGTTAGGATTAGGTTAGGATTAGGAATAAAGAACAAAATTAAAGATAGGCTCTAAAGGACTTGTATCCAGAGCCGTAAAATTATTTATTAAAAAAAATGCACTACTGCCAAAGTGGCAGGTGAATGTGCTTGTCATTGCAGACTAAAGTGTTTTCAAATCAAACATGGAGCAAAGTTCATATACTAATCATGTCTTTCGTCCTTATCTATCTGATTAGTTTTATAACAGTACGACGTCTCGTCTGGTTGCCGGCCTCCATGGTGTATTGATTACCAGCCAATCCGTCGTTCGATAGATCCCATTGCCGATTCACTTGCCTTTTAAAAAATTAAGATATAGCAAAAAAAAAGAAATTAATTCTTAGTGGCGAGGTCTTGAATGACCTGCCAACTCGCGCACCGCACCTCACCCCCGCGGTCGCCCTGCACTTACTTACCCAAAAAGGTTGGCAGTACTGTACAACAATATCCCCGAACTCTTTGTTTGGTTTCGAAATAATTTGAATTCTATTTTTTCATCTTGGCGCCATTTTGTGAAAATTATGTCAACTATTGAAAAAATTAAAACAAGTAAATATAATTTTGTTTTCTAAGATAAACAAGCGACAGTTCATCTTTTTTTTTTGCTGATGTTATGTAGATTGGAGTTTTCGCTCGTCATGGAATGAGGAACATTGAAAGAAGTAGGTAGGTATTTGGTAAGTAGGTACCGATTAGGTACCTCTATATATTTAAGTAGGTACTAAAATGGTTTATTCTAGTGAAGTTAGTAGGTACATATATTTTATAACTTGTATTTTATTGTTTTAGCGCAAATAAATTCAAGCAGTCAACCATGGAAAGAACAAAACGATTCGCCCCATTGTAAAAGTTTAAACATTCAATACCTAACCTATCTTTCATATAAAATGTACCTACCCTAAGAAAATCCGAAGTGAAGTCCAACTGTAAGAACATTTAATACCTAAGTTATTATCGTAATTGTCATACTATTGTAATCTTCCATGCCATTTTTTGGAAAAAAAAAAACCCACGCCAGTCCTAAAAGCCGAGTCAGAACTCACTTCATTCTAAAAGTGCACATATAAGTTTACTTTGTCACAAACTATTTAGGGATATCTTTGTTTGTTTACCTCTCGCTCAAACTCGGCTTTTACGACTTGAACGGGTGAGGCAGCAACATCCAACGTAAGTTTATATTATTTGATAGGTACAGAATCAAAGTAAGTAGTACTTAGGTATGTGAGTACATATTTAAAGTAAAATATCTTACCTATAGCTAAAACTAGGAGGCCATATTGACCGTAAGACCATCGGCATTAGTTTGTAGTTTGTTTGAAGTAACTGCTGCGGCTATGCTAGCCCATGTGCGAAAGCTCTAAACTTGTGTCTGACATTTTGAATTCCTGATAAAGACTTAATTTTTTGCTGACGACGTAAAAATGGTATATATCCTAGCCTAGGGCCGCGTGACCCGAACGCCTCTTTTAGCATTATGGTGGAGATATGAATCAAAATAGTGGTGGGTTGCTAGTCGCGCTTATTAAAATGATTCGTTTTTTCGCCCATTCCCTCGATCGGACTTTTTACGATCTGCGCGTGAAAATAAGTAATGGAATATACCAGTCCAATATTTTTTTTTCTCCCTGACTAACATGTAAAAATGTCAAATACCTCTACCTGTGCCTCTACATAAACAAGTAAATAAAGATTTTTTCTTTTTTTCAGATAAAAAAAATCACACAAATCAAATTTGCTCCTCCCTGCCTGAAAGGACTACTTTAAATTTTATGTAAAAATGAATAAGTATTATATCGATGTATATGTATATGATACATAAATAAAAATATTTCCTTTTTTATTTCGTTGTTTTCTTTGTAATAAATATGAGGTTTTAATTAACCTTAAAAAGTACCTGCTATTTAAAAAAAAAAACAAAATAGACAATTTCTTTGCTTCAGATGTCACGGGACAGAAAAAAAGTCAAATGTCAAATTCAATTAAGGCCCCGCCCATAGACACTATCCACAAAAAAATATGTATGGCAGTCGGTCGTCTGATACTAGTATAGTATCTGCTCCGTAGTCTGTGATAGATCCTGAGTTTGATTATCAATAGCACTTCAATATTGTACCTATAGTGAGCCTGATGTGGCTTCCTCATACCGCGACGGTTCACCCATTGACTCAGTTGCGCGCAACTGCTGAGCGTCACGTAACGCTCGCTTCCGCCAGATCACCATTTTCCTCCTAATGGCCGACATTACTGTCCGACATGTTGTGCAAAACCATACTTTACCAACAATGAAAAATGATGAATCTACAGTACTAAAAGAGTTTCTTACTCGCATTCATGGCCAATACGGCTATCCTACATGTCTATTCAAAAACTTCAAACTACATTTGCAGGCATTCTTTTACGTCAGTAAATATACTTATTACACTAGTTTACAATTTTTTTAATTTTTTGTGTTGCACATACGAGTATGAAACTTGTTGTCTTTTAGATTTTTGTATGCTAAATACGGGTCTGATTATGATTTTTTTCTAAGACGTCAGAATTGGAAGTATTGTTATAACAAGTTTCCAAATTTTACCAATTTCACCTTTTTTTTTTTTAGAAAATATACTACTCTGCTTATAATTTACTTTTATATTGTAAAATAAAAGATCACTCTTCTTAATCAAAATAAAATTTGATTTATCCCTCTATCATTCTTATGTACACAGATATATGAAATTTAAGTTGCGACAACATTTCGCATACTTTGAGCACCGTGCGCATTGCATGGCAATATACCGGCCTATACAAAAACGCGAATAGCTCAAATTCGTAAAAGAATTGAGCTGTGATCTATATGAATTGTACAATGGATGGCTTGCACTATAATAAACCTAAATTAAAAAGTTCCAAAAAAAGTAATTGAATTTATAGTAAAATTTTTAAATTTGCAAAATTTTCGAAAATTAAATTTTTGACATGAGCTATTTTAAAACTTAGACGTCTTAATTTTTTTTTATTTCTAGGTAATGTGTTTTTTTTTTACTGAATTCTTTATGAAACCGCTGCAAGTATGCGAACAGCAAAACTTTGTAAACTAGTGTTATCATTAGATATTTATTTATTTTTTGTATTTTTATGTGAAAGAAAACAAACTACAAGCTAACGCATTGGAACTATCAAACGGCAAAAGAAATGTCTAATCTATTGATTTGGTTGCAGACGCACTCTCGGAACAGGGCGGTCAGAACGCCGTCCACCGCCAAGAGACTGTTCCGCTGCAGGACACTGACGCAGTGCATCCTGAAGACTGTGAAGGTAAAAGGATTCTTGGTTGGCGAGCACGTACTTCCCGGGGCAGAGTACCAGCGGCTTTACCAAATTTGCCGGAAGGATGCCGGCAGCTTCTAGATTTTTACAATCTCTGGGCGCGGCTTATGACTGTCAATAAAGCAGCTGCTGGCAGCTGGAATAAGGATGTTTTTTGAGATAAATACAGTTAGTGATTTAGATGTATATTATATGTATAATACTTAAATTATTGTCTGCAGAAAGAAGGACCCCGCGGGCTGTACCGCGGCTGGAGCATCACCATGATCAAGGCGCAGATCACCAGCATCATGGCCTTTACCACCTACGAGATGATGTGCTTTGTGCTTCGCGAGATCGAAATATGAACTGGCTCCGACGGTGGAGCTGGTCTTGCTATCCTAAAGAAGCCGACCCACAGGCTCTGCGGTACACATTTGCTAATTCAGAGCACGTTGGTTGTGGCAGCCATTCTTGTCTGATTTATCCATGATTATGAGGAATCGATTTGACTTTGACTTTCAACATCCTTAAAATGCATGATTTGCAGTAAGGCTTTATTTTGAAAAGATGTCCACAGCTTTCCAGACCTGTTTTGATTGAATGAAAATTTTCTTTAAAGTCTTAGCTGCCTGTAGAAATTTTTGACCGCTGGCCGCTGAAGCACGTTTCAGCGGCCTTTTGTAAGCTTTTTTCTTTCAGAATATTTGAAACGACTGCCGGAAGCCGCTCTGCCCGCATAAGTCTTGTTTTAGACCCCGCACAATTTATGAGACATGTCCAAATTCCGATAGTATTCCAGTCTAGAACAAAATAAATAGGCAGGGGGTGCCTTCCAGCGGGCGTCAAAATATTCTGATATAAAAAAATCTTATGATATGGCGGTCGGGCCGCCATAATATAAAGCACCCTTTTGAGTTGATTTAAAAGTATTGTTTTCGTGTAGACTAGTCGACAAGTTGAAAATGGTGAAACGTAGAGATACTGCTTCAAAAAATATGTGTGATAGCTCATTGGATTCCGAATATGTCTATAAAAATGTATTAAGAGCTTTTATTAGCAAATAAAAAATTTCAAAGTTATTAATAACAAAAGATGGTTAAAATCGTTTTTGGCCTATATCTCCATTTAAGAAATTAAAAAAGATGCTTTAAGAGGACGATATTTCTAATAAAAAGGTCTGTACCTACTCTCAGAACTCTTTCTTCATTATTTATCATTTTAATTTAAAGCTGATAGTAGGTCTGCGGGCGTTATTTTGGCGAAAGTGAAGTAAAAAATGTAATGTGATTTACATTTCATTTTTTAAAGGTTATAAGTTTAAATTTGAAAATTTCAAAAGATATCTTGTATTTTGAATACTTTAAAAAATTTATTAAGTAAATAAATAAAAAGTTAAATAAACCTTAAATTTACATTTTCAACAAGTTTTTGGCAATTGTTTTGTTACCTACCTAATTAAAAAAAAATCTCAAACTTTAGGCATTGTTTTTTTTTGCTTCTTAGATCCTTTCTACAACGTGGAAGGGACATACCCGTAATAAATCGTCCACTTTGTATAACATGTCATAAAAAAAAAAAAATAATAAGTACCTTGTTCATAATATTTTTTTAATTTAACAAAAAGTTAAATATCAATCACACATAATAACTAAAAAAGATGTTTAAATATTGGCGTAAAATTTTTTCGCTTCGTTTATTATATATTTTTTTTACTTTTTTTAAATGTGAAAAATCATTCACTTTTTGTGTTAACTTGAAAAATTTATTATAAACAAAGTAGGTATTGAATTTTTAAACTTATGACGTGATCTTGTTAAATATGTATCCAAGGCAAGAAAAGGCTCCACGAAGGAAAAAAAATACACCAATAAATAATGAAGTTGGAGTTCCGGGAGTGGAGACTTTTTTGGAAATATCCTCCTCTTTAAGAATTTTGTTTTTAAAAAGAAATAGGTGTCATATTTTATGTGCTAAGAAACGCTCTCGTTAAATTTTCCTAGACATCGTTCCAAATTCAATGAGCTATCATACAGGTAGTTTTAGATGAAGTATCTCTATATTTTTCACCATTTTCAACTTGTCGTCTAGACTAATATCCCAAGCAAAGTGGCATTTTACTAAGTATATAAATGTTTGTTAAATATAGTTATTATAATTTGATCTTTCTGCCTTTGCCTTTATTTGTCGTGGTCCAGTTATAAACTTATTCACAATAATCCTCCTGTGCTTTATGAGCTTCGTCATAATACTTAGTATTATATGTCTCGTCTATCGTCGTAGTTCAAAAGAGGAGGAGGCTATCAATTTAACGGAACGCTTTTACATTTCCGCAGCTTAGGTATCATGGTCAGGCCTATGTCACTCCCCGTTTAGGTATCGAAAATGTACCTACATTATTACTATGCGCGCAGAGGCCCCTCCGGGTGGTAAATCATTAAGCGAAATAATAGGCTACAAACGCGTTGTGGCTATTGTAAAACGGCCACAACACGAATTTCGTGTCGTGTCGTGGGCCTTATCAAAACGCTCAGAACGCGTTAAGGTCGTCCTTTAATTGCCACAACGCGTTGTGGCCGTTTTGGTAAGGGCCACGAATTAAAAGTATATTAAGTATCATCATCATATCAGCCACAGGAAGTCCACTGCTGGACATAGGCCTCCCCCAAGGATTTCCAAAACGACCGATCGGAAGCGGCCTGCATCCAGCGTTTTCCTGCAACCTTGCTCAGGTCGTCTGACCAGCTAGCAGGTGGGTGTCCTACGCTGCTTATATTAACTATGATGGAAACATATTATGGATATGCCGTACAATGATTTGATTTGGGGGGTTTCACCTAGTCGCCCGTGGGTGGTGAAGATGATAATGGTGACGATGGTGATGACGATGATGATGATGATGATGACTAAGATGAAGACAGTAATAATATATACGTATCTAGTGTGTTGTGTGTGTATAACTGATTTAAGGAGTTGGGTTCGATCCACAGCCAGGGCAAGATGGAAAATGGCGTGTCTTGGCTGTTTTTAGCAACATTTCATTTTCAAAAAGGTATAGAAATTCGAAAACCGTTTCGAGATTTGGCGATTCTGAACACGTTTAATATTTTTTCAGATTTTTTTGCGTTATATTCTTAGAGATACATGAAAAAATCTGAAAAGTTCAAGGTATAGGCATTTCACAGGTTACGCCTTTGCTTTAACATCTAAAAGTAAAAAATAATAATAATTAATATAGAAGCTGTCAGCTGTCAATTTGACATTTTAGACTTGAGCAGATACTATACTAGTATCAGACGACCGACTGCCATACATACTTTTTTGTGGATAGTGTCTATGGGCGGGGCCTTCATTGAATTTGACATTTGACTTTTTTTTGTCCCGTGCCATTTGAAGCAAAGAAATTGTCTATTTTGTTTTTTTTTTAAATAGCAGGTACCTTTAAAGGTTAATTAAAACCTCATATTTATTACAAAGAAAACCACGAAATAAAAAAGGAAATATTTTTATTCATGTATAATATTACGTCGTACGTGAAATATAAAAGGTAGGTACATCGATATAATAGGTACTCATTCATTTTTATATAAAATTTTAAGTAGTCCTTTCAGGCAGGGAGGAGCAAATTTGATTTGTGTGATTTTTCTTATCTGAAACAAAAGAAAATATCTTTATTTACTTGTTTATGTAGAGGCACAGGTAGAGGTATACGACATTTTTACATGTTAGTCAGGGAGAAAAGAAAATATTGGACTGGTATATTCCATTACTTATTTTCACGCGCAGATCGTAAAAAGTCCGATCGAGGGAATGGGCGAAAAAACAAATCATTTTAATAAGCGCGACTAGCAACCCACCACTATTTTGATTCCTATTTCTGCCATAACGCTAAAAGAGGCGTTCGGGTCACGCGGCCCTAGGCTGGGATATATACCATTTTTACGTGGTCAGAAAAAAATTAAGTCTTTATCAGGAATTCAAAATGTCAGACACAAGTTTAGAGCTTTCGCACATGGGCTAGCATAGCCACAGCAGTTACTTCAAACAAACTACAAACTAATGCCGATGGTCTTACGGTCAATTTGGCCTCCTTGTTTTAGCTTTAAGTAACACATTTTACTTTCAATATGTACTTACATACCTAAGTACTACACTTACTTTAATTCTGTACCTATCAAATAATATAAACTTACGTTGGATGTTGCTGCCTCTCCCGTTCAAGTCGTAAAAGCCGAGTTTGAGCGAGAGGTAAACAAACAAAGATATCCCTAAATAGTTTGTGACAAAGTAAACTTATATGTGCATTTTTGGAATGAAGTGAGTTCTGACTCGGCTTTTACTACTGGCGTGGGTTCTTTTTTTCCAAAAAATGGCATGGAAGATTACAATAGTATGACAATTACGATAATAACTTAAATGTATTATATGTACTTACAATCGGACTTCACTTCGGATTTTCTTAGGGTTGGTAGGTACCTTTTATATGGAAGATAGGTTAGGTATTGAATGTTTAAACTTTTACAATGGGGTGAATAGATTTGCTCTTTCCATGGTTGACTGCTTGAATTTATTTGCGCTAAAACAATAAAATACAAGTTATAAAATATATGTACCTACTACCTACACTAGAATAAACCATTTTAGTACCTACTTAAATATATAGAGGTACCTAATCAGTACCTACTTACCAAATACCTACCTACTTCTTTCAATGTTCCTCATTCCATGACGAGCGAAAACTCCAATCTACATAACATCAGCACAAAATAAGATGAACTGTCTCTTGTTTATCTTAGAAAACAAAATTATAATTACTTGTTTTAATTTTTTCAATAGTTGACATAATTTTCACAAAATGGCGCCAAGATGAAAAAATAGAATTCAAATTATTTCGAAACCAAACATAGAGTTCGGTGATATTGTTGTGCAGTACTGCCAACCTTTTTGGGTAAGTAAGTGCTGGGCGACCGCGGGGGTGAGGTGCGGTGCGCGAGTTGGCAGGTCATTCGAGGCCTCGCCACTAAGAATTAATTTCTTTTTTTTTGCTATATCTTAATTTTTTAAAAGGCAAGTGAATCGGCCGTGTTTACGGTGTTGTTGCAAAGATACATAAAAGACATTATTGCTCTTTGTGTTGTTGCTTGTTCAGTGTTAATTAATTTCGCTTTGTTGACTCATTTTCCTCAATTTTTAAAAGAGATTCCTATCTCTAAGCGCAAATAAACTGTGCATGTTAGCTACATGCCTGGATTCTTTCAAAGTGAGGTTTTTGAATGGCCGACAGTCGCAACTTGCCTGAAATTGACCTCATGATACTACTGTAATTTATGCAGGAAAACGACAGCTTCCATGTAGCAGAAATTCGAGGGGCTATAGGTAAGGTGATGATGTCGTCGAGAGACTCCTATGTGGAAACTTTGTTGAAGTGAAGACAACTCCACTTTGTTACACTAAAGGCAGAGTTACTCCAGAATATGAAGTCCATTGTAAACTTTATATGAATATAGTAAAATAAACAATCATTGATTACTTGTTAAAATAAAATAAACAATGTTATAAATTAGTAAAACAGCTTTATTTTCTTTGTGTTACCCTACCATTTCATTGTTGTTTTTAGTACGTGAGAGAAATTTGTATATTCCTGGACACAATAATACTCTGTTTTAGCATACAGGAACAAAGCACGAAACTAAGTTTCATTAATGGACGATTTTTCATTACGAATTTTAAAAAGCACAGACGAGAAGAACGGTAACAAATTTACATCGCAAATTAGATATTGTCCAATGATTTATAAGTAGGTATTCAAGAAGTTTTTGTTTTGATTGTCCAACTGACTGACAACTGATGGACATGACATATATGACACCGTGAGTGAGACCTCTCATTCTCTCTCGAGAGATTTTTTTTTTATTAAATAATTTTACGGCTCTGGATACAAGTCCTTTAGAGCCTATCTTTAATTTTGTTCTTATTCCTAATCCTAACAAGACAATCAAAGGGTGGTGTAGGCCTTTGACTGCTGCAAGGGAGCTTCTGGCGACAAATCTATACGAGTCCACTGGTTTACATAGACGATTGAGTGGCGGACGACGCCCGAAGACGCCCACACAGTCCGCATAATAAATATCACTACAGCCGTACTATGCCTCTCCACTTTAACAATTTCACATATTGTTCATGTCATTAGCATTTATAACACCAAACAACACCAATTTCATATTATAAAGTCAACTAAAATCAATTTGTAAAATAATTTAAAGCAAACCCCAACCGAACCCCTTAACTTCCCGCCAAAAACTCATCCCTCTCGAGAGAGATAATGGTAGTGTTGTTCTATAGAAGTATCAGTTCGATAGGTATTTGGATTTCAGTTGGATTGGTAAACAAGATATAGTTTTAAAAATTAAATCCTGACTACGGAATAATTTTAATATTACCTATGATAATATGATTGATGACACATGGTTAAGACGAATCTAACCAAGTATATTTAAATCGGTTTAGCCGTTTAGTAAATAAGAGAGAACATAGAGTCGAACATACCTACAGGTCAAACACATAAACCGGCTCCTTTTGGGCTTTGTCGCAGTTGGGTAAAAATACACATGCATTCAAATATTTACCTAGTTTTGTGACGAAATGATAATATTTCTTTCAATTGATTGATGTTTCAGGTTGTAAAAAAATAATTTTAACATCAAGGTTTTAGAAAACATAAAAAAATATAAGTTAGGAAAATTTGCTACGTAAGTTTTCTGTTACTTACTATTTAGATAAAAATACTAAGATTATAATTACATATTTTTGTAATTGATATACTATCGATAACGATATCTTACTGGTACAAAACACAACTCTATAGACGTCAGTAAAAGTTTTATTTTTTAATTATAAAATATGACAAAGACGTGAACTCGTTACATTCTAACTCTTGAATTGTTTTTTTATAATGGAGAGATTTTAAACAATTTAATTTTAGGAGAAATAATGAAAATAAATGAAAAAGAAAATATACGTAAGATACGCGTATATTTTTCGAAGTTTTTTAAGAAAAAAAATTACAATATGCATATATTATTTTTTAAATGTTGCCATTTATGTACAAATATTTTAAGGGGTAATTCACTTCATCATTACCAATAGTAACTAGATCACGTGACTGCTTCTATTTGTATGGAAAGTGAACAACTATTTTTCGTATTTCGATATACATTTATTGAGAAAATTTGTTCAACATGATGGAGTGAATCACCCCTTTTAAATATTTGTACTTAATTAAAAATAAGCTTGTATATGTATATATCTATACTAATATTATAAAGCTGAAGAGTTTGTTTGTTTGTTTGTTTGAACGCGCTAATCTCCGAAACTACTGGTTCGAATTGAATAATTCTTTTTGTGTTGGATAGTCCAGTTATCGAGGAAGGCTATAGGCTATATAACATCACGCTAAGACCAATAGGAGCAAAGATATAGTGGTAAATGTGAAAAAAACGGGAGAAATTATTTCATCTTTGAAGCCTTCCGTTGCGTGCGCCGTGAAAACGGTTCAAGATACACAAAAAATATGTATTAAAGAATAATAGCTCTTTTAATTATCTAAAAAACAGTCCGCGATAGTATATGTCTATCTTTTAAGATTAACTCACAAAAACCGTTTTTATGGTACCTAATTTGGTCGAAATAATTTGTTTAAGTTGTATCAACATAATAATATTAATCTTTATTCAAATAAATATGTTGTTGGTTAAGAGTACTTCATCTATACTAATATTATAAAGCGGAAGAGTTTGTTCGTTTGTTTATTTGTTTAAACGCGCTAATTTTAGGAACTAATGGTCCAATTTGAAAAATTCTTTTTTTGTTGGGTAGTCCATTTATAGAGGAAGGCTTTAGGCTATATAACATTACGTTCCGACAACCACGCGAACGAAGTCGCGGGCACAGCTAGTCTATTATAAAAATATTGTATCGTTGAGTTACTATCTGATAACACAAGTTTAAAACTTACTTAAGGTTTGACTCTTATGTATTCTGTGCTTAAGGGCTAGCTCAATCAGATTCGCTGTACAGATTCCTGATTTGTATGAATACAAGCGACCAGTTGATAATTATCTGTGTTCCCTATCCACCTGGCCTGGTTGTTCCCCAAGCCCTCAACTTTGTATTGACGTCAGCGACAACCGGTTACAAAGAAGTGTAAGCTTCCTGCAATGACTGTAGTGACTTGTATGTAGTTATCATTCAATTAAATTAGCAATTTAATCAACTACATACAGTTTACATTATGTAATTAATAAAGAGCATGGCATTAATAAACTTTATCGCAAATTACTAGATATCAGTTTACCTCAGGAATTTAGGACAATACATATATAGATATACCTACCTAATATAGGAAAAAGTTTGCATGGTTTTATTTTTCTCAATTTCGAAAAAAAAAACCTTTGATCATGTTGCCGCGGATTTAGAGTTAAGTGCAAAAACAGGGTTGGCGAGTCGAGCCCCGCAACAAACAAAAAACAGCACCAAAAAGCCACAATAGTGAAAAAAAACCAGTCACATAGACCGTATACAGGGTCTAACAAAATATACTGAAACTGTTTTAAGGGTGGATTCAGTCCATGATACTGATCAACTTTTCCCAAGGAACATATATCGAAATATGAAAAATAATTTTTGGCCTCCCATACAAGTTGACCGATGATCCGAGTCTGTACGGAGAGTCAAAAAATCTTTTTCATATTTCGATATATGTTCCTTGGGGAAAGTTGTTCAGTATCATGGACTGAATCCACCCTTAAAATAGTTTCAGTATATTTTGTTAGACGTTATATAGACCTAACAGTTACTCGTTTAACTGATTTAGATCAGTTGCATAGACCAGTGCCTTATGATTTTTTTTGTGTTCAGCCCTCACTTCCTGTATTTGGACGCCAAACATCTAGAAAAGCCTTGGATCCTCGCCGCCAAATTGCTTGGAAAATTCCTTACAATACTTGTCAGTGGCTAGAAACATAATGCTCGCAGGCGGTCGATTGTACTGCAGGAATCAGAATATCCATTTATTCTTAATTCATGATGTGCATACTCATTCCAACGAATAATTATTACATAAGCTAAACTTGGCGTAACCTCTCATATTTTATTCGTGACACACTGCAAGCGCGCTCGTGACTGGCATCCGGCATTCATGAGATCGGAGGACAATAACTGAAATACGCACACAAGATTTGCTTTTGTGTTCAATAACCTGGCCTTACACATACTAAGTATATACCCTAATGCAGACAGAATATTTTGAGTCTTGGGGATCTAAGCAGACAGAGCCCAGGGCCGAAGACCCAAAGGCTACTTTCAACGTGATAGTGGATGAAAAGGTGGAAAATGGAATCAAAACAGTGATGGATTGCTAGTCGCATCGTTGTTTTTTGTTTTGCAACAAGCACGTGACGTATTGTATTTTCGCCCGTTCCCTCGATCGGCTTTTACGATCTACCGTGCAGCATAGAAGATATGGCCTTTATGGTGTTTGTTTTTACTCTGGCGAAGAAGAATAATAGCTCCTGTCAATACTAACAACTTTCTATGGGAGCAATGGGATCTAGCAAAAAACGATATCTTCCTCGTACGAGTACAGCTGACGGACAATGTGTGAGGGAATGCAGAACATTTTTAGAGTAGTTTCATTGACTAAGTAATTTGACTGGCCGAGTGGCCCCTTTAAACATGTGCCGGCCATTTGCCTAGTTTACATATATCATATCTACCATGCTGCTAGTTCTCTACGTTAAACTATTTCATCGTATAAGAAATCGCGCCTAATCATAAATAATATGCGCTCCATGTAGCGTGTACCTTGCTGTGCAGGCGCAGGTAACACGTACGTATCTTGATTGTTGTAATATGACGTGTGTTGGTGTAGTGTTGCCTCACGGCTAGGCGGCTGTCCACGGGCGCGGCGTTCACAGTGATGGTCCTCGCCACGGCATGCAGCGCAATCGAGGGAAGCGCGCGTGACCGCTGTGCAATCGACACCAGGAGCCTCAATTTTGGAATTGAAATCTTACGCGATCCATAATTCCTTACACGTCACTTTCGACAAGTCAAAAGGCAGTTAAATGCAATGTGGATTACCCAAAAGGGTATGTCCACTCTGTGTGATTTTGCTTTTTAGACGAGCTAAGAGCTTTTGTGTTAGTAGAGTTATTTTTATGGATACTTACTCCGTACCGGAACCCTTATTGGATCATTCACTTGTCTGTCTGTCCGTCGATCACATCCAATTTGCTACGAAACTACTGGACCGATTGAATTGGAAGTTACACATACAGGCTGACTTTTTAACCACCAGCCAAAGTTTTGGAGCAAGTCCAGTCCATGATACTGACCTGCTTTCCATAAAAACAATTAACGAAAAACTAAAATATAAATTCGCCTTCCAATACAAATCAACGCTCAGCCAAACGGATTTTGTATGGAAGGACGAAAATTTTTTATCGATTTTTAATAACTTTTTTTATAGAAAGTAGTTCAGTATCAAGGACTGAACTTGCTCCAAAAATTTGGCTGGTGTCTACGAACAATAATTCTCTAGAATCGTAAGTAATCCCGAAAAATAATTCCACGCGTTATGTACCGCGGCGGGCGGGGCTTAAAATATGAACAGCGGGGCGTGACAGTTTGCCGTGACACTCGAGTCGTGCGGTTGCGTCGCAAGAAGTTTCCTTTGAAAATATTGCGGTGTTTTTACGAAAATCGAATCATTAAAAATGCCGTCATGTGCCGTGAAGTGGTCTAGAAGCCATACAGACATGAAAATTAGTTATTCAAAAAAAATTTACACGTAAACAAGGTTATTTATTTTAGGGTAGCGTACTGCATATTAGGTACAATCCGCGCGTTGTATCTCACCGCTCATTGCGTTGATTTGACCCGACCGACGACGACGCATGACCTTGTCGCGACCAATCGCATGCATCTTTGTCTATGTGTGCGTTCGAGTGTTTCGTTGTAATTACTGTTCGTTTGTTTGCGTAAATGGAATTGAGTGTGAGAATCGAAGCGGTGAATGTAGGAGCGTTAAGTATCTAGAGAATTATATGTCGATGGCTGGTGTTTAAAAAGTCGCCCTGTGTGTAACACAGTGAGCCCAAAATGAATTTAACAAAAAGGGGGCTACTTAAAAGATGTAAATAAGAAATTTTAAAAAAAAGTTTTGTAATCAAAGCTTTTGCGAGTTGTGTGACATATCAAATGAGTTTATTTTTAATTAAATAATTTTACGGCACTAGATATAAGTCCTTTAGAGCCTATCTTAAATTTTATTCTTTATTCCCAATCCTAACCCAACCTAATCCTGACAAGTTACAATCAAAGGGTGGTGTAGGCCTTTGACTGCTTCAAAGGAGCTACTGGCGATAAATCTATACGAGTCCACTGGTTTTCATAGACGATTGAGTGGCGGACGACGCACACAGTCCGCAAAACAAATATCACTACAGCCGTACGATGACTGTCCACTTTAACTATTTCACATAGGTATTGTTCATGAGCATGAGCATTTAAAACACCAAACAACACCAATTTCATATTATAAAGTCCACTTAAATCAATTTGCAAAATAATTTAAAGCAAATCCCAACCGAACCCCTTGACGGGAAGTCAAAAACTCCAAAGAGTTTTTTATGGCAATTTTTTTTTTAATTATTTCTTATATCGGTATTTTTGAAGTTGTTTAAGAAAATAAGCAAAAAAATGGGCGGATATGAAACCAGTATGAAACCATTCCGTAGGGGTAGGCAAAGACTATGGAGTGATGAGTGTAGATGAAGCGAAAGAGTCTATCAGGATCGTAGCCAGTGGGGGTCCATAGTTGTTATTGTTACTAATAGTCTGTTTCAAAATAAAATTTTTATTTTAAATATGATTTTATTATTTTATTTTTTTTAAGTTATGAAAATAAATAATTAAAACACCCCCCCCCCCCCCCCCTATCTCCGAAACTAATGATCCCAAACTTTAAAAAAAAAATACATTTCTTTATTTATAGATTACAGGAAAACCTATAAGAATGGGTCGAGTAAATATAAAAAAAGATCTGCTAAATACTTCATGTGTGTGTGTGGTGTGACTTAACAAATGAAAGGCCTTGTTATAAGAATCTCAAATATATTTTTTTTATAATTTTACGATAAGTAATTTTTGAAATTATTTTCTCCTTATCTCCGAAACTACAAGGCCTATTTTGATAAAAAAATACAGTAAATAGTTCTTTACTTATAAATTTCAGAAAACCTACCTAAATTTAAAAAGTAGGTTCTTGTCACTGGGGAATTATTTTCGATGTCTTCCTGTTTTGAGTCATAGTATGTGTCGTGTGAAAGCATAATAAAACATACATATTCTACCTACATATATATGTAGATAATATTATGTAATTCTAGTACCTATGTATTGTAAATTGTAATAGGTATATAAACCAGGTAGGTACCTACTGTTACAGCCACGGAATACAGAAACTAACACCAATGATTTTACATTCCTGGATTTCTTCTGTACTTTGTTTGCTAAACATTTTTCTATAGTAATTTTTAGATGATGTGACATCTCTTCTATGCGTGACGTTCTTCTTTTTACATGCTTTTATTTATATTAATTATTCACCTGTCCGCTGGTCTGTGTGTCCGTAATCAAATCTTACAAGTTAAATTAGACCCACTTCCCATAATTCAATTGTTATGGTGGATTCGTCTTGAGGAGCAATTTAAAATTTTTTTACGCTAGTTATATATAAGTCAATGACTTTAAAATTTTTAGTTCATTGTTTTAGTTAAAGCTCGTTTTTAGGGTTCCGTACCCAAAGGGTGCAAACGGGACCCTATTACTGAGACTCCGCTCCCTAAAATTTTTACCGATTATGTATTACTATGGCCGCTATAACAACAAATACTAAAAATAAGATAAAGTAAAAAAAATTAAGGGGGTCGTCATACAATAAACGTGTTTCTTCAGCGTTTTAAAACATTTTACGGTGGTACGGTACCCTTCATGTACGAGTCCGACTCGCACTTGCCCGTTTATTTTTAAATATTTTTTCAAATAAGTAACTACTTGTTCTTCTTCTTTTCCTTAACGTGACGTGACATAATTAAGACAAACAAACAAATTTCGACGTCTCCAAGAAGCTTCAAAGTTCATGACCTTATCCGAAGATAGTTAGCAAATTTTTATGTTGATTCTGCTCCGTAGGGGTTGATGTAGAAAATAAAACGAAGTATTTATAAAAAAAGACTATAAACAGCGTTTATTTTTCTTTGGTTCTTACACCTATGTAAATGACGGGTGGTTTGTGGTAACGCGATGAATACTGGCGAAGAGAGATGGCGCAGCCATCGTTGATGAGTTTAAAAGTAACCTGTAAATGATACGTACACACAATTAAAATTATAAAAATTATACGTAAGTTGCCAAGGATATTAAAAAACTATAAATATTCCCTAGATATTGTAAAGGGTATTTTGCTCAAAATGCATAATGACTATGTGGGGGAATATGTGGTCAAAAAAAAAATGAGAAGAGATACGACCATTCCATATCTATTCCATGCATGCTATAGGTGAAGAAAACAATCATACGAGTATACTGCAAGTGCTGTGTATCTAAAGAGAGACACGTATCGTTCACGACATAGCACCAAACAGGAGTTGGTCACGTCTGCCGTCGTGCCCGCTGCCTGATCAAAAGGCAAAACGGGAACTGGTTTACATGACAACAGAGAATGGATGCAGAGGAAGTAGTAATAGAAGAACCTCACCTTAACCTAAAATATCACTTGTGTTTGATCAGTGCCAGCCGTGCGACAGCGACTCGCTCTCCCAGCCGTGGGACTCGACGTGCTCTTCGTGGTGGTGCACGGGCACGTACACCTTCTTCTCCACCACTTCTTTCTTGATGACGGGCACGGGCACGTGCTTGACGACGGGGAAGGGCACGTGCTTCACCACGGGCACCTCCTTGACCACCTGCACTTCCTTCACTACGGGCACGTGCACCGGGTACGGCACCTTGGACACGTGGTGGTGGTGGATGGTGTGCACCTTGTACGGCACGTGAATCGTCACGTGCTTGCTGCAAAACAAAATAACAACCATGTGAAAACAGTTGCAAATACATCAATTGATTACAATGAGGGAGAGGGGGTTAGTACATATATATATTAAATGATAGAGAACGATGGAGGGCGTTGACATACAGAGCCGACCCCAAATAGGGAGAAGGCGAGGAAGGTGATAATGATGTTATAAGCAGTAAAAGTTTTAAAGACCTGTTACCTAAGCAAAGACTCCGTCTTGACTTTTTTCTTTTTATTAACTTATTGTGTATAATTTTAAGCATGGCATCTGTGAGAAGACAGACATTATAATCAGCCCTAAATCATCCAACTTTCTATGAATTACCAAACTCAATCCACAGAACGTATTCAGAGCATACGCACAATGAGTGCTGGAATACAACAATGGCTTGATGCAACAGCTAATACCTACATCAGAAAGGCATTATATCGAAAGCGAATTTTACACCGGCGGCGCCCGCCGTAATTAGGTCGGTCTCCAGCCTCCAGCGCGACGGAGGAGTACGAATACCTAATTCACTTTGAGTTTATCCGCAGTGCAATGCAGTGCGTGGGTACAAATTACAGAGAGCACAAATGCGACATCATGTCATCACAGGGCATTATAAATTCAGAGTTCATGAGTTATACTGTAAATTATCCAGCAACCAGAAACAATAAAAACACATTATTTGATAGATATAAGTAATTTTTGTTTTCTTTTTGAATTTCTCATTTAATTTTGCTGATCAACTATAACAGTAACAGTTTTGTTTGGAGTTTTATTACGCTAAGCAAAAAGAACACAGATTTTTAAAATCTACGAGTAGACATGCGTTGCTGCTCCTGTGGGTAATGTGTATATCACCATTCACAATAAAGAAACTGACATACTTTTTAGAAGTAACTGCAAGATACATCAGCTATCATTCCGTTACTCCGATATTTTAAAAGTAACTGCAAGATACATCAGCTATCATTCCATTACTCCGATATTTTGCAGTGCAGTACTTAGTGATGAACACTTTACTTTCTCTCAAGAGATTCAGGAAACAGACTATTTTCCAGTAAATGCAGAAACATTTGCCAAATTGCTCGGGATTGTATAAATCTTTAATATCGTGCCGCCATTCGGGCACAACGCGTTTTTGATGACTGTAATTATAGTTACGGAACCTCAATCTGTTTTTAGTACTTAAAGCCTTCGTAAAGCATGAAGTGGGGCCTATTGATCCAACTACATGCTTACTAAAGTTATACATAGTTTATACTAAAGTGGCAATTAATTAGTGTTGCGTACGTTCAACATCTTTTTGTGTAACTATTTTACAAATTATTCATTTACATAAGAAGTTACGATATTATCAAAATATTTATGCATGTAAGTGTCGTTAGTATTTCTTAGCTATACCCTACTTTTAAAAAAATATTACTTTGTGGAGGTTTAAATATTATCTTGTTCCACAATGTTATATTTTTCCCAATTCTGTGCTTTTGTTTCTGTTTATGCAGCTTAATATATTTTGTAACATTGTATCCATCACATGCCTAGGATTTTCTATTGCGCAAAGTATCCAAGACGACACACGTGGTGTGCATCGAAAAATTTAAACTTTTGCTTTTGTTTCCCACCGCCGCGCCGCGCTCCGCGCCGGCAGGGCACGCCCAATGATGTCGACCGAAACCAGACCGAAACTGATACTCGGCGAGATCTGTGTGTTGTTTTGGTGGCATGTCCGCAACGAAAGCAGAGCAATTATGCATTGCGTCACCGGCTATAAGCACATGCTATGAGATCTCGGACAGACGCCGACACAGAACTACAGCCGCCGAGACCATGCTCTAGAACCATCTACCGGTTTGGAAAACTGGAGTGTTTGGTAACAATCGTTAAGAAATGACACGTGTATTGCTTTAATTTAATAGTGGATGCGGTGCATAACATAGTGGAATAATAAAGTAACCAAGTCGCTCTGAACTGAAGTCCAACGGGTCGAAAAGAATAAGTAATGAAGGATAACTTTGCACTTTCGTTTCTCAAACTTAGTCGGGTGAAATCGTAATAACTTTTTGATTAGGTCCCTATATTCAATCATTTTAAAGGGTTGAAAATTGCATAAAATGTTACAAAAGTTATTTTTACGTTGTACCTATCTATATACTTATGTCCGCATTTTTCTAGTTGTTCTCTTTCTGCCATGTATTCTTATTCTATATTTTTAATAAAATTGAAAATTAAATAGCAGCTGCTGTACGTTGTTCCTTTGTACGAAGGTTGTACTCCTCGAAGTCAGTATACTCAGCTTTCCCCGCACTGTCAGCACTAACTAGTAGATCGTAATTAAGATAGTTAATTATGTTGGATTTACGACTGGAGGAAGCAGCGTTGGGATGCCTACCTCGTAAACAGTGGAGTGATGCAACTTGATTGGGGAACAGGAAGCACTGCGCCATGTATCGAAACCCATTCTATTCCGCGTGCAGTTCCGGTATTTGAGATGTGTAATGTAATGGAGGACCCGTTATTTGTTATTGGTACAAAGGGATAATATTTATGCCAAACAGCGATTATGTGATATTAGACATACTTGATATTAGACATACTTGATATATGAATCTATTATTTTCTAAGATTCTATTCGAATATTTTTTTACTAATCTTACCCCACGTGGACTACTGAATTAAAAAAATTTAAATAATATTGAACTTATTTGCAATTCCAAGTTAAAAACATTACGCCATAATTATAGATACCAACAAAATAAATGGAAAAGATACGTGTTATCCATTTGAGCAAGAAACATTTCTACATTTCTGTAAAACTGCTGTGACTAAAGTAAGCAATATGAATGCATCGAAGTGACCGAATTTGCTATCGTTAATAATGTAACTGCAGATATGTACTGGGTGGCGCAAAAGTACTGGCACTAAAGAAAATACTTTTATTTTTTTTATATGACATTTTCTGTCATTCTGTTGTTGAAAATTGTGTAGTGAACAAATGTAAAATACACTGAAAATAAACATGGACCGTTTTACTCCCCAAGAACGTGGAATAATTGTGTCAATGTTCTTACGGAATAATTCATCAGTGATAAGAACACAACGTGAATTTCGTCGACGATTTCACCACCGTCCGGCACCGATTGGTCGCACAATTCGACGCTTTGCCACACGCCTTGAAGCAACTGGCTCAACATTGGATAGACCTAAGTCTGGGAGACCAAGAACAGGCCGTTCAGCTGAAAATATCGATGCTGTGCGCGAAGATGTGGAAGAGTGTCCAGAAACATCAACGAGGCGACGTGCCACGCAATTGGGCATTTCCAGACGGACCCTGCAGCGTATTTTGGTTAAAGACTTAAAGATGTTCCCGTATAAAACTCAAATGACTCATCAGCTGCTGCCTGCTGACCACCGAGCTCGTCTAGATTACTGCCAGCGCGTCATAAACCTCAACCTTGAAGAGGATGATTTTCCTTCAAAATTGGTTATGAGTGACGAAGCGCATTTCCATCTCTCAGGGCATGTCAATAAGCAGAATACTCGGTTCTGGGGCACTGATAATCCGCGCATTATTCAAGAAACACCTCTACACCCACTAAAAGTTACTGTATGGTGTGGCATCTGTGTTGACAGAGTGATCGGACCCTATTTTTTCGAAGACGCTGGAGGCAATGCGATAACTGTCACTGGAGAACGCTACAGAACCATGTTACGAGAGTTTTTGATACCCAGTTTGGACGAATTGGGGCTGGAGCACATCTGGTTTCAACAAGACGGCGCTACGGCACACACAGCGCGCGACACTATGGACTTAGTGAGGGACGCTTTTCCAGGCCGAGTTATCTCTCGTTTTGGCGATTTGCCTTGGCCTGCAAGATCACCCGATCTGACCAGTCCAGACTTCTTTCTTTGGGGTTTTTTGAAATCTCGGGTGTATGTGAACAAGCCACAGACTCTCGCAGCTCTAAAAGAAAACATTCGTCAAGAAATAACGAACATATCGCAGGAAGTGTTACGGCAAGTTATGCAAAATGTCATAAATAGGGCTCAAATGTGTATCAACTCTGGAGGTCACCATTTAAAAGACATCATCTTTAAATCCTAATGGTACGAAATTTAATGGCACAAATATACATTTAAAAAAACCTAAATCTAGTTTTCTAATTTAGAAAAAATGTTATAGCTGAACCAAATAGGGTCTTTACTTTTGCGCCACCCAGTATATAAATATGATATTTTAACTTAATGACATTACGTCACCGCTCCGAAACACTCGATCTTTCCATAACGAGCGTCACTGGCCACTTGCAACAACCGGTAAATGCCACACAGAAACTTTCAGTATCTGCAGGTCTGGCATTTAGAGATGAAAGAGGTTAATCCAAAGGAGCTTATAGTAATTTAGGAGGTGAGCGGTCGATAATTTAAATTAATGATTTAGTAGATACCTATATCTATTATGGTGCTCAAACTTGGGTTTTTACATCTACGACTTGCCAACTGTCACCAAATATTGGCCAGCCATCATCATTTTACAGGAAGTCTATAACTGCTGCTGCTAGAGATAAGCCAAAGACTAAAATTACCGATGAGTCTGGCGCGCTTGATGTCATTTTAAACAACGTCAGGCAATCCGGATGGATGTCCAGTCGTCTGAAGAAAATCCATCTCGAACGTGTTTTGTTCTCATCGTCAGTTTAACGACTGCCATGTATGAGGTCGCGGTCTGGAGGTGGACAGTTGTCGGCTACTCTCATCAATAAGAAGACATTTCAACTATGAATATTTTAAGTCTGTTGGGCTTCAGGAGTACGAGTATGATAAAGCTAACGAAAGTACTTCCAACTGAGACGATAAGCTCACTGAGTAAATAGTGAACGTAAATATTGTATTAATAAGTACTCGTCGGAAGTAGAAAGGCCTACCAATCGGCTATTTTACTGGACGTCAGACTTTTACTTCCGGCGCGCCTCACAATGACAACTACGACCAATACCTTATTACTCGTAAGTACTCTAGAAACCACTTCTCAAGCTGTGAAGTATGCCACACTAAGATATACTGATACTTATATTTAAATACTAGATCTTGTTTTAATGCATAACATACTTAGATACTGACACATTATTTCAATTGAGCTAGCCGAATTGGCCCAAATGTAAGCTTTAGTCATATGAGATAAGTAGCAACTCTACCCGGTTCTTCTTTTTAGTAGATAAACAGCTTAGATATAGGATAATCTGATAAAGATAACTCCACTTCTTGACCTAGCTGAGGATTGCAGTTTAAAGGCAAGAGCACTGCTAAATCTTTATAATTTTGCATCACAAGTGACTACCCAAATATGCGTGTAGGTTTTGAGCGCTGATGACATTAGGTATACGATATCAATACAACATACTATAGGCGTCCTGATATTTATACACGCACTATTTCACTCTAATTTAATTTTTAAAAATCGAGTGGTGGGCAAGAACATAAACGTAGTAAATAACTATATGTGTATGGGCAGGAACCAAGTTGCCTGTGGTTTCCCAACACTTGTTACTTCAATATTTTACTACATTGAGAAACATATGGGCAATCTCGACGCAATATTCTGTACGCATAAAATTATAATTATGTTCTAAGTACTTATAAATCATACAAGTTAATTTATTATGAGGTGTAAATAATTTTAATTAATTTTAAATGGATGGATAAATCCATACACCTACACAATCTGTGCATATTAAGTTGATAATATCTATTTTAAGATTTTCTATGTTTGTCTACGTTTTACAAAGGTTTCCTACACCTAATGACATATAACTATGATTTTATTTAGTTGTTACTTCTTCCATTATTTTTTTTATTACGAATACCGAATGATCTAAGCGAGTACCTCTATTATTAGTATAATTTAGCTCTTACTTAACTTTAATCTTGTAAATTATATTTAACTTGATTTTTTTACTTATTTGATCAAAACATCACCAATAAATAATTAATTTCTTAGTAGATACCGTGCTATTAATTTTCTATCATTAGCCTAGTTGTTTCCGAGGCTAAGGATATTAACCAGTCGCACCGTCTGTAGCTGTCAAAGACACGACCGGGAATCTACCATTTTAGATTAAAATCTATAAAGATACTTAATATAATTCTTTTTTTACTTATTAATAATATATACTTAGATATTTATAAAAAAAAACAAATGAGGATTAAACTTAACCATGACTAAACTAAAATTAATGTAAAATTAAAAAATCTTACATTACATTTATTTTAAGGCTTTTCTCGTGAGACATTCTGTTGACTTCAATACTGTTTTTTTTTAATGAAAAATGAATAAATATTACGATGTGGGTTTATCCAAGCCCCAGTTAACCAGATATTATGCTGCAACATTAATCTAGATATAACGAACGGTTGCAACGTTACGCAAGCAAACTAACCACCTATATGGGGGGCAATTTCGGTAAACCGCAGCCACCGAGTGGGTATTGATATCTGTGAAACATACGATTTAGACGCGGTTATTATTGTGGTGGTAAAGTGGTCTTTTCTTTGTTTGTTAGTGTGTCAAAGTATTTATAGCTTGTTTAGATTTTACGTTGTTTCATTCTTTAGATATAAAATAAAACCACTTGTACTTTACCTATATCTTTTTGATGGAAAATCAATGAGTAAATTAGCATGACCATATCATATTATTTTTCTAAGTGGACTAAGGATCAAGATAAAAGAGTCTCAACTTATAACTGAGCTATTCCGCACTATGTATTTTTACCAGAAATATGATATTTGTTAGCAATGAAATCGAGTTACGTAATTTTTTTACGTTCGCGATCGTTATTACCATAACAACCTCTTCATCTTAGCGTGTTCGCGGTTGCATCCTCAGCTATGCTACTTCGAAGCCTGAGGTACACTTTTTTTCTTCAAATATAAGTAACATACATGCATTTCAATGGTCAACCAATAATAAAAAGACCTAGTTTAAATTTTTTGGCTATAGTTTTACGACCGGCCGTCTGGTCTGCCTGACGTCACCTTCTTTGGGAATGCATTTGTAGCACGAGATGTTTGTGCTGAGTTATTTAGTCGCTTCTTACTACATCCACAGGAAGAGATAGAGTGGTCCTAATTTAGACCGCAAGCCACACGGCTCAACCATTACAACGTTGTATATTACTTTGTACCTGATCAGTTGCAAAGAATAACTCCGTAACAGCCGGAATGTCCTTAAACAAGCGTTACCAATTACACCAAGCTCAACGTTTAAGTATATAAATCTGTTTTAGTTTAATCACCAATTTTTGTTAGACACGTAACTGGCCACAAAATAGAGACAGCAACAGACGCTACACTTTTTACGTAGTCTAGCGCACTTTAAGCATACGTGTCGTCATATGACTTAATTCCATACTGGCTGTATGAACTCTCTTTATCTCCACACGGCGATATCATTGCAGCGACTTGACAACTCGTAGAGATTCTCTCGCCCGTGGAGGCAACGCCGTAAAGTATAGACGTAACGCGTCTTTTGCACTTATATGTTACAAATCTACGACACAGTCGGTTGCATCCCTAGTTGTTCTACTTGGAACCAGATCATTGATCTCACAGTCAAAAATGTGAAAGACCATGCACAACGAGTGAGAAAAAGTCGGAAAATTATACCAAAGTATCTAGCGTACCTAATTAAAATAAATATTATTACTTACTACATCATCATATCAGCCACAGAAAGTCCACTGCTGGACATAAACTTACTATATATATAAAATAATACAAGTAAATGAGTTATGCATCTGTAAATGTTTTTTATTTGGCGCTGCAGCGTCGCGGCCTTGACAGAGTTGCGCAACATTACTATCGTTCGTTACTCTGCGATCTGATATCTGATGCACTATTTTTATTATTTTTATTCTGTGGCGAGAGCTGTGAATGGATTTTTTTTTTCTATAAAACTAAGTTCATTGTCACTTATTTTAGAGTTTTGTTTTGCTTTGATCTTGAATTAAAAGTCAATATGTATGATCGATAGTTGCTTCTAGTTTGTTTTATAAATTTTCACTACTAATTACTTAGGTAGGTAGGTACTCGTATATTGCCTTAGTAAGTCATCATTTACAATAAAAACTGGTATTGCTGTGATGTTTTTAGATAGTATTATGATAGATACAGTATTAATGCAAAAATAAATGTTTAAGTAAGTACAGTACAGGTTCCATTTATTACGATAGAACTAAATAAAACTTTAAATAAATACTACTTAAGTAGGTATCATGTAAAATTCTAAAAGGGTTTGAAGTAAGTATAATAATGACGCCAGTGTACAAATTCAACATGTTTTTAAAGATTATTAATATATAGACTTTTTAAAGAGATTTAATTAATGATCGTTTTAATTTCTCTCCCATCCAAATTGACTTATTTAACTGATTAGATCATTACAGTTAAAAAAATACTCACTGGTGTCCGCCATGTCCGCCGGGGGTTGGAGAGGCAACGACAACGGCGACGAGGGCGGCGACGAGCTGAAAACAACCGTTGGTTAATATCGTTTTCCCGGAGTGCAACCGGTTTACCGGTACCTACTCCCGAAATTCAAAACGTGTTGCTCCCATCACTATTCCACAAAATAAATCACTTTTCGAATTATGAATTTTTTGAGGTTCTTTATGATGTTCACAATATTAATGTTAATATTATTTTTAGGTGGGTGTTTTATGATGTCCTAATAGAATTTTTGATCCAACCGTTTTTAACTACACTTACAGCGAGTTTCGCGTACATCTTGCTTTAGGTGGCTGGACTGACTTGAGATACAGCTGGTCTGCTGACACTGGCTTACTTTCTACCGTTTCGGAACGCTCCACAAGCTTATATACTTACTTGTAGTCTGCGAGTCCAAGAGTTGCATAATTGAGCCCCTTAGTTCATCCCTACTAGCCCGATTTACCCGGTAAAGTTAGAAAGGTGTAGGCGGTTTGATTTGGAAGGTAGAAAGGTACCTCTTGAAATTGGTGGGGCTCGCACAGGTGGGGTGAAATGATAGCCTGCGCATATCGGAATAGTAGTTACGCCAACATTGTAAAAGTACAGCAGTGCAGTAGTGGTGTGTCAGATTTTGGTTTTTGACTAGGGTCCATTATTCTTAATATCGGACCCTACAAAATGTGCAACGGCAATTAAGTATCAGTTGTTTCTAAAAACTGCCGAAGTCTTCATCTGGAACTTTTTTAGGAACGGTTTTTGGACTATCATCAATGCAATGGTTCGGCTGGGTGATGCTATGAAGTATTTAATGTTCACGTCCAGAATACACGTCGTTTAGATCTAGACCATCAATGTTAACATTAGGTTGGTTTTACTACTTGTTTATTAGTGTTTTTATTACTTTTTATTGAAGTAGTAAATGCTCAGCGAATGATACCTACTTTTTTTGTTGTAAAACGTTCCGCGAATTGCATTGTGTTGTGTTTGACTTTTGTATTGTTCTGTATTGTAACAACCTGTACAGCAAACTGTTCACATTTAAATATTTTGTCCATGCTGGTCTAGGAAACAGAAAACATAATGTATCAGCTGCTTCTCGTCTGGTGCAGGTCGTAGAATAGTAGATCAAGATTATAGATGTTAACTTGAGAATCGATAGACCTTCTAGATATGCGACCAGCACGGCCGGAATTTCTAATTCCCTTTTTCCAATTGGGTTTAACGAAACAAACATATACGTATAATAATAATTCAATTTAATTGTTAAAATTAATTTGTTTCAAGATAAAATTGAAATTAAAACTTTGTCACTTGTCCCACATATCCTGCCTTATCTTAAATCCTTGTGTTTTGTGGCTTAGTCTCTTTCGCCACAGATAATTTAGTGTATCAGCAGAAGGAAACTCAGAAAAAAAAAATGTGTACTTACTTATTACATTTGGAACTAACTACCATCGTTGAGCGGAGCCCCCCGCGCAGACTCAGGTGCATAAGTTTAGTAGCAGGTTAAGTAAATAAGTATGAACATCATCATTATCCGAGCGTATTCCCGCGCGGTTGCATCCTCAGCAGTTACGCTTCAGAGCCCGGGGTCCGCTACCTAACCTAGGTGATTTGACGAGGCTACTTGTTTTTTACACAGAGCGACTGTCGTCTTACCTCTGAAACCCAAAGGGTAGACCAGAACCAATCCTAGGATAGGTTTAAACAAACGCTAGATGGCGTTCGGGACCCACAGCTTTAGTGCCTTCTGAAGCACGGAATCTGTTGGTCCCGAACGCCAATCACGGAATTTGAGTTTGTACTTCATGTACGGTACGGTTTGCTTCCGGTAAAGGAAAAAAAGGTGCGAAAACCTGCGTCCTAAGTCACTAGTATTTTATAATGACTGTTGTCACTAGGTGACAATCATTGAGCTATGTTAGTTCGATAAATCTGACAACTAGTGATAGCAATTTTATTGATATATCGATATGAAGAAGTAACCGGCGGGCATGCATGGCTGTCTGTCAGGATGGTAGCAAGTGGTGGTCCATGGACTGCCTATGCCTACCCCTGTGGGAAACAAACGTGATGGTATTTATCTATGTCAGTAGAAGAAGAAGTCGGATCCACGACACAATAAGTAAGTTAATAAAGTTAGCCGATACTAGCATCATGTGGACCCTTGAGAGTTGTTTACTACGAGAGATTTGTTCATTTATTATCTGCATACGACGGTTATCATCATATTTAAGTGAACAAACTCCGGTGAAAGAAAACATTTTTATATAGAAAACCTGCACACTAGTGACTATTAAAGATGTGTGGAATGGAGAATGCAATGGCAAACCACTCCATATTTTCTGCCAAAATCCGTCACTGTGTGCGACAATCACACCAACAAGAGCTTTTAAATTCTAAACTCTAAAGTAAGTACGTATACGGGTAATCAAATATAAGGTCGAAAGGCTATAATATAAGGTAGAAAGGCTATAATCATGCCAAGGGAATCGTGAGTATTTCAGCCATAAAAACTGTATTTAAAGGAACAGCTCCTCTTTCGTGTCAGTCGACTTTGTTCCTAGAACCAGTTATATTTTAGTAGTTTATCTACCGACAATAAACCTGCTATAAGTTAGGTAACTACCCCTTTTTTTAAATTTCACTTCTATCCCTACCCAAAAGTAGACGGGAAGAGATTGATGCGGTAAGTCCGCCTTTGTATCATTTTTCTACTTTTTTCTCTGTTTGTTTGTTTGTTTATAATAACTTTATTGTACCAAGAAAGCACACAGATAGATAGGAATAACATTAAAGAAATTGCTTCAAGTCAACAGCGGTAGCGAATCAGTAGATAGGACAATTAAATTACTCATGAGAACTTGCGCTTCTTGTACTTACCCTGAAAAAACAAGTCAAAACTGACTTGTTGAACATAAAAGTATGCTGAGCAGATGGCAACTCATATGGTTTAAAAAAGTATGTAATAAAGTTAGCCGATATTTTTGTATAAGACAAATAAAAAATTCTGTCTGGTCGAGGAGCAAAAGTCATTTCCATGCTGCAATGCGGGCGGGGCAGACGGAAGGCAGCATTTCATATGTTATCGCAACGCGCGCTAGTTTCGTTGCGCAATGATGCAACTGCTCCCGAAACGCTTCCTTGTTTATATTGTTTATTGGTAAAATGCCGGGCTAGTGGTCTCGCCGCGGGCGGGCCGGCGACCACGGACCACTCGAAAGTCGAAAGATTCGCCGCGCAAAAATGTTTTTTTAACTAACGACATATTTTCGCACTTTAGGCAAATCCCGCCTTATTATAGGTATTATATTAATTTATCTTAACTACTGACTTAGGTTGATTCTTTGATATCTTCTTTGAAGCTCTAGCTCCCTGTTAATGTACCTACCCAAGAAAGTAATTTATAAAATTTTAATCTTTTTTCGTAGGTACTTTGAAACTTCATTAAAAAGCTGCCCAATTCAACATTATTGACTGATTTTGTCTTTCTATAACCTCCTATATTAGGTTACCTAGGTACCTACGCAAATTCCTGAAAATGCTAGAGTAAAGGTGAAATCAGATTTGCGTAGGTATAAATACAGAACCTTTTCGAGATCCTCTTCTCTCTCAAGTGGTATACAAATTATCCGCTGATTTACTTTCACAAAATCGAACGATATCATTAATTGTCTACATCCGTCAGTACGCGGACGACGACTTAACTGTGCCGCTTGACAAATCGATACGTGGCTCAGGTTTACATTTGAGAACATTTGCCATCGCGGGCCAATGGATTTGTGTTATTTGTCAGGCGAAATAAGATTAACTAACTTTAAGCAATCAGTCAATCAGGTATCTTGCAAATAACTGAGAGCAGGGTCTCCCCTGATAGTTTTATTCCCCTGATAGTTGATTCCCTGAACTAGAACCCGACTACAGGAGGATGCGTGCCGAAGAGGAGGTACTTTACCTAGTTAGTGCAAGTACGGGAGGTGAAGCAGCTAATTATATACAGGGTCTAACCAAATATACTGAAACTATTTTATGGGCGAATCAGTCCATGATAATGAATAATGCCTGCAACCTAGAGCCCGTTGATCGAATTGGCATTTTCACGCCATGCGCCCAAGGCTCGGATACCAGGTTAAAATATTTAACCAGCTCATTAGAAACGCCATACATTTTAAAACCAATAATAAGTGTTTTAGTTTGCGAAACCAGGTTAATTTCGTTTGGATCATTTTGGCGCCACCCACTGACAACCTTTACCCGCGCGCCCGCCTGTATCTTTCTTGCTTTATAAAATAAATTCAGTTCAACTTGTCTTGAAAGGTGACGGGAAGCCCCGCCCACAAATCGTTAGAAATTAACCTGATTAATTCCGGCGAATATAACGCTCGCGTATTGATTCCGCTCCTAGCGAGTGTTCGCAAAAAACCTGGTTGGGGATGTTAATGAGCTGATATTTTTCGAACCGTTCCCAAGCCCTGCATGCGCCCCACCACCGCACCAACTGCATTTTAATACGATCGAACTGAATCAATCAAGGCCTCGAGAACGAGAACGACTACAAAGCAACAGCGAACTAGCTGTCGCTTGCCCATTCACGTGCCCAACAGCCAAAAGCGGAATAACCTGGGTTTAAAGTCGTATGGGTTGGCAAACGGGATAATACACCCGACTTTTGCAGGAATTGCAGATAATAGCTGCAACGATCTAACTACGAGGTATTGATTGTTTGTTAATAAAAAAAAAGTCTATGACACGTACGATATTTTTATTTTATTTATTAACATAGGACCACAGACAGGTTTACAATACAATTCTTACTATAAACTTATAGACTTAACGTATTCTAATAGTAAACCCATCGACGTTGGCTCATACATTATATCACGATTAACTTAAGTGTGCCTACAAAGCTAATCCGCGTGTAAAACATACATATATATTATCTAAAACGATAGCCACTAACTAACACACGCAAAATAAAAGCTTATGAGTAGAAACTCTACGTGGATTTTAATCAATTTTAGTTGTCATTTAATCTGAATTTGTGACTAAAATTAAATTCTGCTTCTCACTGTGGTGTGATGTGTACTCGTATGCATGAAGGCTGCAGAAACTGCCAGCCACTACGTGCGCTGGAGCGCCGCGCCGGAGCGATGCAGATGTTGGGTAGATGTTTATAAAAAAATCTATCTATATATCCTATATAAGGAACGAGCTAGTTTAGAGACAGAATTTGGCTCCAGCTCCCCACGCCGAGGCTTAATAATACCTCTTCAACAGTTAGTAACAGCCTACTTCTCACATTCAAATATGAGGGCGGCAAACTACCTAGGCCCCGGGCTTGCAATGTGTCACTGCGATGACGTGACACTGGGCCTGGGCCCAGGGCGGTCAAGGGCGCACGCGACGCGGCGACGCAGCCGTTATATAACAAGTGGCGGGCCCTTGCGCGGGCTCCGGCCGACGCGATGTCTGGAAACATAACCTTCTAGAAACTTAACTGGAGCACTTGCGTAAGTAACTTTGCGTTCCCCGGGGCCGCCACGGATGTGGTCTGCTAATCCTGCTATGCACGCGACATACGCCACTTCCTGTCTCGCAGCACGGGCGTTACAACCCGTAGATCGCATTTATAAACACGACTCACAACTCAAAAAAATTGGTCAATCACTGTCGTAAAACATGGGTAGACCTTCTAAACGTGCTGCGCATAATATGAGGAAGATCGGGCAGGGGAAACCAATTAAATAAATGGGCAAGTGCGAGTCGGACTCGTACAATGTTTTAAAACGCTAAAAAAACACGTTTTTTTGTATGACGACCCCCTTTAATTTTTAACTTTTTTATTTTTAGTATTTGTTGGTATAGCAGCCATAGCAATACATAATCGGTAAAAATTTCAAGTATCTAGTTAAAAACACTGAAAAAAACACGTTTCTTGTATGAGAACCCCCTTAAATTTTTAAAGTTTTCATATTTTTAGTATTTGTTGTTATAGCGGCTACAGTAATACATAATCGGTAAAAATTTCAAGTGTCTAGCTATTACGGTTCAAGAGATAGAGCCCTGTGACAGACAGACAGACGGACAGACAGCGGAGTCTCAGTAATAGGGTCCCGTTTGCACCCTTTGGATACGGAATCCTAAAAAAAAAGACCGTTTAAAAAAAATAGAAGAAATTTTATAAATATTTCCAAAGAGAATGATGCGCATCGTGAACACAGGCTTTCACAAAAGCGAGCTTATATGAAATAAACCGGCTAAGTGCGAGTTAAACTCGCGTGGAGAGGGTTCCGTACAATTGATTGAATTCTTATAGGTTTTCCTGTAATCTACAAGCAAACTATATTTTGTATTTTTTTCAAAATTTTAGGCTCAGTAGTTTCGGATATCAGGGTGGGGGGGAATGGTCAATTTTCGTCTTCTTTCATAAATAAAATCAAAACTATTCACTTTACAATAATAACAAAAATATATTTGAGATCCTCATAACGAGCCCTTTCATTTGATATATGACACAGTAAGGATTGCAAAACTTTTTTTTTAAATTTACTAATTTGTCCGACGAAAATAACCCCTATTTTAAAAAAATATTCATTTACTTTGCCCATATGTGTTTGGGTCATAGGATTACACTATTCTACCAAATTTCACCTGATTCGGTCCAGTAGATTCGGAGCAAATTGGCTGTGAGAGACGGACGGACAGACAGACGCACGAGTGATCCTATAAGGGTTCCGTTTTTTCATATTTTGTACGGAACCCTAAAAAGTACTCGGTCATGAAAGTATTGAAAGACGTGTACATCGTTTACGCACTCAAAGTTATCGTTTATCAAATGAGAGTGAGGAAGAGCATGCTCATAGGCTCAATTTAATTTACAAACGTTTATCAAACGAGACCAGTACTCAGCGGGCTCATCGTCTCACTTTGATTCACGATCGTTTATCAAACGAGACCAGTACTCAGCGGGCTCATCGTCTCACTGTGATTCACGATCGTTTATCAAACGAGACCAGTACTCAGCGGGCTCATCGTCTCACTTTGATTCACGATCGTTTATCAAACGAGACCAGATCTCAGCGGGCTCATCGTCTCACTTTGATTCACGATCGTTTATCAAACGAGACCAGAACTCAGCGGGCTCATCGTCTCACTTTGATTCACGATCGTTTATCAAACGAGACCAGAACTCAGCGGGCTCATCGTCTCACTTTGATTCATGATCGTTTATCAAACGAGACCAGAACTCAGCGGGCTCATCGTCTCACTTTGATTCATGATCGTTTATCAAACGAGACTGAAACACAACGTGCCCAACGACTCAGTATGATTTACAATCGTTTGTCAAACGAGACTGATCAAAACCATGCTCATCGAATTGCTTAGATGCAGGTGCGTTCTCAGGAACGTCTCTCAAATGAATTATCGGAAGATAGGATATCTCTTTTAAATACAATGCATCAAGCAAGCCAATTGCGACGAGTCCTATCTCGTAATGTCGCAAAATGCTACAAATATTTCTGCAGTTGGTATATAAAAAAACACAAATCAAAAACTTTGCACTTTTTGCAAGTGACTTTTTTTTTCCAAAGTTTTATTCCCCAGATCCAAAACCCTTCATTCAAAAAGAAAATAAGCTATTCTTCCATACAAACATTAGAGAGTGATATAAGCATGCAAATGTATTAATTAATATTTAAGCTACAGTTTTCTGTTGAGGAATTCGGTCTCCAGCTCCAAGATCTTTTCTCCGATCTTAAAAAGAATTACATGGGACCAACCTTGCAATGCATTCTTTAAAACGAAACATATATTTTTTAAATCGGTTCATTTGACGGAGTTATGAGGTAACATACACAAAAAAAATACATACACGTCGAATTGATAACCTCCTCCTTTTTTTGAAGTCGGTATTAATGAATAAATGATTTTGTTTGAAATGATTTTTGATGTCAGAATAAAATCTAAAGAACGGAATCGTACGAAGTGAGATCTTTAAAATATTTGATTTCTGGATAGACAGCTACGTAGCTACGTATCACAGTCACGTAGTTACCTATACCTGTCCTTAGTTCGCTATATAACATACTAAGGGTCTTGTATGGATATTTAGTACTCTAATTTCTATGCCCGAGTCTTTAGTAGTCAGCTAAGTAGTAGTAACTTAGAGCGAGCTAAGATAGAGTAGGTATTTAAGTATGTCTAATATAATAAGGAGCTCACAATGAATGGCCGAAACGAATCGCGAACTTAGAAGAGTCAACACAGGGAGTCAATGAGTTATTTTTTTACAATAATAATTGAGTGCTTAATGAATCACAGACGTACGAGTATGATTGATACGAGTTTGCTCATCGCGCTCAATGCCAGGTTGTAAAACCCGCTGCGCTGCGCTGTCGCCGCACATCAAGCGATGGTACGCAATCATTGTTTTTGATTTCATTTCACGCTCATTACGGTGATGTTTATTTTTAGAATTGTGCAAACTATATCGCACATTTACGGTCTAGTACATACCTATTTCTTTTTTTATTACTCAATTAATAAACTTATGTATAAAATTATAATAATTATACGTTATTTATCAGTGCGTGTAATGTACTCAGAAAGGAACCAAGCTAAAGAAGGATTTTTCTACATATCTAGACACGGGGCAGCGTGTCCAATCAAGTTCAAAAAAAGGAACTGGGATTGACCCAGCAGTGTGTATATTCACACGAACCATTTTGTGTTAGGTACTTTTGACCCCTTCACAACTCAAAACCTATTCAACCTACATAGTTACATGAAATTTGGAACATTTATTAAAGTTCGTTAGCTTGTCTTGAATTAAATTTTTTACTAATGTGCCTCAAACAGTTATTGATATATTAGTGTTTAAAAACTGGCATTTTTGCGATTGATACACTACATATCAAAAACCTAACCCACTTCTAGATCGGGCCCCATTGACAAAGTAATATTAAAACAGTGCTATGTATAAGAATAGCAGTTTTGTTTTAATATTACCTTATCGAGCGTTCTTCGTTCGCTATCATACATGACTATCTCGCTACTGGGTGGTAACAAAACTACTAAAGCGTTATGAGGCAGCTAGATTTTCTAAGGGAAATATCCTTACTAATATTATAAATGTGAAAGCGTGGATGTTTGTTACTTTTTCACGCAAAAACTACTTGACGAATCATCATGAAACTTTGTACACATATCCTGGGAGGTACTAGAAGTAACATAGGGTACCTTTCATCCCGGAAAAAAGTAATGTTCCCGTGGGATACGCGTGCGAAGCCGCGGGAAAAAGCTAGTATATAATATAAATAAGATAGTGTACACGAAAGAAAGTAAGAACCTAAACAAGATGCGAAAGGAAAAGAGTGACTTACAAAGAAGAAAGGAAGTGTGATTTGACTTGTGATTTAAAGCTGGCTAGCGTTCGAGCCTGTCGGATGGACAGTGGCAGAACAAGTGGACAGAAGGTAAATATGAGCCGTTTCCGTTTGTGTGCTAGTAAATCAGATGTAATATTATTATGCCAAGAAGCTGATCTAATGATGGAGCTGGAAGGTGTCTATAGGAACCTTGTAATAAAACGACGCAACCCTATTGAGTTCGGGCTTATTACATTTATCCATACTAATATTATAAATGCGAAAGTAACTCTGTCTGTCTGTCTCGCTTTCACGCTAAAACGGCTGAACCGATTACAACGAAATTTGGCACACGGATAGGCTATAGCCCGAGAAAGGACATAAGCTACTTTTGATTTCGATAACGTAGGTTAAGCAACTCTAACCATGGTTCAAATTAGGATGGGTGGCCAAAACTAAAACGGCTGAACAGATTAAAACGAAATTTGGCACACAGATAGGCTATAGCCTAAGAAAGGACGTGGGTTGTCCCACAAAAAAGCAATTGAAGCATTAGATCGCACAATGAGGGATATCAAGAACAACCAGAATGTCATGGGAGAAATGGTGGTACTTTTAGCTGGTGATTTTAGACAGACATAAATAGATAATAAACAAAACTCAGTATTCCACGCGGACGAAGTCGCGGGTACAGCTAGTACTCTTATAAAGATGTGTCGTTACAACAAGGGCCCATAACCTTCCTTTTCGGGGACAAAGCTTAAGAGTTGTAACACTTGTAACCAATGGTTCATCATATAACGTCAATTCGAGAGGGTTTACAGCATAAACATTGGAAGGTAATCATAACATATTAATTATTACATTATTCTCTCATTTATAGTATTAGGAACCAAAATTGGTTTGTTATTAAAATGAAACCCTTCTGTATAGCAAAGCAAAGGAAAGTGTTATAAAAATATGTGCAATATACTTAATTTGACTATAGTTTAGAATCACTTTATATGGTAAAAAAACATTTGTAGGTACTTCTCGTTTTCTTTTGTGCTTTTTGTAGTCTTTTTGTACAAAATATATGTACCGGACAAATCACACAGATTGAGCTAGCCCCAACGTAAGTTCAATTATGTTATATATGGAGAAGAAAATGCGGGAAAGCGCACCCCGGGCTCAGAAGCAGCACAGCTAAGGATGCAACCGCGAACGTGGTTAGATGAAGAAGTAGTGTAGTAGCCTGTGTGTTTGTATTAGGTATTATACAAAATGAATACTACGACTAGTATGCCAAAACTAGCCAAGTCAAATGTTGAGATTCTCATGAACAAACAGGATTCTCAACAGAACTTAGCATCCATTTATATCTCAATTCTTTACTTAACCCTACTTCTCTAATTATTTTTTATTAAGACTAGCTTTTGCCCGCGGCTTCGCTCGCGTCCTTTCTTAGCGGATGCCTACGTCATAACATCTAGGTACCTGCATGCCAAATTTCAGCCCGATCCGTCCAGTGGTTTGGGCTGTGCGTTGATAGATCACTATGTCAGTCAGTCAGTCACCTTTGAGTTATATATATTTAGATTTTTGGTCTTTCTTTCTTTTTTCAAGACGTAAGAAAAGACATCAACGATCTGAGGAGCTCAGTATCCCGGCGGGAGTGCGCATTACTAGCGCTTTCGCAAGTAAAGCGGCACCGGGCGTGGTCCGCAATTGGTTGGGTGACCACAAGTGGCATAAACATTTCTTGAGCTCCTCAGTGCTTCGGAAGGCACGTATAAGCCGTTAGTCCCGGCTGTCATCATTGTATGGCAGTCGTTAAGCTATGTCAGATGCCTTTAGGCAGCTTGAAAAATCTGACACCAGTGTTGGCCACTTACACACACGATAAACAAACAAACAACGATCTACCTACAACATTCAGACGGACATACAGACATGGAACTGTTATTACTGCGTCTATAGTAAGGACATAAGTCTGGCCAGTTTATAAAAATATCAAACTCACGAGTATTGTGAAAATTCGAGATAGTCCCAGTAGTCCTACCAAGCTAGTGCTACCATTTTTTTTCTATTTCAGCGGTAATTCCTGTCCTATAGAGTAATGTTTGAAAAAATGGGAGCCAACTACTTAAACTCTCAGCACAGCTCGTCAGTCTTTTCCATCTTCCTCTGACGCGGGCCGAATTGTCTGTTCTTACCCATCTCCTCCTTTACCCATTCCGTCTACTGTTTCTTTGGTCCTCCTTTATTCTGTTGTCCTTTAACATGCGTACTAATTAGTTATTCTAAAAGCATTTATTTAGTTTCACCTGTCCCGTTGTCTGTGGTGTCCGTAATCAAATCTTGCAAGCTGTATTAGACCCACTTCCCATTATTCGATTGAGCTGAACCTTCACTATATTTATGTAAGTTTTTCTATGACAATACAAATATTGTACCAATGACTTAATATCATGATGAAGCTGGAAGGTGGCCATGGCATCTCTGTGATGCCATGGCCACCAGACTGTTTTATCAAAATATGTTAACCGTAGCCAAGATCTGTGGTAGCCATACATAAAAAAGAAACAGGCACAAGGAAACAGCAAAGATTTTAGCCAAAAAAAAAATGTCTTAAAAACACAGTCAGCCTTTTGTGTGGTATGTATGACTAGATACAGGGTCTAAACTAGGCTAAGCTTAATGTTTTGAAACTGTAGTCCTATCGTAAGCTCCTCTTGACCCGGCCGCATATTTACAAACACACAACACACTACACTTCCTGTTCCGCAGTAATAGTTATATTACTTATATATAATGCGGACGATTGAGCTATGTCGTAACGGTGACGGGGACTGCAACTTACTATGTTTCGGCAGTTATTTATAGACCAGGTAGTTTGTAGATATACTTAGTAAAAGCACAATGTACGTTGACATTCACCCATCACCATTCCATAAGTTGGACCCACGGTGTTCTGCTTAGTGTGAGCCGTTGAATGTGGTCCGATTAAGTATAGTACTTTTTGCGTCTCCCTTTTAGTTAGGGCAATCCGCTCTGTCCAGCTCCCGCGGCCTGGAGGACCTTCATGTGCTCCTCTGTCGCATTTCTCAACCGATTCTCGAGAAATTTTGTGAGCAGGTTCGGAAACTTATGGTTTTTTTTGTCGAATTAATTTCTGGACATTTTTCAAAATGCGGAGCCATATATGGTTTTAAGGTGAAGATATAGGCAAATGACCTTGAAGTGTGAAAAAAATTGGTAACTCGTAAATATGGTGATAATTTCCATATTGCTCTTCGTCATGCACTAGATAGCCCTTTAAATTATTTTATGAAATGCCGTTGAAACTAGTATTGGTGATCCGTCTAGCTTTAAAACTTGCCGTGGCCACTTTTGGCGGCGGCAAGTTTTAAAGCTAGACGGACTAAAGTAAATATTTTCAACGGTGGTTTATAAAATAATTTAAAGGGCTATCTAGTGCATGACGAAGAGCAATATGGAAATTATCTCCATATTTACGAGTTAACAATTTATTTCAAATGAGGGCGCCACTTCAAGGCCATTTGCCTATATCTTCACCTTAAGGTGCGTGGTGAATATTTGTTCAGATTTAAGCTATGCAAAGACAATCTCGCGAAGTCTAACGCGATTCCCCCACTGGCACCGCGCCCCGCCGCGGTGCGCGAATCTGCCGCGTTTTTACGGATTGTGCCGCGTTTTTAGTGGGTTTAACTAGGCGTGTTTTCTATACAAACTGCGATACTAGCATATAATGTTAAAATCTGCCGCACCGCCCGCACCGCGCTCCGCGGCGGTGCGCGGGGCAGAGGGATCACTCACCGCCTCACACACCTTTTTTATCGTACCTAAGCATTTTACACGCTTCTTGTTAGCTTCACTTGTATGTTTGCATTTATGTATGTACTATATAACGTCTAACAAAATATACTGAAACTATTTTAAGGGTAGACTCAGTCCATGATACAGAACATTCCCCAAGGAATATAATTATATCGAAATATGAAATTTAATTTTTGACTTTCCATACAATCTCGGATCAGCTGATCGGTCAACTTGTATGGGAGGCTAAAAATTTTTTATCTATATACATATAATAAAACAGTAAAAATCGCGTGTCTGTACATTTAATAAAATCAAATAAACGTGCAAGTGCGAGTCGGACTCGTACATGAAGGGTTCCGTACCACCGTACAATGTTTTAAAAAACACGTTTTTTGTATTACGTATAGTTAAAAGTTAAACCCCCCTTTAACTTTTAACTATATTTTATTTTTAGTATTTGTTGTTATTGTGGTCATAGTATTACATAATTAGTGAAAATTTCAAGTATCTAGTTAATGCCATTATGAAGATCAAGTTAAAAACGCAGAAAAAAACACGTTTCTTGTATGACGACCCCCTTTAATTTTTCAGTAATACCTACGAAATAATTCAAATTCGCGCAAGCTCATAAACTTCATTTTCTTGTAAAAAAATTCGGAGTAGCCAGCAAAAGGTGCATCATTCAAACAAAGATGTCGGTAATCGATTTTATTAGTAAAGCAAACGGAAAATAAAATAAAAAGTAATTAACCTCATATTACAATATTTTATTGTATGTAAATATTAGGACAAAGTATGAAATAAATAAAAAAAATTGTGATACATACAAAATGCGCGCGCAATTTGTATGTATCACAATTTTTTTATTTGTTATGTTAGAACTGCGACCAACACACGCACGAGCCGAGCGAGCGAAGCGAGCGTGTCGCGGTAGCGGCCGGCGAGTGCTAGGTCGGTTCTATACATTTTACTAGGTTAGGGAAAACCTATAGGTTAGGTTAGGTTAGAACTGCGAATAAGCAAACGGAAAATAAAATAAAAAGTAATTAACCTCATATTACAATATTTTATTGTATGTAAATATTAGGACAAAGTATGAAATAAATAAAAAAAATTGTGATACATACAAAATGCGCGCGCAATTTGTATGTATCACAATTTTTTTATTTGTTATGTTAGAACTGCGAACAACACACGCACGAGCCGAGCGAGCGAAGCGAGCGTGTCGCGGTAGCGGCCGGCGAGTGCTAGGTCGGTTCTATACATTTTACTAGGTTAGGGAAAACCTATAGGTTAGGTTAGGTTAGAACTGCGACCAACACACGCACGAGCCGAGCGAGCGTAGCGAGCGTGCCGCGGCAGCGGCAGGCGAGTGCTAGGTCCACTTCCCCAAAAAAAACCCCCAAGTCTTTCCAATTGGTACATTAAGTCACTGGTGCTACTGACATAACCTCAAACTTTGACCATGAACATCTCGGAAACTATCCATCTCCGCGGGGGGGGGGAATTGGTACCGAGGGGAACCCCCCTCCCCCTCCCCCCCTTCCTTCCCTTCCCAAACCATATTTTCGGCTAGGCGCTCTAGATAATTTACTAGGTATGTATTGAAAATCTTCTACCAATTTATTCGTATAACCAATGATTATTATCCTTAATAATATGTAAATAGGTATAACGTTTATTATAAGTACGTAAGAACTCATCGATTTGTTAAATTTTATAATAATAAAACGGTATAATAAAGGTTTGATATGTTGAATAATTGTTATAATAAAAGATTTTAGTTTTTTTAAACTTATTTCTTTCGATTTTTATCTTAATTAATAATTATACTGACCAATATTATATATTTCGTTGAAATTTATCTTAAAATATATATATTTTGTGTTCATATGTTATATTACTTACCCGAAAAGAGTAACTGAATACAAAAAAAAATACAAAAAAATGTATTTTTACGCTAATCTTCGAAATTACGGGACGGATTTTAACGCGGCGATTTTTCAATAATAGAGGCTCATCTCGGAGCAACATATAACTAGGCTTTGTTTCATCAAAATCGGATGTCAGGGGAAAAAGTTATTATCATTTTTAAGGTCGCCGCTCGCCTGTTAAAAAATGCATATAAAAATATCACTAGAAGGGTCGATTCGAAAGCTTAACTGCCCTACAAAATTAACAAAAATAAGTTTGGAAAATCCAAAAGTGCACGCCTCATAATCTCATTTTTCACAATTAAATTGAAATTACGATTAAACTACATTGAATTAGACCGTGATCTTCGAAATGACTTAGTTTTGGATAATACTGAAGCGTATAAAAAAAAATGGAATTGATCAGATAAGTTTTTCGGGAGTTATCGTGACCACGCCAGTTTCCATACATACAGACACACGGACGTCCACAAAATGATTTTATTAAACATTTTTTTTATTTATTTAAAAGGCAAAATGTCTTTTAAAAATGTCATAAGTGTTGAAACTAGTGTTTTTCCTTGACATTTATGTGTAAATATTATTGTACAAGTGCGATAGAAAATAAATTGAGACACATTTAGTTTAAAAAATCACTTGATTTTTGTAAGGCGAGAGTAGAGCACTACCTCATGCGCTTCGCTTATGAGGCGTGCAATACTATTTTATCTAGATATATTTGTAGCCTGCGACTTTGTTCGCGTGAAATTGAGTTTATTACAAAATTCTGTTTGTCAAAGTAAGTAGAAGAGTCGATTCCTATTTTCGCTTTAGGAAATACGAGTATACCAATATAAAGTTACCAGGTAATATAACGGGCGTTACATAAGTTTCTCTAATTCTATATGGCGTATTATTGGGATACCTTATAAATACCTATACGAGTATAACGTCATTTCACTGTCAAATTTGGAAGTACTTTTTGAAAACCGGCGAGTTATAGTTGTATTTATCTCTTTAATGAAATATGAAAGATCATGTCGTAAATCCACGATTATAAACACTTTTTGCTTCTCTCAAAACGACATCAAAACGATTTTCGCCATAACCCTAGCACAGCAATTAAACCTAATGTGTAACATGAAACCAGTACAAAAAAAAGTTTTTGAAGATCTGCTGTCTAATAGTTTGGGATGTATGCACAATGGCCGCCAAGATCGTAGATCGAACACTTTTCTCAGAAATTAACAATTGAGAAGATCAGGTAATGCCTTCCTGGTGACCTGAACTTGAGGAGATTAATGAAAATAATTAAGCTTGACAACCGTGAACTTTTGTCCATTCAGATGCCCAACAATTGTATAATGTTTTAGCGAAATTAGCGAACAATACGGTCAGCGGTCAAGTGACTCTTCCGGAATCACTTTCCAAAGTAAATTCAGGAAATTTACTCCAAAAGTGGGAGGACATGCGTACGTAGCTGCGAATCTTGAGCACTACGAAATGATGATAAAGTCTAATTTGGTTTGACACCGAAATAAGACGATACTATCAGATGTTTGTCGTGTTATTTTATGAAGTAAAGGTCCTCATGGATGTTTCAAGTGTACCACATGAAGAAAATTCTTCGTTCCAAACCGCTGCAATAAATAGAAATATTGACACAAATTGTTGGGAATTAAGTGGTCAGCTTTTGAGTTCATATACTGCAAATCGTCTCCACTTAAAATTACTCTTGGCGTACCGATAAGCTTTTTAGAAATCATTCTCCGCCTAAATTGTGCAATAGAACTCGACTTAGAGTAAGACAAAGGTGGTGGTAAACGATATTTGCGACTGCGGTGCCATTCAGTCGATGGACCACCTTCTGTCATGTCCGAGCTGCCCTACGTCATGTACCATAGAGGACCTTAATGAGGCTAACGACAGAGGGATCGCCGTGGCCACATACTGGTCAAAGATGATTTGAAATTGAAGCTACAGTTAAACCATTTCGACTCGACAAGAAGAAGAAGCTGTGTGGTTCCCGGCAGAGGAGAAGTCCAAGTCTTTCTGTGGATGTCGTAGAAGGCGAGTTAGGAAACACAAAAAATCAATGAGACCTCTCCAACCCGTCTGGCCAGAGCGTGGAGAGTGTAGGCCAGATCCGCTGACTGCTCCGACTAAAAAAGGAACGTCATCGAAGCAGCGATTCTCAGTGGATTTAGTTCAGGTGAAACTGTGTTCATACATCACAAATAAATACACCACTGATCCCCAACAATGTCCCATCCCAGTTATGCACAAAATTTTCCATAGCTGCTTACATCGCGACAACCTTAAAATGTCCCAGGTCGATCTAAGTCTAAATGTTTTTCCCACGGGCAGTTGTACGTTGCCTGCTTGCAGGTAAATAAGTAATGCTGTAGGTAATCTATATAGAGGTAGGTATATCGAGGAAATATCAGTCTGCGTTCTGTAATAACCGCGCGATTCAGCTACAAGTTCGGGTAGTACTCGTAGTTCGGGTGGATATTTTTAGCCCACAATAAATATGGAAACATGTAACATTTCGTGAGATATAATAGTAACTTGAACAATTAGTGGCGATTAGAAAGTGTGCGTGAAGGATAACGTAGTTAGTAGTGTATTTCATAAATGAATATACAAGCTGACTTTTTAACCACCAGCCAAATTTTTGGAGCAAGTTCAGTCCATGATACTGAACAACTTTTTAAAAAAACAATTACTTACCGAAAAACTAAAATAAAAATTCGTCTTCCCATACAAATCAGCTCTCAGCCAATGGATTTTCTATGGGTAGACGAAAAATTTTTATCGATTTTAAATAACTTTTTTTATAGAAAGTAGTTCAGTATCATGGACTGAACTTGCTCCAAAAATTTGGCTGGGGTTTAAAAAGCTGAGTAGTCTGTGTTCAAAATTCAAAATATCTTTATTATCATAGGATATTTATAATATGTATCTCTTAATAATAGTCACTTTGTTTTGTTTTGCACAAATGTTGTTTAAAAGTCACCCTGTATATAAATATACCTTTATAGTGTGTCAATGTATGTATATTGATATATTTATTTTGTAGAAGTATAGTAAGTATTTATTAAGTAGTTTATGTAGAAAGTAAATATATAGGTTACTGGATTCTTATCTATGTCCCTTTTGTACCCACTTTAAGTTGTCTAACAACCCAAAGGTTGGCTGTCAGATAATGCTTTTAGCATATTGTGTTATTGGTACAAACTGTATTTTGTACACTACGCTATAATTTAATAAAATATAATATTTTCTTTATCAGAAGACATTGGGTGACTGAACCTGTAGACGAATGGAGTGAAATGACGCTACTCGTTAATAATAATAATAATAGCTACACTCCGGAAATACTTTCATGCAAAATCTACACATTCAACCCTTCAACAAACCGTATCAGAAATAGACAGCAAACTCACCCCGTTAAATCTCCAGGACAAACAAACACAACCTAATGAGTTACTAATAGATACCCAACACAAAATAGCATCATGGACCGCTAAGTCACTTCACAGAAGACATCGAACCTACCTAAGCCAACGTCGATAAAATTAAGTCGAACGAATGGCTCAGGAAAGGGGGAACTGTTTTCGGAGACAGAGAGTTTCATGCTTGCAATCCAAGATGAAGTCATAGCCACTCGCAATTACAGAAAGTATATCATTTAAGATTTAAATCAACCCACCGATCTTTGCAGACACTGTAATGCCGCTTCAGAGACTATCCAACATATAACTGGTGCTTGTAAGTCAGTCGCCCAGACCGATTATAAGCATCGGCACGACCAGGTGGCATCAATAGTTCACCAACACCTTGCTCATAAATATAATTTCATAGCCCAGATGACTCCATATTAAAAATACACCCCGAATGCTGTGCTAGAAAACAATAACCTAAAACTATACTGGGATAGGACTATCATAACCGACAAAACTATTCACTACAACAGACCCGATATAACAGTTCATGATAAGATCAATAAAATAATATACCTTATAGATATTGCCATACCCAACACCCACAACCTGCAAAACACCATCTCTGAAAAATTAAGTAAATATCAGGATTTAGCTATAGAAATAAAAACACAATGGAAAGTACATACTGTTCACATAGTTCCTATAGTAATATGATCAACCGGCGTCGTACCAAATTCACACTTGCACAGCCTACATACTCTAGATATACCTATTCAAAAGGCCGTCATTCTCAATACGTGCCGCATCACCCGTAAATTCCTTAGTTCATCATCAGTAACGTCCACTTACAACATACAGTAGGTCCCTCTTACGCTTGGCTTCGTCCCGCGTATTTGGCGTAAACCCTCAATAAGAGGAGAAAAAAAAACGATTATTAATAATGAAAATAATATAGCCTTTTTTTCATGCAGTAAGTATGTACATTATTTTAAGCACGTATTATGAATTTTAAAACTATGAAATTTAAAAGTATAAAAAAAATACCTAATAAACGCTACTCGTTACGGTATCCAATTTCGAAACATTTTATGAGTACTAGCTGTGCCCGCGACTTCGTTCGCGTGGTTGTCGGAATGTTATATAGCCTAAAGCCTTCCTCTATAAATGGACTGCCCAACAAAAAAAGAATTTTTCAAATCGGTCCATTAGTTCCTGAGATTAACGCGTTTAAACAAACAAACAAACAAACTCTACCGCTTTATAATATTAGTATAGATTAAATAAATGCACACTTAAATAATTTTTTCACACCACATGACAATCAATTTGGTTTCAGACCTAAACTATCTACGGAAAGTGCAATAGTGTGCATGAAATATGCCGTCAGATACTACACGGATAGAAACACGCCTGTTTATAGCTGTTTCCTTGACTTGTCGCAGGCTTTTGACCGGGTTTCCTATAAGATACTATGGAAAAAATTAAAACAAGCTAACTTTCCTCCAGAATTGATCAACATCTTTAAATTTTGGTACGGAAACCAGGTCAATAACGTGCCATGGGCAGGAACTCTGTCGGACTCGTACAGACTGGAGTGTGGGGTAAGGCAGGGAGGTTTGAGTTCGCCGACGCTCTTCAACCTATATACTGGGTGGCGCAAAAGTACTGGCACTAAAGAAAATACTTTTATTTTTTTTATATGACATTTTCTGTCATTCTGTTGTTGAAAATTGTGTAGTGAACAAATGTAAAATACACTGAAAATAAACATGGACCGTTTTACTCCCCAAGAACGTGGAATAATTGTGTCAATGTTCTTACGGAATAATTCATCAGTGATAAGAACACAACGTGAATTTCGTCGACGATTTCACCACCGTCCGGCACCGATTGGTCGCACAATTCGACGCTTTGCCACACGCCTTGAAGCAACTGGCTCAACATTGGATAGACCTAAGTCTGGGAGACCAAGAACAGGCCGTTCAGCTGAAAATATCGATGCTGTGCGCGAAGATGTGGAAGAGTGTCCAGAAACATCAACGAGGCGACGTGTCACGCAATTGGGCATTTCCAGACGGACCCTGCAGCGTATTTTGGTGAAAGACTTAAAGATGTTCCCGTATAAAACTCAAATGACTCATCAGCTGCTGCCTGCTGACCACCGAGCTCGTCTAGATTACTGCCAGCGCGTCATAAACCTCAACCTTGAAGAGGATGATTTTCCTTCAAAATTGGTTATGAGTGACGAAGCGCATTTCCATCTCTCAGGGCATGTCAATAAGCAGAATACTCGGTTCTGGGGCACTGATAATCCGCGCATTATTCAAGAAACACCTCTACACCCACTAAAAGTTACTGTATGGTGTGGCATCTGTGTTGACAGAGTGATCGGACCCTATTTTTTCGAAGACGCTGGAGGCAATGCGATAACTGTCACTGGAGAACGCTACAGAACCATGTTACGAGAGTTTTTGATACCCAGTTTGGACGAATTGGGGCTGGAGCACATCTGGTTTCAACAAGACGGCGCTACGGCACACACAGCGCGCGACACTATGGACTTAGTGAGGGACGCTTTTCCAGGCCGAGTTATCTCTCGTTTTGGCGATTTGCCTTGGCCTGCAAGATCACCCGATCTGACCAGTCCAGACTTCTTTCTTTGGGGTTTTTTGAAATCTCGGGTGTATGTGAACAAGCCACAGACTCTCGCAGCTCTAAAAGAAAACATTCGTCAAGAAATAACGAACATATCGCAGGAAGTGTTACGGCAAGTTATGCAAAATGTCATAAATAGGGCTCAAATGTGTATCAACTCTGGAGGTCACCATTTAAAAGACATCATCTTTAAATCCTAATGGTACGAAATTTAATGGCACAAATATACATTTAAAAAAACCTAAATCTAGTTTTCTAATTTAGAAAAAATGTTATAGCTGAACCAAATAGGGTCTTTACTTTTGCGCCACCCAGTATTAGGGGTCTGGTTGAGGCGCTCAGCAATCTTCATGTTGGATGTCACGTTGATGATGTATGTTTTAATAATATTTCATATGCAGATGACGTTTGTTTGCTGAGCGCGTCCATAGGAGGCCTTAGGGAGCTGGTTAGCGTCTGCGAAATAAACGCTCAGGATCATGGCCTTATATTTAATGCAAAGAAAAGTAAAGTTATTTTGTTTAAGTCAAGTAAGGAGACTCCGACAGAGGTTCCTCCCGTGAGACTGGGCGGAGTGGCTTTGGAGCGTGTACACAGCTTTAAATATCTCGGCCACATAGTGGACGATGAATTGAGCGATAATGCGGATATTGAGCGCGAACGGAGGGCGCTGTCAGTGAGGGCCAATATGATAGCCCGCAGGTTTGCTCGATGCTCTAGGCAGGTAAAAATAACTCTTTTTAGAGCATATTGTACCTCATTTTATACCTGCAGCGTGTGGGTTAGGTACTCCCAACGTACGCTGAACACCCTTCGCGTTCAATACAACAACGCGTTTAGGACGTTGCTGCGGCTGGCTCGTTTCTGCAATGCATCAAGCATGTTTGCCGAAGCACACGTGGATGGCTTTCACGCTACCATGCGCAAGCGCGCAGCCTCCATGATGCAGCGGACTCGGGCCAGCGGCAACAGCCTCCTGGCAGTTGTAGGGGATCGCATGGATGGACCTTTTATATGTAGTTGGGTCGCCTTGCATGTCCCAGTAAGCCGTGAGGCAAGAAAATATTAATTTATATAAATTTTAAAATATAAGTTTTACTAACATTTAGTTTTAAGAATTAATATTGTTACTAACACATGATGGACTATAATTTTCTGAATATTAATAAATGAATGAATTGAATTGAATAATATTAGTATAGATTTGTAGAAATATTTATCTATCCAATTACCTACATGCATACAAACATACTATCCAATTAATGACTTACAAATATGATTGAATTCAATTCAATACAAAATATCTTTATTATCATAGGGTATTTATAATATCTCTTAATAATAGTCACTTTGTTTGGTTTTGCACAAATGTTGACGTCAAATCGTTACTTACAGCTAAGTTTACGCCGCTTCCTAGGCGCATGTGCAGAATAAGCGGCAGCAAACTGCAATGCACGTTTTCTCCAAAGACGTCAAATAACAAAATAAAATCTTAAAATTAGTTATATGGATGGACTGAGATTACATTTTTTGTTTGTTATGTTAAGAATTACGAAATTTTAAATAATGTTAATTTAATATGTACCAATGTACCTACCTAAATTATGACATTTCTTAATATACAAACCTTTAATAGGGACGCGCGCGCCAGACTTTTTTTTAGGATTAGGAAATAAATATCTTTATAACTACTTAAATATGCAGATGACCTGCAAATCTATATACAAACCAACGCTGAAAACATTGATTCTGGTATTAGTCAGCTAAATGCATCCTTGACCAACATTTCCTCTTGGTCAGATGATTTTGGAATTAAAATTAATGCGTCCAAGTGTCAGGCAATCATGATCGGTAGTTCTAGACAGCTAGCAAAGATGGATATGAGCTCTGTTCCCTCAATTTCTCTAAATAATACTAACATCTCACTCACTCAATCCGTCAAAAATATTGGTCTTCTGATGGACTCGTTTAGCTGGAGTAATCAGGTCACTGAGATCAGCAGAAAAGTCACCTATTCCATATAATACCTAAATCGCTATAGAAATTTTCTTCCAATCAAAACTAAAATTACTTTAATACAATCTCTTGTTCTTCCTATTATTGATTATGCTGTGTTATCCTGATCTAAATGCAGATCTTCTTGATAAGCTAGATCGTCTCATTAATAATTGCATTCGCTTTATCTTCTGCCTTCGTAAATATGACCACATATCTTCTTTCCGATCTAAGCTTAACTGGCTTCCTGTTCGTCAGTGCCAACAACAGAGAATGCTCTGTACTCTTTTCTCTATACTTAAGAACCCTCTTTCTCCCCAATATATGAAAAGCAAATTTAAATATCAGTCTGAAAGCCATGACCGTGAGCTTCGCCCCAGTCAATCTCTTCAAATTTATCTTCCGTTATTTAGGTCTGAATTTATGTCTAACTCTTTTACTCTTCAAGTTACGCGACTCTGGAATGCCTTACCTGAAGACATCAAAAGTATCTCAAACAGATACTTATTTAAGAAGAAAGTTCACACGCACCTTTCTTTAAAATTTTCGCAGCAGAATTAGTCATTATCTTAAAATATTTGTAGTATATATATGTATGTATATTTATATAAGTATTTATATGTATTAAGTGTATAATATGCATGTATTTAAGTATACTTGTAAATAGTAAATTATTAAGTACATCTTTAAAGCGCCTATCGCAATTAAATAATTTCTGTTTTTCCTAAAGGTTGACTGGTAGAGAATGCATTAGCGTTAAGTTCACCTTTTGTACCATTTTGGTCAATAAAGATTTTAATAAATAAATAAATTAAATCTAAATTTTTCCTTTAGTTTTACTAGTTCATAAACCGAGCTGATTTTTTTAAAAGGAGGAACTAGTGATTTTCAAAATTTATCGATTTTAAAAATTACTTATCTTATTTTTTTATTGAAATAATATGTAACAGGATCTTCTTCTTATCGAGTCGAAATGATTTCATCGTAGCTCCTATATCAAATCATCTTAAAATAATGTTTTATCCATAACTATCAGAATCTACAAAAATCATCTCAAAACAGACCTAATCTATTGGGGTCAATACCCTAGTGTTTTTTCTCGGTGTCCATATCTTGTCGCGTTCTCGTCCGACGTGGGCGAGCACTGACCCTGGCACCCGATCCCGAACGAAGCCATTCTGTGTGAATGTGACAAAAGTGATATGCTTTGATTCCGCTTGTTATTTCTAATGAGTTTGGCAATACTTTGTAACCAGATTAACGCATGTGAGCGGCCGGTGACCGAAATACGCAATAAAATTACATCGGGTGAACGTAATTAATTGATTACAGTGTAGTTGGTGGGTATATAATATAGGTACTAAATCATCGGTTGTAATGTAATGCTCCAAAGTTCATACCATTTATAAGGTCCGATAAGCCGTTTCACGAACTTGTGCTTCTTGTTTTTTTTTTTGTAATCACGGGTCTTTCCAGCCTGGTCCTTTGGGAGCTAGCGTGGGAATACAGATCCAACACGTTGAGGGTAGAGGCCCTTTGGAGAAGTAGATGTAATATAGCGCTTCCACCAAAACCCATTCTTGGATATTGCTACCAATGAAAATAGGTTTCGGCAGGGGATCTATTGCAGGAAAGATTTAGGTATGGATTATGCTGGGCTGTTGCAATAGAAACAACGGCACCTGCCATAATCATGATTACTGACTATTGCAGGCAGGTGGTGGTTTGCCCCACTCGTTGGATCCCCCAAAAGAGATCCCCCACATCTGTATATTCCCTTTTTACAAACAAAATATTTTAAAGTTTTACAAAAATACTGAATTGCACACTAATTAGGTATGCACACTAAATAAATCAAGTATACTGTTTAATGGTATTTGCAGAACTGTTTTACTGAAGTACTGTTCTCAAAACATGTTGCTATATACTGATTTAATTTGATCCAAAAAAATCACGAATAATAGGTAGGTAACTACCTCTAATTTATTTACAACGAGTAGTATCTATGTACCTACCTACTGCTAATAAAATTTATGGGAACACTGAACATGAGTTTCAGTTCTACATAAGTATGGGGAACCCCCAAAATTTATTGTTTTTATTCTTTTTTGTGTGAACATCTTAATGCGGTTCACAGAATAACTACATCTAATTACCAAGTTTTAACAGTATAGTTCTTATAGTTTCCGAAAAAAGTGTCTGTGACATACGGACGGACAGACAGACAGACATGACGAATCCATGGTTCCGTATTTTGCCATTTAGCTACGGAACCCTAAAAACAGTGGCACTCCGGACGAGTGTCGTGCCGACTGCCGACAGAAGTGTTAACTTGAGCAGTTTCATAGGTAACAGCGTCGCGAGTTCAATGGCGTTTATCTCAAAAAATGTCCACCGCGCCTCCCTCAACCTTTCGTTATTTGAGGGGGTGCAGTGCAATATGGTACGTACTCGTAATGAAATAAGGTTGAAAGTGGCGATATGGTCACCAGTCTCAGTTCAAACCCGTGTCTGCCATTTCAGTTGTTATTTTTCAGTTTTAATTTAATTTAATAATTCAATAATTATAACCAATATGCCTACGCCACGGAGGTCGTCATATAGATATGTCCTATTAGAAGATGTTTAAATAGTCCACGGTAACGGTATCCTTTAGACGCTCTCACAGCCGCAGTGGGGGTCGACTTGTAATGCTTCATAGGTACCTACGAGTATACATGAATTTTACATTTTAAAGTGAGAACGTGAAGCTTTTCTTCGCACATTTGCGAGAAACGGCCACTTTTGGCAAATGTGCGAAGGAAAGCTTCACGTTCTCACTTTAAACTGTAAACAGTAGTTCATAAAATAGTTTAAAGGGTTGTCTAGGTCTTGGTGGAAATATCTCCGTTTCCTTTCAAATAATTTATTTCAAATGGGGGCAGCACTGGACCCCGGATATTCAAGTACCTACGCCCTTAAGCTGTGTTTGCATAAGTACTTAGGTAGGTACCCTTGAGCCGGGATCCTCCATTTGAAGGTGACATGTTTTCAGTTTTTACATAAATTTTCTAAATAAAATTCTCTACAAAAAAGTTATTTGTACCTAAGTATTTCTTATCAACACTATCTACAAAATTAGTAAAGTAGGTTTTTGGCGGGAAGTCAAGCGTGTCAAAGGGTTCGGTTGGGGTTTTCTTTAAATTATTTAGCAAATTGATTTTAGTGGACTTTATAATATATTATAATATAAAAATGGTGCTGTTTGGTGTTAAAAATGCTCATGCTCATAAACAATATGTGAAATAGTTAAAGTGGACAGTCATAGTACGGCTGTAGTGATATTTGTTTCGCGGACTGTGTCATAGATTAATATTGTATGACTGTGTGGGCGTCTTCGGACGTCGTCCGCCACTCAATCGGCTATGAAAACCAGTGGACTCGTATAGATTTGTCGTCGTAGTCCTTTAAAGCAATCAAAGGCTTACACCAACCTTTGATTGTAACTTGTTAGGAAAAAAGAATTTCCCACATTTTTATTAACTTGTTCCTGGCTAAATACGCAGTAGCGTCAAGCCAATCATTAAAAAACAAAAAAATTGTAAGGTAAGTCCAGATTTTGCGCATTTTGTACAAATTTGAGTCTTGATCTTGATATCTCTTTTCTCAATCAGCGAGTCGTATCGTAGATAACAAAATAGATTAGATATTGTACCTATGTATGTATAGTCGTAAGAGGTAACTAACCAAGGTGTAGGTTTGTACTCTTAAGAGGGCGCCTGATGTTTATAATCCAAATTTTGCTCCCGCTTCCACGCACACAAATTTACTTTAGCCGAAGCGAGACAGCGAGACATGCGAGGCGTAGATAATCGCGGCGGGTCAATAAGGCTGGTTCACGCGTTTCTGGTTTTTGAGGTTTGTTCCGTTTTACAAAGAATATTTCAAAGTTATTTAAAAAGTAAGACATATTATGACTGCTTTATGTTTAACTAGCGGCCCGCCCCGGCTCCGCACGGGTATGTATTATACATATACACCTTTCTCATGAATCACTTTATCTATTAAAAAAAACCGCATCAAAATCCGTTGCGTAGTTTTAAAGATCTAAGCATACATAGGGACAGACAGCGGGAAGCGACTTTGTTTTATACTATGTAGTGATACAATTATAATCCAAAGTTACAAGGGCTAATTTATTGTATTTTTAGAACACTTTTTGTTTTAATGTAATTCTGAGGTGATTTGGAGGCAACTTCGTAATTTTTTTTCTATAGAAAATTTTTAATATATCTTTTTTTTTAAACATATTATGTATAGAGTTAGTCCTGTACTTTGCTGTGTTTTTATTTCGAAGTGAGTATTTCGTTAATATTGATAATATTTAGGATCGCTCTAAGTACTATCGCGGTCATACGGGCTCTTAATTATTCTGTCTGTGGTATAGGTCACAGACTACGGACGGTGGACGAATAAACACCTACCTAGCGTACCTATAGCGTTTTTCTCTGTCTTTTTCTGGAATAAAATTTCGAAGAAAAACCATTGTGTATTGTAGGTACCTACTCCCTATACCTAGTAGATTGATATTCAAGAAAAAGATCAACCCTACTTTTACCGAGATGGTGGGCGTGAGGGAGGAAGTGAAAGGATTCAAATTCAAAATATCTTCATTATCATATTTAAAACTTTTTTTGTTTTGGAGAAAAAGGAATCCAAGTAGTGGTGGGTAATATTGCTATGGTTAGGTACACCTATGTATACCTAGTTGGTTTGGTATGATTTAGTCTCTCGTCCATTCCCTCGATCGTCTTTTACGAGCTACGCGGGAAGCAAAAAGTAGTAAAGCAAAGAATATATAATTATGTCGTAGTTGGATGGTATAAACCGCTAATTCACGAAACCTCTAGTTGTTTGGCATTACAGCTCGGTATTGTTAAACAGCGGAATATTGTTCAGCTGGATTGTCTAAGATTGCGCAACGTGTTACGTTCATTTAAACCGCTAGCCACGTTTCCAAACGGCTAGCGCTTTTGTGAAACAGTAGCGGAAATCCGCTGTTTGACGAAACCGTTAAGGTGAAGATATAGGCAAATGGCTTTGAAGTGTGAAATAAATTGTTAACTCGTAAGTATGATGATAATTTCCCTATTTCTCTTCGTCATGCACTACATAGCCCTTTAAATTATTTTATGAACTGCCGTAGAAAAGAGAAATATCTACTCAATGTGGCTAGCGATATGGTTTAATTTAGCTCACGTCAGGACTCAGCACCTTTTCGTTTAAATACCTAGACATCCATTGCAAGCCAATTTCATTCTTATTACTCTGGACAAACGATTTGTATAACTGAATTTACAACCCGGACCGCTGCGCGTATAGTAATAATGTAGGTACATTTTCGATACCTAAACGGGGAGTGACACAGGCCTGGTACTGTTTGCAATTTAAAATGAGAACGTTAAGCTTTTCTACGCACTTTTGCGGAAAACGGCCACTTTTGGCAAAAATGCGTAGAAAAGCTTAACGTTCTAACTTTAAACTGTAAACAGGCTTCGAGTTCTTTGAACCTATGTTCTTCTTCTTCGTCTAAGCGCGCTCCTGGTTGCATCGTCAGCTGTGCTGCTTCGGAGTCCGGGGTGCGCTTTCCTGCTTTTTCTTTTCCAAGTATCACATGCATGTCAATGGTCACCCAAGAATCCAAAAGACCTTGCAAAATGGAGAAGAAATAGCCGGAACAGTTTTAATGATTTGGCTATAGTTTTACAACCGGCCGCCTACTTGACGTCAACCCACTTTGGGAATGTATTTGTGCGAAAAGTTTTACAACCGGCCGCCCCCCGACGTTAACCCTCTTTGGAAATGCAATTGTAGCACGAGATGTTTGTGCTCAGTCCTTTAGTCGACTCTTACGACATCCATAGGAAGAGATGGAGTGGTTTTATTCTACCCTGCCGGGAACCACACGGCGAAAAATTGTAGCTATGTTATAATAAGGAATATTCTACTGTACCTAAACACAAGTATTTTCTTTTTGTTCGCTCTCGTTTGGAGGCCTTCGTTGCAGGGTGCCGTGCAGACTGAATAAAATAGGTCTAGTAATGAAGTCGGATAAATAGACTGCTGTCCAGAGCCGTGAATTAAAAATAAAAAATAATCTTCCAGGGTTCCCAACTTAATTTTTTTTCCCTTAATCTTGGGAAGTAAATGGGATAGCATAGTTTTTGACCTTGTGACTTATTGACGATATTTTGTACCTAACTCCTTATTATCTACTAGAAACAGAGAGATAAATAATTAGGATATAAACTAACAAATCTCTTGTAATAAAATTTTATCAAACTTGATCTGATTCGCATAGATCCACTGAGATTTTAAGGTGAATAAATGTATAAGCAAATGGCCTTGAAGTGTAAAAAAATTGCTAACTCGTAAATATATACCTATGCAGAAGATGTCATTTATAACCCGGGCGCATGCATCACTCTGACACAAATGACCACACACACAGGCATAACCAAATAGTACCTAAATATAATCCGCCAAAATCTTGCAATAAAACATAATAGTTTAAACAACACTGCTACTCCTTATTACAAGTATAAACCAGATCCAGTTTTAGAAAGTGACACTCATATAAGTACTCTACTACAATACAACAGAATCATACTTACAGACCATACTATTCATAACAATAGACCAGATATAATCCTCCTAAACAAACATAACAAACACGTATTTATTATTATAGATATTGCATTCCCCAACCCTACACATAAAACGCGTAACAAAAAGGGGGTATCAACCGGAATGAGAGTAAACGTACTAATCAATGTGAACAACTTTTACTATGGGGCCATCCCTGAAATCGCAAAAAGAAAATCTGCAGCTCCATACAAAATTAAATACCTACCGTGCCAAAATGTATGGAGCTGCAGATTTTTTTTTCGCGTTGAAGGGGCAGTGGGCGGAACACATAGCGCGACGAACCGATAGCCGATGTAGCAGAAAGGTTCTTGAATGGCGACCACGTTTTGGCAAGTGAAGCGTTGGACACCCATCCACAAGGCGTTCAGACGATCTGAATAAGGTCGCTGGAAAGCGCTTGAGGCAGACCGCTCGAGATCGGTCATTTTGGAAATCCTTGGGAGAGACCTATGTCCAGCAGTGGAAGTTATGCGGCTGAAATTATGATGATGATGGATCATTTTAAGAAGACAATCTGAATAAAAAAATTCTAAGTGTTATCAGGATTTTTTGTATAATTTTAAACATTACACCGGAAGTGACGACACACAAATATCGTAGTGAACACATTTTCTTTGCCTGCGCTAAAAAAAATTACATATGTGAATGTTACGAGAGATTATAATGTCAGGTTGATAACTATCTATAATTTAAGAACTACGTTCTTGTCGGTGGCGTAGTTTCCATGTCTTCCTCTCTTGAGTCATGCTTCTGCATGTCAGATTGAAATGCTGGAGACTATTTTTGAATTAATCTTGTGAATCAATATTATTTTTCGCTGACCATATGTCCTGCGTTCAAAAATTGATCTCCAGCAAACTATAAATGATAGTGACAGAACTGTAGTGAGTGACAGTAGAGTACTGACGGCAGAAATAGCCAACATTACAACAAAATGTTTATCGTGACGTCACATCTTCAAATAAGCGACCTTGCTTGTAAATAAAGTTCATCGGGGTTTACGCATATATCTGAACAATTAAGCCCTTATTTTAAAATCTGATTAGAGAAAGCTTCTCCTAGAGGCTATTTCTATATAGACATTTTCTGTAAATCAGCCTTTCTAAAAAATTACTTGACAAGCTGATTAATTCGTAAATGAGATTCTCGATTTCAAAATTTTCAAAAATAGCACTCCAGCGTCGTGGGTAATATCAATGCAAAGACTGACTGACTCGCGAACATTTTTAATCTTCAATTCAAATAATCGACGTCGTGGTGGCCATCCTAACGTTAGCTTTAAGGGTAAACGGTTTTAAGAGATGGTAACCCTGGCCTGGCAGTGTCATAAAGTGACAAGCTAGCCCATAGATTAATATTGTATATACTGTAATAGATAAGAAACTGTAGCTTTAACATTAGTCAAACCAGTGGCGCCATCTGGTAGCATGCTTTCGCAACACCAAAGGACTAAAAGATGAAATAAAACGGTGAAAACATGACTCATGACTGGGACTTGAACTCGCGATCTCGGTTCAAATACGACTATGTTCTACAGCCTAAACAACTGAGTTATTAAGTGATTAACAACGAAAAAAACAACGTGCAAAAATTATACTGTGTGAGTGGGACTTGAACACGCAACGTTGCTGTTATTTTAACCATGCTCTAATCAACGGAGTTATCACGTGCTCTACCTCGTATGGCGAATTTCTCCACCATTTGATATTCCTATTCTACATTTTCTTTGCTATTCTATAACACGCATTAGAAGTTAGGTCAGCTGATTCGTGACTAGATGGCGTTTTATTGAATTTTTTTATCAAAATTCTGCAATGTTCTAAGTTTCATAGGCATGAGCTAGCCTAGTCGTTCTGTCTTTTTTCTCTGCGTTTTTTTCATGATATTTTATACCTACCTACTTATATATGTAGTCAAGTCACACACACAGTCAGTCACCGTCATAGTCATTGGAATTTGTGAATTTTGTGGTGAAAGCGGATTGAAGATTCGTGTACCTACCTATTTATTAAGTACCCTTTGCTAACTAACAGTTACATTCGAGACTGCATTATTTATCATAAAAATGGATACGATGCCTATTAATGAAGTTTTAAAGGAAAGGATTACGAAGCTGGACCAGAACCTCGTCCCCGTGGGATACCACGGCGACGTCCGCAGTGTTAGGTTCGTCATTACGCTTTATTTGTCGTTGGTTTTTCAGATTATTCTGTGTGCAAGGTTATTTTCGCAAAAGAGAAAGAATTGCTTCGCCACACCTACTTAAGTCTTCCATTCGCGGACCTAAATGACCATGACTCGCATGACTACCTACGTTTGTTGTCTATCTTGCACTGGTTCTAGTATAAACTTTCCAATAAAGGCCGTTGATTTGAGAGACATTTCTTTTTTTAGATAGGCAGTACTCATAATTAAAATGCTTTTTGCGAAGTTGCAAAAAGTGGAAATTAAGTTCGCGAGATATAATTTTAAAATGTCTATTAGTGATGAAGGCGACCAAGTTGACTACCCTGAACTATTAGTCACAGAAGGCAGGGTAGGTCATGGTTGTACAGTGACCATCACAAGCGCTACATACACTACCTTAAGTCCTCAGGCACCAAAGTTGCCGGATACAGCTGAAGACTGAAAGTTAACTTAAAATCGGCTGGATCAGTCTTGGTGCCTGAGGGGTTTAAACTTAAACCATAATTATATTATTAGTAACTATGAGGTTTAGTATGTTTGTTATGTTTGAGGATGTGAGCAAAACTACAAAAATTGACAGTTTTGATATGTGTGACACAGGGCGCTGCAGGAGCGGCTGGCGAAAATCATTAATCTGTTGGGCGAGCAGTCGTCCGCAGCGCAAGGCCTCACCAAGGTGGTGACCTCTGCAGAGAAGCTGCGCTTAGCCACATCTCAAGTACTCTACCTTCTCAAAAACACACAGGCAAACGGGTTGGTACAACTTATACTTTCTTTCTTTTTAGTGTTATTTTTTAAACTGTTGAGATTATTACTTGAAGATGATGAGAGCCGGGGTTAACACCTTTACATACCTTCCAAAGCACGGATGAACTCCAGAAATGATTAAGAAGTTATTTTATATTAGTGTGTTATTGTTTTATTTTAGTGTTTACAACAAGCTACCAGATGGATAGGCAAGTGCGAATGTTACTGTGTATGTCAATAACCAAAGTAGTTTTGATGATTCTTCTACTCTAAGAATATTTCTCATAGGCATGAGAATATTTTAAATGGTATTGTATATAGGATCAATGCTGGTCCGGGAGTAAAGAAAAGAAACAGACAAGTGCGAGTCAGACTTGCGCACTAATGCTGCCTCCACACGACACAACATGGCACACAAACTGCAGTACAACATGTTGAAGTCGCGGTCGGCTGTTCTCTACACACGCAGCAATTGCGACCACAACTTCGATAACAACAGCTAGGATTGCCACCCGCACCTTGTAATAAAGTATTGAACATTATTTCGGGTAATTGTACTCTATACTTTACGAAAAGAATAAAGTACGAGAAAATACTTTATTTCGGATTTGATTTTGATATGGTTTAATAACAATGGATACAGATAATGGATTAATAACAATGGGACGCATCTACCAGTTTGCCTTTAGGACATGTTGAGGAATGGGTAGAAGGTGTTATGTATCTAAAAAGGTTAGGTATTTTACAATAATAAGGTAAAGCAAAAGATCAGTATTTTGATTGCATATTTTATGTAACACATAACCTGGTATTTACTGAGCGAATGTATAATGCTGCGCGAATTGTTTGTTTTGAGTAGAGTTGCACAACTATCGATAGTTACGCTATGAATAGTTGACCTCGAAAACTAGTAACAATATCGATAGTGCTATCGATAGTATCGGTAATATCGATACTATCGATATCACAAATTAACTAATACTATTGATTATTTGCAATAGTATTGATAGTATCGATACTATTAAATCACAATACTATCGATACTATCGTTAGTATTGTAATTCAATTGCATCAATACTATTGATACTATCGATAGTTTGTAAACTATCGATAGTATTACTCTATCGATAGTTTATTAACAGCCGATAGTATTGTTTCCCAATTTTAGCTTATGTAGCAAGTATTAGGTCTTTACATATGAAATTGGCGATTTTCAATACTGGCAACTTTAAAATCAAATATCTTGCGTTTCATTAGGAATTCCAAATTCAAATTTATTTCGAAATAAAGCCAGAAAAATATTGTTTTAAAATTCGTATTTCATTTGTTTTAACATCATTTGTTTGAGTTTCAACATTGCTATAACAACAACTATGGACAAATTGAAAATTCGCGGTATTTACGAATACGAGTTCCACCGTGGCACCAGTGCTGCAGAAACGACTCGAAGAATTAACGACGTGTATGGACCAGGCACCGCTAACGAACGAACGGTGCGTTTTTGGTTTCAACGTTTCCGTTCTGGAAATTTCGATTTACACAATGTGCCTCGTGGACGACCTGATACTCAAGTGAATAACGAAGAATTGAAGGCGATAGTGGAAGCGGATCCATCTCAAACCACTTCTGAATTAGCAGCAGCCTTCAGCGTAAGTGACAAAACAATACTTATCCACTTGCGCCAAATCGGAAAAATTAAAAAACTCGTAAAGTGGGTACCGCACGAATTGATTGAAGCAAACCAACAAACACGCGTTGCTTGCGGCGTTTCTTTGCTTAATCGCCACAATAATGAGGGGATTTTGAACCGTATCGTGACTTGTGATGAGAAATGGATCCTGTACGACAATCGGAAGCGATCATCACAATGGCTTGACCCTGGAGAACCGGCAAAACCTTGCCCTAAGCGAAAACTGACCAAAACGAAGATTCTGCTTAGTGTTTGGTAGACCAGTGCTGGTGTTATCCACTACAGCTTCTTGAGATCAGGCCAGACAATTACTGCAGACTTGTATTGCCAACAATTGCAAACAATGATGGAAAAGCTCGCCATTAAACAACCGAGACTGATGAATTGCTCTAGCCCACTGCTCCTTCAGGATAACGCTAGACCACACACTGCACATCAAACGATCGCCAAGTTAGAGGAGCTGCGACTGGAACCTCTGCGTCACCCACCATACTCTCCAGATCTTGGCCCAACCGATTACCACTTTTTTCAAAATTTGGATAACTTTTTAAAAGGAAAAAATTTCAAATCTGATGAGGCAGTCAAAACCGCCTTGAAACAGTTCATAGACTCTCGCTCCCAGGATTTTTTTTCCAAAGGTATCAATGCGCTGCCTATAAAATGGCGGAAGTGTATCGATAACAACGGCGCATACTTCGATTGATTAAATAATAATTTCATTAAAAAAAACTTGTTTCACTTTTTTGATACTGAACGGCAATTTCATATGTAAGGACCTAATAGTATTAAACCATTCTAACTTTTTGCTTTATTACACATTTTATATTTCTATACTTAAATGTTTTTAGAAAAGGTTTTCTAGCTATGTAGTCAATTATTAGAAAGCAATACTATTGCAGTTTATTAAACTATCGATAGTGTGAGCTATCGATACTATCGATAGTATTACTCTTAAATCTTCATTAGTATCGATAGTATTGATACTGTTAAAGCAAATACTATCGATACTATTGTTGTATATCAATACTATTGCCCTGTTACATACTATCGATAGGCTATCGATACTATTGATGTGACGTCAACTATCGATAGACTATCGATAGTTTAGCGATAGTCGATTATCGATGTGCAACTCTAGTTTTGAGAATGTAACATGTGGGGCACCGGGCACCCCATACGGCGCGGCGGCTTGTTTTCTTTCACATACATGATTAAGTGCAGCTCGGTTATGAATACTTATAGTATAGCACAAACAAATAGAATTGGTAAAAGAAATTTTGTAACGCAAAAATATAACTAAGTAATATTAAATGTAAACATGTAGGATTGCGGATACAAAGTAGGAAATAAATAAGTACAAATACACCAATGCGGCACGGCTGCCACGATCAAACTAAGATTTTAAAAAAATAATTTATTAAGTTCTTGAGTTTTCATTTTTGTGAGTGGTAATGGGAATCACTTTTAAGCATACATAGGCTTGTGTTAGTCATACCCGCTCTATATCCGAGAGATATAATCTAAAATAAACGGGCAAGTGCGAGTCGGACTCGAACATGAAGGGTTTCGTACCACCGTACAATGTTTTAAAACGCTGAAGAAACACGTTTCTTGTATGAGAACCCCCTTTAATTTTTAACGTTATCTACTTTTTTGTATTTGTTATTATAGTTGATCACTATAGTAATAAATAATTGGTGAAAATTTCAAGTATCTAGTTAATGCCATTATAAAGATCAAGTTAAAAACGCTGAATAAAACACGTTTCTTGATAATAAATGCGTATATGCGAAACTGGATATTCAAAAGAGATAAAAAACCTTGCTTCAACATTAAATGTATAAAAAAGTTGTGATGATGTGAAAGTTCCCTCATCTCAATATTGTAGGATTGGATTGTACTCGTAGTGGAGGTCGGCTAGCGGCAGCCGTGCTCACCGAGTCACCGTGCGGTACGGTGCCGGCGCGTCACGCTCTAGCGAATCTCATCGGGTTCAATGTTGTTTACGCGGTTACTTATATATATATATCAGTTGCAATTACTGTATGTAATGTACGGTACATATCTGAAGGGTTACTTAGTCCGTCAGTGTAGGTACTAGCGACAATACTGAGATTTAAAAAAAAATGTTCTTATAGCGTTTAGCACACCAAACAATTTGTATACAATTTTTTTTGAGTTCTCAGCAATCCATCAATATGAAAAACTTTCCAATGGGATCAACCCATTGGAAAGTTTTTCATATTGATGGCCTGAGTAATTCCATCAATGTGCAGTGGTATCCAAGAAATGATAAGCGGTGTGGGACGGACGACGCCCGGTGGCTAAGTAGGTGGAAAGAACTGGGCCGCGGCGGCCAGAGACAGTACAGGGTGGCGCAGATAAAGTTAAGCCTATGCCCAGCACTGGGTTTTTGAAGCCGATGATGACGATGTGCAGTGCAAGGCGTAAATTTACATTCATTAATAATAATGCTGTATAAATAGGGAGAGCCCTATAGGTGCGCTAAACTGGTATAGGCTGGTAAAAAGACAAAGATGATAAACCTATTTATCTAATAGCAATTAGCGAATGGTGCAACGTTTGTTACGCATGTGGTATGTCTTAGAGAATATGAATATGGCGGAAGTCGCGCCTCCACGCCGCCTCTGGGAGCATTTTAACACAGCGCTGTGTTTATCACAGTTTTATATCGTATCATTGATTTTATATCCTGTAATTCATCAGCACGACACGCATCCTGACACGTAAGCAACAACAGAACATGCCTAATATTCACCACTAGCTGTGCCCGCAACTTCGTTCGCGTGGTTGTCGGAACGTAATGTTATATAGCCTAAAGCCTTCCTCTATAAATGGACTACCCAACAAAAAAAGAATTTTTCAAATCGGACCATTAGTTCCTGAGATTAGCGCGTTTAAACAAACAAACAAACAAACTCTTCCGCTTTATAATATTAGTATAGATTTACAATTACTATAACCCCCGTAGCATGATAGATCTCGCTCTACATAATAATAAGGAGCGGGACGGCACTAGTCCATCACGCGATGTAAACTTTATCTGGGTTTATCAACGGTGCCATCCAAGGGAGGCTGGAAAAGCTACTTGTCCCAGTCGTCTCCAATGGGGCGCACTTCGAGCAGTGTACCTAAATCGTTTCGTGAAGTTGGGTGAAAAAATTGCATTTTCATCATTAATTAATTATTATTAATGAATGTAAATAAATGTATGCATGTAAATTACTTTAAATTATGTTTACCATGTTTGTTTATTATTAGTACCGTGCTATTCTCGAATCAAACTTTTCAAGAGTTAACCTACAATTCCAACGAATAAGGATACTAAGTTTTAACATTCAAATGTCTGTTAAAAAATGTGCAAGTTTTTGAATATTTTTTAATTTATTTTATCAATTATAGGTAATCTAGATACTGAATCGAGTTTTAACTCAATTCCCCACTACTACTACTATTACTACTAGTACTACTACTACTACTACTTTCAGCCCTCATCAACCCACTGTTGGGCATAGGCATTCCCCACTACTGGACTATTTTTGCTTGGACGCCCACGCCCACAAATTAAAATAAGATCTCGTATAAAATAACAAAGCTAATTATAATGGGGTGCAGCGACATTTACATTTACTATTTCGTAACGATTATAAAGTAATAAAAAAACGGGTACTCGTGTTAAATACATAAGCTGCGTGAGGGCACTGTAAAATAAGCAGTAATCGCACCGCTCAGAAATGGAACGTAAAATATTAATACATAATACAAACGTTAAACTTTGCGCAGCATAAGTACAACTTCTTTGTCTACCTTTTATTCCATTTGATTGGGAGCTGTAGGGCCTCGTTTCCTCCTTAATGTTTAAAAGAATTCTCGTAGTTTATACCACTAATATCATGGACGCTAGTGGTCGAGACAGCAGAGTAGCTACGCTTTTTGTATGGGGTTGCCAGTCCTGTTGTATTTTCCGCCCAAGGTAATATAAAGGGCATTCCATAGGAATTAGGAGTAAGTCACAAACGACGGGGTAGGCGACGCACTTAGGGATTTATTTTGATTTGTTTTTGCATTTAATTGCTTTTATATTTTTAGTTTTTGTGTATCTCATTTTAAATTTGAAACCACTACCGCCATTTATTGTGTAATAGTAGAACCGATGTGTGGCGGTAGCGAGTAATAATTATGTATTTATGTAGGTAATTGATAATTTCTAGTAGATTCCATGTACGCAATACGGCCACACCTCGTCCTGTCTTAAATTTAGACTTTCATTGTTTTCTGCGTCTTAGAATAATAAGCAATTCAAGTCTACAAGTGTTTTTCATTTGCGTCGACTACAGACAGTAAAAGGTTGGGTGTTGTTTTATTAGACTGTCAGGACGACGTTCTTCCTATGCGTCCTTACCATTGACCTTCGCGTTCAAAATGTATGTAACGAGTTTGTCCGACATCGATCCTCACAAATTTAGTGGTAGCACGAGGTGGTTGTGCTCAGTTCAACAACAACAACCTCGGACAACATCCACAGGAAGATGGAGTGATCATATTGTAGGCCGGAAATCAATCGGCATCTTGTTTGTGGCGAGCGGCCCACGGTCTTCGAGATAGGGGTTTGCTCAAATAATGCTGCGCTGTGAAATGCAACGTAGGGCACAGTACTGAATGCTAAAGTTTCAAAAAGGAAGCTACACGAGCTATTTCTGTTACAGAAATTGCATATTTCTGCTGTAATCAGTTTGTTACAAAAGTTCTGTTTGTGTCACACGGCGACAGAAAATGAGATTTCAATTTGAATAGATTCTATAGTGCAGTTTTTTTTTCACAAAATGTAACAAATAAGAAAATAATAAAACGTATGCTTCAACCTAACAATTTACTTAAACCTTACAATTTATTGTGTAAATGTTAGGTTGAAGCACATGTCATCTACTAATACCTTATTCTACTATAATTCAACTGTTGAAGATCTCTCATCGATTTGGCTTCATGTACCTTATCTCATATCTATACCTATCATACTAAATACTCCTAAATTTCCATTTTTTGGAATATTGCTGGAAACGTTTACGGGAATATTCCCAAAGTTTCCAGGTACGCCACATAGTAGGCTGAGAACTTCGTTCTTCGTTCACCTGTATAGGTATAAATGGTTTTGCAGGGGCTCTGGCGAGGTGATCGGGTTCCTGAAGGTGGGCCGCAAGCACCTGTTCCTGCACGACCCGGCCGGGCGCGTGTTGGAGGCGGAGCCGCTGTGCGTGCTGGACTTCTACGTGGCGAGCGAGCGCCAGCGGCGCGGCCACGGGAAGGAGCTCTTTGACCACATGCTGCGAGACCAGGGCCTGCAGCCGCACCAGGTCACACCTACCTACGCTAGAATAGCTCGTTAGGGCCCCCCGGCACCCGACCAGCACCGCCTCGCTGTTTGGCGTCTACTCCTTGTCGACAGGTGTTCCACGGGAGGACGACGCGTTGTTACTTGTGATCGTCGCATGTTCAATCAGTGAACCTCGCGAGGCCAACGAATGGACATTGCTTGGTTCACGAATTTTCGAGTAATCTGTTTGCAATTGGCACTAGTATTACTATTCTCCGATGAGTTTTTCTTTATTATTCATTTTAAAAGCAAAAACGATACGTCCAACTCGTTCAAAAGACAGGCAGGCAATGAAGGAATGGTGGGGAGCGGCGCATCGCCAATGCATCGCCCTCGCGTGAAGTGAATAGCCCGTTTGTTGACAATGCGCAGACAACGCAAGGCAAGCATGCGAGCACCGAGTGGTCCACTCGCGTGCCGACAGCTTGCGAGCGAGGCGATCCGGTGACGATAGAAGTCCTTATAAAGAATACTAACCGCTCGAGGCGAGGTGGTGCTGGTCGGATGCCGGGGCTCTAATGACTTTACACCTAGTCTACAACCTAAAGACGCCTATATATATATATATACACAAGTCTCGGACTTACTTTGGGGCTAGCTCATTCTATGTGATTTGTCCGTAAAAAAGAAAGAAAAAAGGAACAATATCTAAATTAACAATATGTGATGAAAAATGTTCGCTTCGAGTGAGATTGGAACTCACGCCCCCCACACTTGTACTGTGAGTGCACCGTGACTTCGAACCACCCTGACGAGTTTCCTCATCACATATTACTTACGCATTTAATGGACATATTAGTTGAACCCTAATAATAGGGTATAGTATTCTGGGTAAAAATAAATTAATTTGTACTGATACGAGAATAAAACGTCTCAAAAAATATCACTTTTTATTGTTCAATCTATTGTCATTTTAGATTTATGTATGCCAAAAAACGGATATTATGAGCGGACTCCAAGAAAGTATTGCGTTACAGTTTAGTATTTCATACAAATCCCAAAGAAATGTTTTGTTTAACATTAAGAAAAAAGTATATGATTTGACTTGTTGGTAACTAGTGGATTTCTACAGTCCACTCGACGGCGACGGCCTCATTAGGGTCGCTTCCCCTACACTATATTTTATGTCAACTGTTTTGTGAGCAGGTGCCCATCGACGGCCCGTCGCCCAAGATGGAGGAGTTCCTGCACAAGAATTATGGAATACAGCAACTGCAGCGGCAGAGCAACAACTTCGCCGTGTGCCCGCGCTTCTTCGACAACGTGGCGGCCATCAGGTACGACTCGTGTCACGTGACACCGCCCTTAGCATTGCCACCTGCGATAGCGGTCATCGACCACTATCGTCTATCATTATCTCGCTCTAGATAATAATAACAAGCGGCATGTCGCGCGATAAAAACTTTATCGGGGTATATGAACGGTGCCATGCGACGGGCTACAGCGGCCACCCTGGCGGGCGCTGCCTGCGGCGGATCCTGTTTGGTTCAGCGGGAGGACACGTATAGTCAGGATTTCATCGCAGTAGTGACTCGAGTAACTAAAGGTAGTATCGGGGCGCTCCGCGGACCAGCGTACGATGGATTCGTCATGTCTGTCTGCCTGTCCGTCCGTATGTCACAGACACTTTTTTCCGAAACCATAAGAGCTATACTGTTTAAATTTAGTAAGTAGATGTATTCTGTGAATCGCATTAAGATTTTCACACTAAAATAGAAAAAAAAAACAATAAATTTTGGGGTTCTCCATACTTGGAACTGAAAGTCAAAAATGTTTTTTTTCATCAAACCCATACGTGACGCAAAAATGATATTGATGTTTCTAATACCATTTTTTTCTAAAATGAATAGTTTGCGCGAGAGACACTTCCAAAGTGGTAAAATGTGTGTGTGTGTGTGTGTGTGTCCCCTGTAACTTCTAAAATAAGAGAATGATAAAACTAAAAAAATATATAATGTACATTACCATGCAAGTAGGTTTTTTTTTACTTGCTGTTATGTTACTTGCTGCTACGGAACCTTTCAAGGGTGAATCCGACTCGCTCTTGGCCGCTTTTTAAGGAGTGAAAGATACAAATCCATCGATCAAACTTCAACGCCCTTTTTTACCTACTCTATCTTGGCGAAATATCATTTCGCCTCACTAATATCTTTAATCTATTATTTTATGGTAAAATAATCATGCTCGAGAAGGGGAATGCAGCGCAAAGGATACGAGACCGTTGACAAGCCAAACCACTGGTATTTCCGACCATTTCCTTAGACTTCCTGTGTGGAAAAGGGGCATACAATTAAAATGTATGTATGTATTTGTCTCTGGAATGGTGTGTAGGTTTAACTCATATTATTATTAGGAAAATATATTTTTGTAATACTATACTTAGGGAGTAGAATACTTGTAGAACAACGAGATCGTTGCGTGTGAACGTGTTTGTGTGGTCGTTGCGGCAGGAGGTGGCCGTGGCGGTGACGAGTAGCTGTGCTACTCGTACACGGGAAATGCATGTTTTATTAGGGTAATGTTTGCCAAGGACAGGAGAGCTCCTGATTCTAATAACTTTACCCTAACGAATACCGTAATGATTCGTCTTTATATCTCTTTTCAATAAAGGGTCTCATTTAACAACATTAAATGATACAGTAGATGCTGATTTAACAAATTAAAAACTAAACTAAGTATAGATAATGAAGTAATCAAAAATTCCGCCTCAGATAGTACCTGGTTCAAAGGTGGCCATCGCACTAGCTGCGTGTCCTCCCGTACAGCGACGGCAGTCCTTTGGACCAGATACCATCCGGCGCAGGGATCGCAACCTTTGTCTGTCAGTCTGCGTCCTATCTCACTTTTAAAGATTACATTATTCGTTGACCATTACACCACGGAGGTGTAATGGTAACTAACACGCTAGCCCGCCAATCTGAAGGTTCTGGTTTCGATCCCCAGTCAGGGCAAGTTAGAAAATGGCCTTTTTCAAATTGCCCTGGGTTTTGGGTGTTTATTTATACATGTATTTATTATAAAATATAGTATCGTTGAGTTAGTATCCCATAACACAAGTTTAAACTTACTTTGGGGCTAGCTCAATCAGTGTGATTTGTCCCTATATATATTTATATTTATAAAGCACAAAAAAAACTGGCTGCTGCAACGGGTGACCTAAGCTTCCTGGTGAAATAAGATGCCGCGTAGGTGTTAGCACAAGTGGCGTCCCATAAAAGATAACATCCTCTATACCATGGTATTAATGAAGGGACATCTGGCCTCTTCACATCAGTTCGGGAGTATCGATTCGACTAATAGTAAATAAATATATGAGCTAGCCCCCAAAGTAAGTTTAAACTACTGTTATGGGATAAAAACTAAACAATACATAATAATTTAACTTAATAAATACATTTAAAGATAAACACCCTAGACCGTGGACAATTTGAAAAAGGCCATGTTCCAAGTTGCCCTGGCTGGGGATGGACGAGCTCGTAGCGGCGGACTGCGTGGTAACCATACGCCGCGCCGCGGAGGTCGCCAGCCTTAAGGCCACAATAAACACATTTGAATGTATCGCAGGGTGACTGCAAGATATAACTACACGGGGCGAGTCCTCGTATAACAAACGACCAAGATGTCTCCGTGTACAAGAAGCGTTTTTTGAGCGATCTGTTAGTAAGTCTGTCCTTGAACAATTTGTAGCAACAACCGGGGAAATAAGCAAACCGTTGGCCACCCTAACAAGCGAGTGTGTAAAGTATTAATACACAATAAGTTAGGTTACAATTTATATACATATTATTTTTTATTATTGTACTGGCGAAATTTTGTATGAACCTCGTTTTGTTGTTGTTTTTATTGTGTGAAGCTCGGTGCTCGTGCGACCGAGTAAAGTATTTATAACTTATAAGTTATAAATACTTTATAAATTAATAAACCTGATAACATTCGTTAATGTAAATTATTAAATTTAATATTGTGTAGGGGTGATGGAAGATAGCAGAGCTCAGTAAAATGTTTGTGTTGTCCATATTTCATGGTAAGTGATGTGTACAGTCCGTAGTGAGCAGAGCGGTCACGTGGCTAGTGACGAGCAGCAGTGAGCACTGGAGCTCGTACTTACGAGTAAATATAAATGTACCCCTATATATACTTGTAAGAGTTACGTAAACCTTTTTGTATCAATGAATACCGGATAGTGACCGGTTATCGTTGCAAGTGTTGCAACTCTAGTTTAAAGGATTGAATGTAGTATTATTGCTCGTAGGGTCACACACCAAGAATGTGATTTTAGACTTGTCAATTCGTACGTTTTAAAAGTGTATCTCTATCTTTCATGATTTTTGAACAATGAATAATTTTATTCATTGTTGACTTATTATCATACTTGAAAAATGAAGGACGATTTTCCGCTTAATATAAACCATTCATCATCATCATCATGATGAGATGGTCGCACCTGGATGAGAGCAGCGCAGGACCGGGATGGGTGGCGACGACGAAGAGAGGCCTATGCTCAGCAGTGGGCGGGAGGAGGGCTGGGATAAACCGTTCACTCAATAAATATTAACCATTCACTCAATTTTTCATTCATCACAGTCACATCTCTAAACACAGATTATCTATAAGATGTCAAATCTTTGTTTACATTTCGATGCAGTTTTGAATGGAATAGACCAAAAGGTACATCCTTTCTTGCTCTTAGGAATAAACTTTATACGCGATTGAAGGCGCTATTCAAGGATGACATGGCATTTTAGAAAGGGACCGGTTTAATACTGGCCGTTTTAGAGCACGAAACGTATACACTGTTGAGTGTACCGGGATGCTTACTCCAAACGCGACACGACAGAAGTACGAGTACGTAGCAACGTGTCCGCGTTTTAGTGTCAAACAACATTAAGCGTTTTGGTATGACATAGAAATAGAACGATAGTATCGGACGACTATCGTGTGGTGGTATGGAGTGTCGGCCCTGTTCTCACGCGAGTGTTGTTTCAGCACGCCGGACTGCGCGGCGCCGGCCGCGCCCGTGGGCCGCTTCACCGCCGTGCCGCCAGTCTCCCACATTGCCAACGTGAGTACACGCCCGCCAGAGCTAAGCATTAATCAATTAAAATTTCAATTGACTAATTAATTGATTAAAAAATTAATAATAATATTTTTTTAATTGCTTAGATTAATCTGTATTAGTTGTACCTTGCAACTAAATTAACTGCAATTAATACAACTAATCAATTGTCAGTTGCGAGTTTTCGCAGTTACTACTTATTTCTTGTTAGTTGCGAGTTTTCACAATCACAACTAATTAATCGTTAACTAGGCTGCCAAATGCGCATTTAACAATTGATGAATTTGTGACGACGATTCGCCCCATTCGCCCCGTGCTCGCTGGCGCGGCCTATTGAGCCCGCTGCGGCGTCGATATGGCCTCTTTCGACTACGGACCGCAGCCCTGAAAATAACTTTTTCAAACAATTTAATTTTGCCCAACACTGACGCCCGCATTAACTGTCTTGTAGAAACTTGTATATAACTTATATTACGGCACTTGCCGCCATTGAAAATAGATAGTAAAATGTAAAAGGGAATGGTAATCATATTAATATATTTATAAGTGGGACTGGACGGGTCACGTTTGCCGCATGATGCCCGAAATATGAGCTTACACAGCAACAACATGGGTTCTACAGACAGGAACAGGTCGAGAAAAACCTAGGATTGTCCGTTTGTGATAAAGAATGGAGGGAAATAGCCGAAGTTACAAGTATTTGGAAACAAAAAGGAGAAGCTTTTGCCCAAATATGAGACCCAAATAGCATTTCCTCGAGTTCCTTAGAAAACATCGAGCCGAGCTCGGTCGCCAGGTACTTTATTTTTACACACGCAAGCATTACCGCACTGAATAGCAATGAATAAAGAGATTAATTCAAAGTGTATGTGTTGCAGGTAATCCATGGAAACTGCTGCTTAATAAGTAACGGGTGCGTACCTTCTGTCGTTAAAGTCCGTCACTCCCACTGCATGTATTCCTTGTAAGTAGACCGAGAGCCCGGAGGTGCCAGGCCTTCGGGAGGTGTGTGAACTTAGCAGATCATTGTCCAGCAGATCAAAATTAAATGTATGTTTTCGCATGCAGCTAAGTTCTATAGTTCATAATAATTTTTAGGAATAGTTCTGGTGTTTTTACCTCGAAAAATGTTAATTAACGAAATGATCTGCTAACTGCGTCATGGAGACCTATTGAGTTGCGAAGCTTAGATGATAAAAAGAAAAAAATGTCATTATGATGTACCTTTTCATCGGTGGAGGGAGCGTTAATAGATTAAAAAAAAAAACGATTGCATGGACATTGGACACACTCGAGCGCGTCAGGTATTGGTAGCATCCATGTCCCACGTATTTTTAATAATGTACGTATGTTAATCTGATCGTTTGCATGGTGGGGGTGGTCGTAGGAAAGGGTTAAAAATGAAAAAAAAAATTTTTGTCGAGCTTTTAATTTTTTCTAAGGGTATGTTGAGTAAACTCAAATAAATAGCTAACTGCTAACTTCCTGCAGCAAATCACTTTGCAACAGATCAAAGTTAAATGTAAGTTCTTTTCGCATGTAGCTAAGTTCTATAGTTTCTGATAATTTTTAGAAATAGTTCTGGTTTTTACCTCGAAAAATGTCAATTATCGAAATGATCTGCTAACTTCCCGTAGCAAATCACTTTGCAGCAGATCGAAAACAAATTTAAGTTTTTTTCGCATGCTATTGAGTTCTGTAGTTCTCGATACTTTTACTGAAAAAGTCAATAAATACAATTTACATCGTGAAAATAAAATGAATAAATCAATTTATTGTGAAAGGCTAAAACTCTTTCGCTTTTCACATATTCGTATGGAAACTGCAATCTGGAATTAGATTCGAGTCCAGAACTCACGTCACAGTGCATGCAGATCATGTTCGAACGTTTAAAACCTCGAAAAATATCATTTTCATCGTTTTGAAAGATTGTGGAAGGCTAGAACCCTTTTTCTTTCCACATACATATTTGTATGAGAGCTGCAATCTACAACTCGATTAGAGTTCAAAACTCACGTTCGAGTGCCAGCAGAACATGTTCAAACATTTAAAAAGTACAAAAAAAAAATTTCCATCGTTTCAAACAATTCTCGAAAGCTAGAACTCATTCACTCAACTCACACTCACTCACTCAACACATTTGTTTCCGATCTGCTGCAAAGTGATTTGCTACGGGAAGTTCATTTCATTATTGACATTTTTCAAGGTAAAAACACCAGAAATATTTCTAAAAATTATCAGGAACTATAGAACTTAGCTGCATGCAAAAAGAACTTGAACAGAAAAATTATACAAAGGCGGACTTATCGCATAGGTAGCAATCTCTTCCAGTCAACCTTTGGGTAGAGAGAGTAGTGAATTTCGAGAGAGGCGATGCAGTATATACCTAAGAAAAGTTGGTAAAATTAATGAATTTTAAAGAGAATAGGGTAGTATCCTGAATAAAAATTAATTGTTTTTACTTTTCACAAAATAATGTCACTTGTTTATTAATCAAATCCATTTTAAACTACATTTGAGCTTAAATAAATCCCAAAGTAAGTGCTTGTTTTGACGCTAAAAAAAAGTATCTGATTTAAGTTGTTGGAAACTAGCAGATTCTGGTTTGATGCGAGGTATGGCTGGCTCGGCGCGGGTGTTGGCATTCACTTTGCTTTTTTATTTTATTTCTTTATTTTGTTTTTTATTTTAAGTTAGTTATTTTTGGTTGCTTGCAGCTCTGCGAGCCACCAGTACCGGCGAGCCCACAGACACTGACGGCCGCACGCTTGTTATTCTAAGTTGACTTGTCTCTCCTTACAGGACGCGCCTCCATACTCTAGCTGCCGATAGGTTACACATGGTGGAAATGGAGATCCTGCTCCTAAAACTATGTGGGATATAAGCTCATTGGATTCGGAATGATGTCTAGGAAAATGTATCGAGAGCGTTTATTAGCACATAAAAAATCAAAAGTTATAAATATGAAAAAAAAAATGCATTTCGCTTTTCGCCAATATGGCGCCGTAAACTATTAATATTTTAGTTTTCTAAATTCGAATATTACCATCAAAATAGTAGATTGTGTTACAAGGCGTAAAGGTTATAGTGTTAAGGCGAGGGCGCTACTTTAAATCCAAAGCGAAACGAAGCATTCCACAGTAGAATCACTAACGTAGCGAGGGATTCTACTGTGGAGTCCTGAGTGAAGCGAGGGATTCAAATATATCGCCTGAGATAAAACTATTACCGTACACCGTGTAGCGCATTCTTCTTTTCATCTCCATCTATGAGACAAATATATACCTATAGGTAACGAAAGTAAAATACCAACTTATACCTAATAAGAGTCCAACAGACAGTTGCTAACCTTTATTTGGTGGCGTATTTACTAAAGAAGTACTGTGAAAATATTTTTCAAGGACAATTAACCACATCAACATTATCCAGTCATTAGAATCGTTTCATTACGTTTGCGTAATTCTTTATATCTTTAAATAAAGATAGATAGTTAAATTATTTATTGCATACACAAAACACACTACAATACATAGAAATAAAAAACTTAACCTAAAATAAATCAAATACAGGAATGTGTGTGCTATAATATTACAAAAGGCTGTAGCTCAGTGTGGAGAATTGCCCAGTGAGCAAAACACTGATTTTCAGCTACCGCCAGAATGGCTGTGCTTGCGCCGCCGAAGTACCCACTACTTAATTTAAGTACCCACTTATTATAGATAAAAAGAAGATATATTATAAATATATATGTATTACCAAAGAGAGAACACAGGGAAAAAACAAAAGAAAACAATATGGAGTTACAAAATAGTGCAAAGTCTAGTGCGCTTCCTGAGAGCACGCTACCTAAGCGACAAAAACTGGAGTGGTATAGGAATTTTTTGACACTTAAGTAAATAACAATTATAATCTTCAACTGTCTTAGAGGTGGCGGTAAATTATTCCAGAATTTTGTCGCCTGGTAACGGAAGCCCCCCTCGAACGCTACGGTCTTATGTGTGTGGTAGGATAACTGAGACCGAACATCTCTGGTACCATATCTACTATGACGGCGATAGAATTTTAACTTTTCATATAGATATTCAGGAGCTTCATGTTGAAGGACATGCAATGCAATTTCCTACGTGAGTCCATATTCAACATTGAGGCGTTATTTATAAATGGTGACACTCGCGTTCGAGGACGTATATTAAAGCAATACCTGCAGCAAGCGTTTTGCACTCTCTGAATTAATCGACGTGTTCTAGCGAGTAAACGAGGTCCATATACCGTATCTCCATAATTAAATTGTGATAGAATCAACGACTCACACAACGTAATACGCACGTTTGTATCAATTAGATGGCGAATTTTATACAGAACTTTCAGCCGATGAAAACAGGTACGCATTACACTGAGGATATGGCTTTCAAATCGTAGTTTGTCATCAAAGATTATGGCAAGATTCTTAACCTCGTCCACGCGTTCAATCTGCTGAGATCCAACCTGAGCAGTACGATCATGGATAAAGATTTTGCTTATTTGCAATTTTGAACCTATGACCATGTACTTAGACTTATTGGGATTATCCGCGTTCATTTTATCAATAGCGTTCAAAATGCTTTCCGGTGTTTCCCAGATATTTAACTGCACATCATCGGCGTAACAGTGAAACTTACAATGTGAGATTTCATTACATAAATCAGCGCTATATATTATGAATAATAATGGTCCAAGGATAGAACCTTGAGGAACTCCACGGGTAACCGGATGTATATCAGAGGTAATGTAAGTGCCGTTGTTTCGTAGCTATTTAACTTTTTGGGTTTGGTCGCTGAGATAAGACTTGAACCATTCTGACGCATGTACATCTAGCCCATAGTACTTAAGCTTGGCGATAAGAAGTGGAACATTCAAATTTTCAAAGGCACGAGTACTCGTAAAGTCTAAAAAAGATACACGTTCCACGTCCAACATCTTGCTCAGCGAGCATATAGATACACGTAAACTTCATACTTATTTAATATCGGCCTCATCAAGAAATTATTCACATTTACACATTGAAAATAGTATAAGTAAAAATAACCTAATATGTAGTTCCATAATAAAATTACTATTTCAATCAGATAAATACATTGCTTGCTTTTATTTATAAGTTTTTATAATTATGATGATGGCTGTATTTGAAAAAATATTAAACTTACCACTATAAATTTAGCATCGTTTTGTAGGTAATTTATAGACGATGATTTGGTTCTTAAAAAGTAAACTCCTTAGTCCTACCGTTTTTGTGGAAAATGAAGAAAACCAGAATGAGGGAGATAAAAGGGGGAGTGGGGGGGAGAAAAAACCATTTCTCAGCGTGTTTCCATATCGACATTGAGGCATATATGAAAGCTACATTCATGCCAAGATTTATCCTTTCTTCCGGATGGGACTATAAAATTGTATTTTGTATGATGGCCCCATACTATTTCAAAGGCTTCTTCTCCACTTCGCGACGTCTTTGGCATCCTTGGGTGACCATTGACGTGCATGTTTTATTTGGAGAAAAAAAAGCGGGAAAGCGCACCCCGGGCTCCGAAGCAGCACAGCGAAGGATGCAACCAGGAACGCGCTTAGATGAAGAAGAGGAGAACTTTTCACGAATTTTATGTGCTAATAAACGCTCTCAATGCATTTTTCTAAACATCATTCCGAATCCAATGAGCTATTACACATATTTATAAGAGCAGTATCTCAACTTTAACCATTTTCAACTTATCGACTAGCTGGACTATTTATTATAAATTCCAACCATGTTGAATGCCAACGCTAGAGTTAATCATGTCCGTAATAATTTGATCTGCATGCTATTATATTGTGATGTTACGTAGCTGGTGATTGGATAATTTTGTAGCACATTATTTATTATACTCGTATTTTAGTACAAATTCTGGAAATTGTACTAAAATATACAAAAGCTTTTATCAATGTTTAAGTGGTTTTTATAACTACTTTTAAACTATCGCGTTGCATAATGAATAAATGATATACCCGGGAGTTAACGCGAAACGTACCTTTTATATTTGCTGACGTGTCAATCGGATTGCACCGACCGTGGTCTCAGCGTGACTCTGACGGCATAAAAAAAAATTGGTTGCCTGTAAAGTCGGTATACGGGCGAAAGTTTTACGTGACAACGACTTCACTCCACTTCACTCCAAACTTGACTTCCACTCGGGCATGGTTAGCCCGCCTAAGAGCGAGAGAGACAGACATAAAAAGTGAAAGGCACGCGTGCCTCTCACTCGCTCTCATTGTGAGCGCATAACGTGAGCGGAGCGTAACGCAGTTTCTTGAAGTGTCACCCGGCTAACCAATTTATAAGACGTTGTCACGTCAAAAAGGTACGTTTCGCGTTACTTAGTGAATAATGTTAAAGTGGCTTCTCAATGTTAACATATTGTCAAGCTTACATTTATAATTCCGTTCTGAATATTTGTACCAATTTATAGTTGTATGCGATTAATGTAAACCCTATCATTTGAGTTAAATTGACCGGATCATGAGGAGATATTTGGGCTATAAATTTCTCTGAACGCTAATGAAAAGTGGCTCCACTAGTCTCACGGACATATATGATCACTATGGTGGAGATATGGTAAAAACTGTGCGCAAGTCGCTCAGTCCTATAATTATGCATTTAGCACAACCTTTCGTTTTAATCTTCAATCCCAAACACAACTTATGTAGGTACAATTGAAGAAATAATTGTTTTGTTAGGCCTAAAAGTGGCTTTTTACCCCCGTGTGTGTGCGTGGGATCCTACTTTCTGGCCAGAGAAAGATACATATGTGCACTCTAACATAATAATGGTGAATTTGATCTGATCGTAATTATAATTTTATTAATCTTGTGTTGTCACGAATATTAAAATAACGATGCACTGTGATAATATTAATATTTTGTTTTACTATTTTCTAATTTATTGTACCGATGGTTTTAATTTAATTTATATTTATATGAAATACTACTTTTCTATTGTTTAAAAAAAAATTTTGAATAAATGTATCTCTTGTAATTGTAATGTAATAAATTGAAGATATTCAATTTTATCAATATGATCTTGAAGTTCAGAAAGTTCTATGAACGTTTGCTTTACATGGGCGCAGCTGAACACTGCTCTTAAAAGGGGTCCAAAATAATATAGGAATATATTTTATAACTGTATGCTCAAGAAAAATCAATTTTAAGTTCCTTTATTTTGAAAAGGGAGTAATTTCTTCATTGGAACATTTTGTGCTCTTAAGTTTGAACGTCGTACGCTTAGTAGTTTATTCATTATTGGTTGCTGAAAGCTTATCGTTTCCCGGTCGAAACATATTTCGTAGATGTAAACAAGAAAATGTAATATAATTTTATGAAACGATCAGAGGGTCGCGGGCGGCGACGCCCTCCATGCAGCCGGCATCGCCTGTCGCCATGCCGAAGCCGGTCACCGTGCCGGAACCGGCTGTCGTGTCGGAGTCAGAGCCGGCGCCGGAACCGGCTGTTGTGCCGGAGTCAGAGCCTGTGCCGCGGGAGACGTTCGTGGTCCCGGCGCGGCCGGCGTCGCTGCGCGTGGAGCCGCAGTCGGCGGGCGGCGTGCGCGCGGCGGGCGCGCCGTCGGCGGCCGGCGCGCCTTCGCCAGCCGGCGCGGGGCTGGCGCGCCGCGACTCACAGCTCACCGAGCTCGGCTACTTCGACGTCAAGTTCTACCACAACAAGCTGTGGTAAGCGCCAGCTCCGGCCCACGTTGCCGCGCCCGCATGACGGCTCGCTCCGTACATACAACGCGACATCGCTGTTTTTAACATATTTAACCTAATTGATCGATAATTCACTTGAGAAAGCGGCCTGATATTGCGGCGCCGCGCCGGCGCTCTTTATATCATATGTCTGCGAGCTGACCGGGCTTCGCGCGTACTTAAGCAGCTTCCCCGGCCGCAGCTATGTTAGTGTAATCAAATCAATAGTCTTCTCAACAAATATACTCAATCTTTGTGTTATTTTAGCCAGTTAACAATCAAGACACGTTTAACATTCCTTTAGCAACCTGTGGACCAAACATTAGCTTTGCACTCGCGACGACTTACTTAGCAGTGCTGCCAACACGAAACTCGAAGTGCAAAGCTGATGCTGACCAAATTTAAATTTATCGATGTATTGTATATTGTAACAGTCGCTTTCCATATACTCATTTTAAACACCCTTGGGGAAGACCTATGTCCAGCAAGTAGACTTTCTGCGGGATCGATATAAACTTACGAAAAGACATTTTTATCTACACCCATGCTATAAATCCCCTATAAAAGTTTCTGAAACAGTTAGTTTATTGCCAACATTATAACAACCAGTGTCATAGTAACCATAATATCATCCAAACGCGTGATATAATGGTGTACTAAATTTTATTATCTAACGCAAACTCGATCTCTTTATCTTTATGAATTTAAAAAAAAGAACCAAAAGTGCCATTTTTGAAACGCGAATTCACGTAAACGAATGATTTTTCCTTACAAAAAACCTTCGATTAGTGACTTCGCGTTTAAAAAATGGCACCATTGTCTTGCACGTGCGTTTCACTACCACAGATTCGAAATAAAAAAAAAGTTACTTATTTGAATTTACGTCGTATCCTGCCATTTTTGTTCGTTAGTAGCATTTCAAAAAATTATTAATTTATTGTTTACAAAAATGAGATACTTACAAGCTTTGATAATACCTACACCACCATATATTTCTAATGCAGCAAAGGACATTTCTAATCAAATCTTACCAGAAAAGTCGAGAAAACAATATGAAAAGGCGTACCAAAATTTCATTAATATGGAAAATATCCAAGAAGTAGTATGTACATCATTTTCTGAAGATGTGTTATTAGTATATTTTCAAGAATTATTCGAGAAATTCAAATCTTCACCCCTATGGACCTTCTATTCAATGCTCAAAAGTACGCTGAGTATTATTCACAACGTGGATATCTCAAAATATTCAAAATTAATTGCCTTGCTAAAACGTAAAGCAGAAGGTTATACCTTTTATAGAGGATTCATATCATGGGTGTAGATAAAGTATTGTATGCAACTGTTCATAATTAGGTAATAAAACACTCATGTGATACTATTATGACACTCGGCTTCGCCTCGTGTGATAAACCCACGTTCGTGTTTTAATACCCCTTATTATACCACAGTTGCATAAATAACTATTATTGCTTTGTAAGGTCTAACAAAATTAAAAACGACTTATTTTTCTTCTTACCAATTATCTTTGTACCAATATTTTCTTTGTTTGTTATTTTTTTTATTTTTTGTATTATTATGGTGCAATAAAGATAATTTGTATTGTATTGTAAAATAATAACAAACAATTTTCGCGGTTAGTTCCCTTTGAATATGAATTGTCATTCAAGTGGTTACTTTTGTTAGACTACGCAGGCCTCCGCGCCCGCCTCGTATCTCGATGAAACGGAGCACTAACGCATCCTAACACGCTACCAAATATTCGCTAATGTTTTACTAAGTAGGTATATTGTTATAAATATGAAGTAGCTAGGTGTATGACTCGAGCGGGGCCTAGGACTAATAAGCCGACTATGAGCCGCTAGTCGCGTCTGTACACGACAAAAAAGTGAAGAATACGGCTTTTTGATGAACCAAAGGTTTCCTTCGGCAGGATTTTGATCTCTGTGTTCCTAAGATGGGTTTTCGAAGTAGAGCCACCTGAACTTTTCATGCAAGTGGGGGAGGGGGGGTATTCAGTCTTAACGTAGTCCGAGGTTAATAACTACGTAAGTTAGGTACCAAGCCAAGTTTGGTATCATTTTCGCATATATCGAATACATGGATTTCAATTCTGGAATAATATTTGGGTCAATATACAGTAAAAACATGAGTTATTAAAAAAAATACAGAAATAATTTGTTAATATTTGTACTCTTCATTGTCTGTAACTTTAAATAGTGATAATTTTAGTGGATAAAAAATGTTTTCAAAGAGAAGCACTTTTTTTGGTTTAGATATAAGTAAACTTAGACATAACTCTTAAAGGTAAAAGTGTGTTAAAACAAGTTTATTCGTCAGACAAAAAGACCCCGTCTTTCAAGCGATCACCCCTAATAACTTTGGAACAGCTAAATCGATTTCCATCAAACATAGTTAGGAACCATCTTGACAGACAAGGCTTTTTATTAAAGAAAACCACATGAAAATCGGTCCATTTGTTTAGGAGCTACAGACAGACGCACAAACACTTCAAACTTAGAACACCCCTCTTTTCCATAGGGGTTGGGTTAAAAACCATAATGAAATGAAATTTAAATAAACGGGCAAGTGCGAGTCGTACATGAAGGGTTCCGTACCACCGTACAATGTTTTAAAACGCTGAAGAAACAAACACGTTTCTTGTATGACGACCCCCTTTAATTATTAACTTTATCTTATTTTTAGTATTTGTTGTTATAGTGGTCATAGTAATACATAATAATCGGTGAAAATTTCAGGTGTCTAGCTATTACGGTTCAAGAAATAGAGCCCTGTGACAGATCGAGTTAAAACGCTAAAAAAAAACACGTTTTTTGTATGACGACCCCCTTTAATTTTCAACTTTTTTTTTTGGTATTTGTTATAGCGGCCACAGTCATACATAATCGGTGAAAATTTCAGGTGTCTAGCTATTACGGTTCAAGAGATAGAGACAGACGGACAGACACAGACAGACGTAAGACAGCGGAGTCTCAGTAATAGGGTTCCGTTTGCACCCTTCGGGTACGGAACCCTAAAAAAGGTGTATTACAAAAACTACAGAATTTAACACCGTTGGAAATAAATCTAAGTTAATTATTCAAGAAGTTAGGCAATTGTTTATCAATATTATTATTATTAATTAATAAATATGAGTCTAAATATGAATTTGGCATCCTTAAGTCATACGAAAATTATACCAAACTTGGCATAGTAGCATGATGCATCTATCAAGATTGAGCTGGTGTCCCAGAATCTTAAAAAAACTTATATCAAAAATCTTGGTGGCTTCACTTCTTAAATCGATCCTTGGGTCCTAAGGACCAATCCTGCCAAAGGAAATCTTTGGTTCACGAAACGCCGTATAATACAGATGCCGCCGTACAGATGCAACTACGCTCACCTCATTTGTTATTAATTTTATTGTTTTAAATATTATTTATTTGCTTTTTTATGAGAAGCATTTTATTTTTGATTAAGTAAGTGGAATGAAGAATGGTCGCTATACGCTCGAATGAAACTGCATTTATTATATTGTCGCCCCGCTCCGAATAAATGTCGATGAATTATTGTTCATTAAACTAATTAATAATAATTTGTTGTTTTAATTTTTATTTTTGATTAAGTAAGTGGAATGAAGAATGGTCGCTATACGCTCGAATGAAACTGCATTTATTATATTGTCGCCCCGCTCCGAATAAATGTCGATGAATTATTGTTCATTAAACTAATTAATAATAATTTGTTGTTTTAATTTATGAAAAGAATAACTTTTTTGGGTTCATAACCTCAAGTTCCTTCTTTCGGATTAGCTCGTGGGAGTGGGTGGGACACAGCGCGACGAACCGATGGCCGATGGGGCAAAAAGGCTCTCGAATGGCGACCACGTCTGGTAAGCAAAGCGTAGTACGAGCGTAGGAACGTTAGATATAGGCCGCTTTAGATCCTTCATTTTGGAAATCCTTGGGGCTCATGTCCCGCAGTGATGTTACGTGGGGCGCACTATAAGTTTCCGGAATGAATATGAAAAAATACTATTAAAGGTACAAAATTAATTTATTGTTTTTCAAAATAATCCCCCTTGGCGTCTGCACTTTTTCATTCGATGAAACCAGTTTTGAAAACTTGTGCCACTCCTCTGTGGTGACCTCTGAAACGTGTTTTTCATACTCCTCGACAGCCTCTTCTGGTGATGAAAATCGTTGACCGCGTAATTGGTTCTTAATTTTTGGGAACAGAAAAAAGTCACAAGGTGCCAGGTCGGGACTGTATGCAGGATGACTCATGAGTTCTACATTTTCCGCCTTCAAAAAGTCGTTTGTCTGTCTGGCCGTGTGAGAACTAGCATTGTCGTGGTGCAGGATGATACGGCGTTTACGGTTATTTTTACGGAGTTCGTCAATAACTTCCGGCAAACAAATGGTCGTGTACCAGTCACTATTCACTGTACGACGATTCTCTAAAGCAACAGTAGCCAAGTGTCCAGTTTTATTAAAAAAAAAAGCAATCATCCGCTTAGATGCACTTTTCACGCGCGCCACTTTGGTTGGTTTCGGCTCATCTTGAAAGACCCATACGCTCGATTGCTGCTTTGTTTTGGGATCGTAGCAATAAATCCATGTTTCGTCACCTGTTACTAGCAATAAATCCATGTTTCGTCACCTGTTACTATGTCCCACACCAAATTTGACGCACCTTCGTTGAATCTGGTAAGCATGGCACTGCACCAAGTGACGCGGCCCGTTTTTTGAGCCTCGGTCAAGTTGTGTGGGATCCACCGCGAGCACAGCTTTCTCACACCCAAATGTTTGTGTAGGATTAATTGTATTTGACTCATGCCTATTTCTAAGGATGCGCGAATTTCATGGTAGGTCACATGCCTGTCTGTTTCAATCGTACGGCGCACAGCATTGATGTTTTTGTTGGTCACAGCGGTGGACGGCCGACCATCGCGAGATTCGTCACTGAGATTGATACGACCACGCTTGAATTCTGCAAACCAGCTATAAACAGTTGTCTTGCATGGTGCTTCATTTCCAAAAGCTGTTTCAAGCCGAGCGATGCTCTGTTGAGCTGTCAAATTACACTTAAAATCGTAGAAAATCATACTACGAAAATTTTCCCGAGTTAAATCCATGTTGATGCAGACACAATTTTTTAAATGGCGCCACAAGGTAAAAACAAAAAACAGTCAGATGAAACAAACTGCATTCTACAGCCAAAGAGTTCTATTTTCAAATGTTGCAATAAATTTTTAAATATTGTTTATGTAAGTGGCCAGTTCCGTAAACTTACAGTGCGCCCTATGTATGATGACCTAAAGTTCAAACATACAGTATACAAGGTAACTGTTAATTAAGGGCCCGGTCCTTATTTTTTGTGATTTTGACTGCTTTTTCTGAGCTGATTGGAGCCAAACTATCTTAGTAACAATATGTTTAGATATGTTAAATTGAAGTTTATTTAAGTATTAAAAAAGTGAATGAGACAATTTATTGATTTCATTGTACTTAATAGTTTGTTTAATTCCAAATAACCTAATACGTGTTTCAATTTTGCGGTGCGCGACGTACATGTCTTTGTTGTTTACACGGAATTTAAAACATGAAGTTGTGTATAAATTACAGAGAAATAAAGACAAAGGAAAATCCTAAAAAATTAATGAGAAGATTTTAGTTTTTTTTTTAATTCATAGAAAAACTTACTTAAAAAGGTTAAACTTTGAAGAAAATATAAGCTAATACGTCGACGGATTTCTTGCGCATACGACTGAGTTAAAAAATACACATATATGAGGATTGATTCGTGCTTAAACACGTACAATAAATAAATAAAAATAATTTGTCTGAGATGTAAATAATGTCTAGTCTATAATAGTAGGCTTAATTAGAAAACATGTATATCTACATAGTTTTTTTGAAAAAATTAAAACAAACTAGGCCCGCTGGTGAGTATGCTCTCCAGCGGGCCCACTTTGTTTTAATTTTTACAAAGCCAAAGTCACCTAAATAATTCCATTAATGAAGGCTTTTTAAATTCATTCTCCAATCTTCTCCATTCTGGCCTTTCTTTGGCCACTGTTCCCATGTTGTTCTCGCGACTTGTCTAATGTGGTCATCCCAACTTCTTTGTGGTCTACCTCTCTTTCTTTTTCCTTCTCTTGGGTACCATTGTGTGACTATTTTACTCCATTTATCCTTTCCTCTGACCATGTGTCCCGCCCATTTCCACTTTTGTCTCCTTATTTTCAAAGTTATGTCCTGGACCCTAATCATGCTTCTGATGCTGCTATTCCTTACTTTGTCTCTTCTTTTGATCCCTATCATACTTCTTTCCATGGCATATTGGCATATGGAGAGTTTGTTTGCTACGTTTTTTTGTTAAAGCCCATGTTTCGCTCCCATATGTCGATACAGGCAGGATGCATGTGTTGAATACTTTGCTGTTCGTTGAGATGTGTAGGTAGGTCTTTCATTACTTATTTTTGTCCCCAGTACTTTTTCCAGCCGTTCACAACTCTTCTTTCAACTTCTTTGTTTTCGTTGTCTTCTGGCGACACCAGTTGACCGAGGTATATGTATTCATCAGCATAGGATATTTGGGTCTGTTCACTGTTATAGGATCTTTGTTGCCATTGGTCATGATTATTGTTTTCTCCGGGTTTAACTTCAATCCGGCCTTTGCACTTTCTGATGCTAGATCATTTATCATCTTGCTTAAATCTTCTGATGTTTTTGCAAATAATACAATATCATCAGCAAATCGTAGGTGCGTTAACATGTGGCCATTGATGTTTATGCCCATGTCCCTCCATTTCAGATTCCTGAAGATCATTTCTAGTACGGCCAGAAAAAGTGCTGGTGAAATGGGGTCACCCTCACGCCTTTTTGTATTTAAAACTTACTTCCTTCCTTTTCTAGTCGGATACGAGCCGAACTGTGTCTATAAATATTTTTTATAATTCTAATATATTTATGCTCTATACCCAGTTCCTTTAAGGCTTCCCAGATTTTCGAGTGTATCAGAGAATCAAAGGCTTTACTATAATCAAAAAAAGCTATGTAGTATGTAAGCTGGTATTCAGCGTATTTTTCTATAATTTATCTCACGGTATGTATGTGGTCCAATACCGAGAAGTCCTTGCGGAATCCAGCCTGTTCTATTGGTTGTTGTTCATTTAGTTTCCTTCCTATTCTTTTCAAAATAATCTTTGCAAATACCTACCTACTTTATATATATTAGACATTAGACTGATGGGCCGATAGTTTCCAATATCAAAGTGATTCCCTTCTTGAATAGGGATTATTTCTGTGTTGATCACGCTGTTGAAAATTTCTGAGAGTATAGGTGTCATTGCTGTTTTCGTTTGCTTAAGTATTTCATTACTTATGCCGTTTGACCCTGAAGCTTTATTGTTTTTCTGTGTGCAAATTGCTTTTTCCGTTTCTTCATTTCTTTCTCTTTCAATATTGTTGTTTTTGTATAGATCGGTGTAGTAGTCTGTAGCAATCTTGAGTATTTCCTGTCTACCAGTCTTCTCCACCCCATTGCTATTCTTCATCTTCACAATCCATTCTTTTTTATTAGTTAGTTCTTTGTACACCTTCTTTATTCCTCTTGTCTGTCTAATATGTCTCTCTATTGTTTCCATCCGCCGTTGTTTCCTGTATTTCCTTATGTTTTCTTTGATTTCTTTGCTAAGTTTTGCAATTTCTTTTCTATTTTTATCTGTATTTTTCGCACTTATTAGAGCTGCTCTTTGGCCAAGGAGGTTGGCAGTTTTCTACGTCATCCATTTGGTTGAGTTTTCTTTCCTGTTGCTCTGCTCTTTAGTAGTGGTTGTGATTGTACGTTCTAACCAATTGTATTTTTCTTGTAAGTCGCCATCTTTTGTTTATTTATATAAATTTGAAGTTTCAAGTTTAGTGAGTTATTCATTTCTCTTATTAAGTGTTTGTAAAGTTTTATATTCTTAGTTATTTATTTTTGGTCTGGGGTTCTTGGGTTGGGATGAACTTAGTTCAACCCTGACCATGCGGTGGTTGGTGTTAAAATTTAGATTATTGATAACATTTATGTTAAGTATGGAAGAATTTAGGTTTATTGGTCATTACAAAGTCAATTTGATTTTTTGATTTACCATCGGGTGACAACCACGTCCACAATTAAATTGGCATTACTTTTTTCAATTTTGGCGCGGAGTTCGAGTTGCATCTGGTATTTATATTTAATACAGTGCTGTTTTTTGTTTAATAATACCTAGTGTATATTGCGATTTTCATAATGGACAAAACATCGAACAGAGTTTGTCTCAAATGCATCGCAATTTTTTTTTTTTGTGGAATTTCGTGTTCGGAGTTACAAATCACTAAGTTTTAAAACATAATTATAAAAAAAAGATTACACACAAATACAAACAAGTCAAGTTTTTAAATTGACAGGAATTGTAATCTATAATTTAAGGCGAAGATATAGGCAAATGGCCTTGAAGTGTGAAATAAATTGTTAACTCGTAAATATGGTAATAATTTCCATATTGCTCTTCGTCATGCACTAGATAGCCCTTTAAATTATTTTATGAACCACCATTGAAAGTATTTACATTAGTCCGTCTAGCTTTAAAACTTGCTTCCGCCAAAAGTGGCCACGGCAAGTTTTAAAGCTAGACGGATCACCAATAATAGTTTCAACGTTTTTAATAATTTATTTCAAGTGAGGGCGCCACTTCAAGGTCATTTGCCTATACCTCCACCTTAAGAACTACGTTCTTGTCGGTATGAAGGAAATATACTAAAGACAAATGAAGAAGTACTTAATTTAGTTAATGAAAAAAAGAACTTATTGAAAACAATCGATATTAGAAGAGGAAAGATGTTTGGTCATCTTATACGACACGATCAATTTATAAAAACATAATAGAAGGAAAAATAGAAGAGCATTTATAGATCAAGTGAAGGAGAAAGCTGACGCCGTGTCGTATAGGGAGGTCAAAAGGATGGCTCAAGAGAGGGAGACATGGAAACTACTCCACCGACAAGGAATTGTAATAGCGTGTAATAAATTCTCTATGAACTCAATGAATAAATTGTCAAAACACGTTATTTTAATCATTATAAACAGTATTTGTTTCGGCTGATTAAATTATGCCGAATTATTTGGCCGAATATCCGGTTCGTATTCGGTGAAACCAATGTTCGGCCCATCACTAGTCTAAACGCGGGGTTGCAAGACAGAAAATTTAAAGCTTATGTAAAGAAAGTAGAGAAGGCTTATTATAGGACCGATGACTATCTTAAAGACAAAAAAGTCTGACTTGAGCGCGGGTCCCTCTTAAAGGTTTGTATACTTAGACATAACAAACAATGTAATCTCAGTCCATCCTTATAACTAATTTTAAGTTTGTTAGTTGACGTCTTTGGAGAAAATGCTGCAAAGCAGTTTGTTGCCGCTTCTTCTGCACTTGCGCCTAGGAAGCGGCATAAACTTATATAGCTGTAAGTAAAGATTTGACGTCAACATTTGTGCAAAACAAAACATACCTATAGGTACCTATTATACTCGTAAATACCTACTTATCCTATGATAATAGAGATCTTAAATTTTGAATTTATTTGACTGCCCATCACGTGCAGGGACATGAAACGGGGTTACATGTGGGTGCCCATTACGCCTCTGGGTGTGTTCACCCGGATCCCAAACGATTTTTACTTTTTCCACATACTTTCTTTTTGCCTAAGTAAGTTTAGTTAACTTTCATTTCGTCGCGCTTTCGTCATTGATGTAATTTTCTGACAATGTATGTTTAACGTTGCCTATGTACGAGGTCATAACTTCGTGAAGAGATGCTGTAACCTCTACTATAGTAATATCTCCCACACGCATGGGGATGCGTGTGGGAGATATTACTATAGTCCAGCCCAGCAGATCAAAACCACTACTGAGGCTTCCACACACTGCCGGCGGAAAAGCCAGCGATGTAAGCCGCAAGCATGCGGTGTGTTTGGCGGCTGTTCGGAGATAGTCGCCATACCCAGAGTGCATATATATGCCGTAGTCCTGCATGCATGTAAATAGGAGCCATAAGGGTCAGCGAAGACCAAATTGCTCGCGCATGGTCGACCCCGCATCATCATCTTGAGCGGATCGTGGGCAATTATATAAACAGGGGTTAGTGTAGTAGTAAAAGATAGAGTCATAAAGAAACATTTTATTCCATTACAATCGGACATGGGTATCTTTGGAATCTATTACTTATAATATCATACCATCAGGAGAGGGAATGTGGGCCGAAGCGAGCGGAATGATCAGCAGGAATGTGGCCGCGCGCCGCCCGGGGCTGCCGGCGAGGCACAGCACGTGCTAGGCCGCGCCTTGTTTGGGATTACAACTCTTTTTTCTACAACTATGGTGAAAGCATCGACCTGTACTTCCATGGGTTAAAACACTTACCTAGTTGTTTGCGATCGTGGCAAATTATTTATAAGAAATTCTGTACAATGCTTTTCAGTTTATCTACTCAAGTTATGAACACTAGAGGCAACTACAAACTGATTTCATATACATATGCCTATATTTTAAAATGATTTTAAAATTGAAGCCTTATATCTACCAGTGAAATTTAGAGGAAGTCTTATTTACCAGTAAGGCTAGGGGGAAACCTTTGTCCACCAGTGAGGCTTGGGGGAAGACTATATTCCGCAATGGACTTAATGTGACTAAAACAATGCTGATGATGAGGCGATGTATATGAAATCAGCAATAAATTAGCCTTTGAAGTACACAAAGTGTTTAATTTACGGCCAGCTGAGGTGGTAAGTGCTCGAGCGACACGGAGGCGACCTTGCAGGGAGTTTGGGCCTGTGCAAACTTGGGCGCAGCCGACATGCAGCAGAGCATTATCGTGTTGGAGACTCTTCCGCTTTCCATCGCTTGACACATTTTCTTCCAATTATCCGGACACACAATATACAGGGTACATTGAGTTGATAATATACTGCACGTTCCCTGACTAAAAAAATTGCCGAGTTCTAACGACATCAGATTGCAAAAATCGAATCGTCGCTGTCGTAAACCGCCTTGTGGACTTGTCTCCCCGAACTCACCTGTTGATAGTGGACAGGTGTCAAGTTACTGCACGAGTCCTAAGCCATGACAGATGAAATGAAAAAGCAGGGACAGAGCGAGATCAAAGTTTAATGTGGGTCGGCTAGGGCTAGCTATGTGAGGTCATTTAAAAGAGTTTACCAGCTAAAAATATGAGACCCCTTACTCCGACTCTGTGAAAGAGACTTCGACAGACTGCGCCGCAATCGCGATACTAAGCTAATCCACTAGCGACCAAACGCCCGACATGCGGACAATTGCTGCGTCGCATCGCTCTACATATGCACATGCGCCGAAGTTCATTTTCGTTTCCGAGAAAACAATTAGTTTCTAATGAGGGCAGCACTGATGCTCGCGTGATCTAAGATAAGTGAGAGTAAGATATGAACCATGCGAGGGTTATATAAGTGAACATTGGTTGGCCTGGGGTTGGTACGGCGAGCACGGGCGGCGGCGGCCGAGCAAGCGGCGCTCGAGGGGACATCGTGAATGCTTCCATTTCAATACAAATATAACGTTAACGAGCATAGGCCGCTCTCGCACGCGGCGCGCACACGCCGGCGCACGACTGCACGCGGACTACCGCCGATAGTAAAAAAATCCTTACGATACCATGATTGCTAAATAATTTGATGATTGTACGCGCGATCTATTTTAGAGAACTTACGTATATATTTACTCTTACAACGAAATATGTTTATAATAATAATAAAGACTAGCATATATCAGTGTTATACATAACTTCAATATAAACGTTACCTATCTGACCATTCGATCTTCCGCTAAATATATGTATACATACATTTTATTTAAATATCCTAAATTTGAATTAATACAATGATAGTGAATGTCGAAATCAAATATTGAGCATAATAATCGAAAATCCGCGACGCCGAGGCCGGGCCCGGCCAGCGTCGGTTACCAATACAAGCCGTATCACAGTATACTAACTTAACATAACGATGTCGGCGTCCCTCGCCGCGACCATCGTGTATTTGGCACATGAGTAGTACGTCCTCGGCCAGACAGGGCAACATTCGCGACCACTCCTCCATAACATCCGTGTCAGTCTTTATGCATACAGAGGAATCGCGATCGGCTAAGGCTCTAAACTACATAATACAATACGTAATACTTGTACAATGATACCGGTAGGGGAGCGCAGTGCGCACTTCGCAAAATGTATGTTTGTACAATTCACGAAACATTACATACAAAAAGTAGTTTCAGAGAATGTTTGTGCAAGCGTGAATTTGTTGTTTGGAAACATTTGTGAGTAATCGAAATATTTTGCTATTAAATCATAATATTTTCTTGTACTTTTATTATTAAATCCTAAGAAGGCAATAAGTTTCATTGGACACTTCCTGTCTTACGAATATAAGACAGGAAGATATATCTTTTGGGGTTAGCACACCGAAAACCCCATCCATTCCCTCAATCGGTTTGTACGATTTGCGCGGGATGAGAAACAGCTGGCACATTGTAAGTTTTTCTTTTGCTCCGAGACCAGCATAGAAGACTGAAAACTGGGAAAAAAGTGTATAAAGAGAAAATTAAAATATTGTACATGATGTTAGTAAATTCACATTTGCACAAATACTAATTATGATAAATAAATAGTTTTCTTATAAAAATACGTTCTTGCAAAATTGATTTTTGACATACTGACTAGACATACTATTCACATGCCGATTTATAAACATTGCCAGTTTTGTACTGGTCGATAGGAATTCAATCGTAAAAACCAGGTAAAGTATACAAAATCAGCCTACGAATCCAGTCCGGCCTATACATTTAGCGAAGTGTACGTTTTGCGTGTGTCCGCCGAGGGGATGCCGTATCTTTGGTCAGAGCGTCGAGCGGCGCGGCGGCGGACGTAGAGAGAACCATCTCATTGGGTAATTAAATAAATTAAATAATCAGCAAATTCGTTCCATGCGTGTTCCATGCGGCGTCGCCGGCGCCGCTTACCTGCAACCAGGGGATTTATGGGAGCTTATTTTTTTTTGGAACGCTGACAGGCGAACTTCACACAAGTTTGTACGTGTGTAAATTAGAGTATTTCAGTTTTTTGGTTAAAACCATGTTAAAACTAACGTGAGACATAGCGTTTATCGCACATTAGTAATATGTGATAAACACGTAACTTACGTAAAATGTCAGCTACTGTTTCTGTCCTGAAGAAGGCCTTCGGATGAGGTCGAAAGTTGACATTAGTCTCAGTAGTTGACATTTTACTTTTACTGACGTTATTCGGTTATTGCATATTAGTAATTTTATTTTATTTTATTTTATTTTATTTCGGAAAACTTACAGCTATTTCATTATCTATGTAAACATAACAGCAAATAGTTACAAAACTTAGCCAATAATAAGTTTCCACTTATAGAAAAAGTATAGTACTTAAACCAATTGGATGACACTATTTTAAGTTCAAGGACATAATAGTTCAATGAAAATGAAGGCAAAACTATACAATATGGTGTTTTGAAAAAACCAAGGTTGATAAAAAGAAACTAATCTAAATAAATTGTCTTAAGACTTAAAATCTTACAATGACATTAAATGACGAAGGGGGGTTGGGAATTAAAAAACTTTTGTTCAATTACACGCCTGATGTGAAAAGGTTTTGCATTGAATATATCTACGCACTCATTTTCTGAACAAAATTGATTGCATGATCTTAATGCCCGATAAAAAAATGAATTTTGTCTATAATTTGTACAAGCTGGTGGTAACATAAAAATTTTGTTATTCCTCAGTGACGTAATTGGAATTTTAATATTAATTTTGTTTAAAAGTTCAGGACAATCGACAACGCCGGTTAAAATTTTGACGACATAGGTCATATCAGTTATACTTCTTCTGACTTGCAATGGTAGAAAATGATATCTCTGACACCTACTTTCGTAAGTAGGATCTTTGATTTTGCATCTATATTGAAGGTAACGTAGAAATCTTCTCTGAACAGATTCCACACGAGAGACATAGACATCATAGCATGGATTCCACACAACGGAAGCATATTCAAGTAGACTACGCACGTAGGAGCAGTATAACACTTTTATCGCCTTGATTTGTTTAAAATTAGCAGTAGATCTCATAATAAATCCTAGTTTTAAAATTTTAATGCCTGGTTTTACCAAGAAAAAATTAAACGGTCTAGCTTGTATACGTATGAACTTGTGTGTTGTGAGTAAAGCATTGAAGTTGTCAGCTTACTCGGATACTCGGCCTTTTTTTCTTCAATAATACTAAAGCCAGCTTGGAATTCAGTACTAACTTAGCTATCGACAAACAAACGTATCAAAATATGTTTGATTTGATGTTACATCTGAGGTTGAGACTATAAATATTTGAAATCGTCGTGTGATGTTTCTCTCCGCATATGGAATAAGCATAATAATGTATGAGTGAGTAGTACCTGTTGACAACATCAGCCAATTCGTTGAGCGCGCGCTCCACGTCGGTGGGGCGGTGGTGCGCGGGCGGCGCGGGCGACGCGAGCGCGCGCGCCTCGCTCTCGAGGCGCGCGGCGCACGCGCGCAGCGGCAGCCGCAGCGCGGGCGCGGTGCGGGCGTGCGCCGCCGCCGCCACGCAGCGCGCCGCCAGCGCCGCCAGCCGCTCCGACGTCTGCAGCCGCCACAGGGAGCCGCGCGCGCCCCAGCCGCCGCCGCCGCCGCGACGCATCTACATCATGATACACCATTACTCATTTATGGCGAGTGGACTTTATAATGTAAAATTGGTGTCGTTTGATGTCATGCTCGTGAACAATATTTTTATTTTATTTTGGAAAACTTACAGCTTTTTATTATCAACACTTATATAACAACAATATGTGTAATAGTTAAAGTGGAACTATCCACAATATGTTAAATAGTTAAAATGGTAAGTGGCGGTAGTTCCACATATTATTCATGAACATTAGCATTTATACCTCTGCGGTGCAGCAGTCTAGCACGGTAGATGTCTGTGAGACGTACCTCTGCGGTGCAGCAGTCTAGCACGGTAGATGTCTGTGAGACGTACCTCTGCGGTGCAGCAGTCTAGCACGGTAGATGTCTGTGAGACGTACCTCTGCGGTGCAGCAGTCTAGCGCGGTAGATGTCTGTGAGACGTACCTCTGCGGTGCAGCAGTCTAGCGCGGTAGATGTCTGTGAGACGTACCTCTGCGGTGCAGCAGTCTAGCGCGGTAGATGTCTGTGAGACGTACCTCTGCGGTGCAGCAGTCTAGCGCGGTAGATGTCTGTGAGACGTACCTCTGCGGTGCAGCAGTCTAGCACGGTAGATGTCTGTGAGACGTACCTCTGCGGTGCAGCAGTCTAGCACGGTAGATGTCTGTGAGACGTACCTCTGCGGTGCAGCAGTCTAGCGCGGTAGATGTCTGTGAGACGTACCTCTGCGGTGCAGCAGTCTAGCGCGGTAGATGTCTGTGAGACGTACCTCTGCGGTGCAGCAGTCTAGCGCGGTAGATGTCTGTGAGACGTACCTCTGCGGTGCAGCAGTCTAGCGCGGTAGATGTCTGTGAGACGTACCTCTGCGGTGCAGCAGTCTAGCGCGGTAGATGTCTGTGAGACGTACCTCTGCGGTGCAGCAGTCTAGCGCGGTAGATGTCTGTGAGACGTACCTCTGCGGTGCAGCAGTCGAGCGCGGCGCGCAGCTGCAGCAGCGCGTCGTGGTCGGCGCGCGGCGTGGCGTAGATGCCGCCCTTGGGCTTGCTCTTGACGGCCGGCTTGCTGGGCACGGCCGGCTTGTCCTCGCGCCGGCTCGTCACGCTGCCGCTGCGCCCCACGCCGCCGCCTGGCACACACCACAAGTTACATTAAACCGTCACTGTTACAACATATTATCAGCTGCTTTTTAGAGTTCCGAAGTACTTAAAAGGAAGTCTTTTAGTTCTGTAGGTATGTCCGTCTGTGGCTTAGCTGACTGTTAGTACTCGTATAGCTGTAAAACAAAGTTCAAAGTTTGGAGCATTTGAACTATAATTGTAGCGATATTTCTATGGCAACATTAAGTGTTTGTTGTTATGGTAGTTGAGAGCGGTGGTTAAAGGTGAAACGATTATTGTAAAAGCAATTTAGTGAAACATGTGATTAAAAAGGTAAACAACAATTTGCGTCATTCAACCGTAAAATGCTGATAGAAAAAAATACAATATGATTGCGTAGGATAATAATCCGTACATCTTGTCCAAAATTCAAATCAAATAAATGAAAATATGTAAATATGTAAAAAATCAAATCCAATAAATTAAATTATGTGAAAATAAATAAATAACAAAACCTTAAAATAAAAATAACAGTAAGAAAATTAATTAGCAAGATGATTTTCTTTTTATGATACAAATGTCAATAAAAATATATCAAATCATAATTTTTAGTAATAAATAGAAATGTACAAATATATCAATTTACTTCCTCCCGACACACAACAACATGTACGTTCTTTCTCCTTTAATTAAGGCAGTAGATGATCTGTAGTCTAAACTTAACGTCCACCATACTATTTATTACTGCGATCCACCATAAGTACTATTTACTGCGGCAAGATACTTGCAGTGTAAATGAACCTTTAGGCTTGAAAGACAAGCGGACACCCGCGACGGGTTCCGTCCGTCTCTGTCACCAACCCTACCTGCTATAGTGTCTTTCTGCACGTGTCTCTGTCGCACTTAGACTTTGTGACAGAGACGGAACAGGAAAAGAAGCCTTAGAATCGTCAGCCCCGGATTTACGAGATGGAGATCAGTTTAGACGGCAGGTTTGCTCACCCTTAGCAAAAAGAATATAAAAACTAAACTTGAGCGGAGTGAATAGAAAAATATAGTAAAGAGATGGTACCGGGGGTGAGGCAGGCGCGCTCCTCGGGCGAGGTGTCGCTGTCGTCGGCGCGCTCCCACAGCTTCAGCAGGCTGCTGATGCTGCCCGTGCTGCGCCGCTTGTCGTCCTCCTCGCCGCACACCGACGGCGTGCTGGACGCGCGCTCGCCCAACGAGCTCTTCTTGCTGTCTTCTGGGGAACTCTGGAAAACGCACATTGTTCCTTAGTTACGTTCACTTATACAAATAACACGATTGAATTTGAAAAATGACATGTTTTAACTATTCAACACCTACAAGTGATAAACTGACAATTTTAAACAGTCAAGACCTACAAGTGAAAAACTAGTATTAGTTTTTCACTTGTAGGTTTTGACTGTGAAGGTTAAGGCACGGCCGGCTTGTCCTCGCGCCGGCTCGTCATGCTGCCGCAGCAAGGTACTTAAGTATTTAAGTATTTACTTGAAATTTTTGATATTTGAGATATAGTTCTGATTAAACCCGCTCACAAATTTTAGAAAAAATGGAAGCCTGAATGCGAGCCCTGCGGGACGCCTGGTGGATCCTCTTTAGCAGTTGATTAGACCCTCTAATCATAACTAACTAAGAGCATTTGCGAAGATGCGATACGACTCACACATTTAAGTAAAGATCCACGAATTCTCTAGTTACTCAATTTTTGTATGAGTATAAGATGATTAAGTACGTCAAACGCCTTATAAAAATCCGTGGTGCGGAGCCGCACCTGCTCGCTGGTCTTGCGCACGCCGCCGTTGGTGGCAGCTCCGCCGCCGTCCACTTTCCGCAGCCGCGACTTGAAGTCGATGATGGAGCGCCCGCTGTCGTCACTTTCCAATGCGTTGTTCGTCGCCTTCTTGTTGGTTTCAACCTGCATAACGTCATTTTAGTTGACTATTGTTTGAAACGATGTCATCGTAAACCATAATGAAACTTTAGAATAATAAATGTTTAATGGTTTAGCAAATAGTTGTCGTAGTAAGGTACCTTTTTTAGTTGCGATTTGAAGTCAGTACTAGTTTTGTCGTCCGCCTTCTTCTGGTCGATGTTGTTGTAGGGCGTCCTCCGCAGGCCGGCCTTGAGGTCACCGGGCGGCGGCGCGGGCGCGGACGCAGCGGGCTCCGCCTCGGCGCGCTCGCGGCGCAGCGCTTCCAAGTTAAGGCTGGCCGACAGCTCGCACACCAGCCGCGTGGCGGGGTCGGCCGGCACCGGCGCGGGCGCGGGCACGGGCGCGGGCCCCGCGCCCGGCGGGGAGGACTCCTTCAGAGCGTGCTTCTTCTTGTCCGCGCGCTCCTTGATCTCCGCGACGAGCTTCAGCTCGAGCATCTCCTTCATGGACTGCTTCGCGAGCCGCTCGGCGTCGATGGGCTCCTCTGGGGGCGAATGTCCACCGTCGGGGGGCGGGGGCGGGGGCAGCTGCGTCTCCTCGGGCGGCGGGGGGAGATCAGGTGGGGGAGGGGGGAACTCGAGCTCGGCGAGGCGGGGCCGCGGCTTGGCGGGGCTGCCGGCGAACGAGCGCAGGGGCGGCGCGGCGCGGGCGGCGCGCGGGGACGCCGGCGCCGGCGCGGTCACGCCGCCCGACGAGTTGGAGCGGATCATGTGCGGCTGCGCGCGGGCCGTGCGCGGCGACAGCGAGCGCGCCGAGTCCGCCGCGCCCGCCACCGCGTTGCCGCCCGCGCCCGGGGCAGCGCCGCCGCTCTGCCGCAGCGACTCCAGGTACGCACCGATGCGGGCACCCTATACGATTAAACGAGTAATTACTATGTAGTAGTGTATGTAGTATATGTGAGTAGTATATCTTAGTATAATAATAGTGTGTATTATTTGTATGTAGTTTATGGTTTATTATTACATATTTATGGTTTAGTAGCTGTACCCGCGACTTCGTCCGCGTGGAATACTGAGTTTTGTTTTATAGCCTATGTCCATTTCTAGGTTATCATCTATCACCATACCAAATTTCATCAAAATCCGTTCAGCCGTTTAGGCGTGAAAGAGTAACAGACAGACAGAGTTACTTTCGCATTTATAATATTAGTAAGGATAGTAAGGAAGTAAGGATTATTACATATTTAAGTAAACCTGGTTCATTTTTCATCAGTTCTTTTTGAGTTTTTGCACTACCCGTGTCTTTCTCGACATCACCCGGTTGGTTGACTGGTAGATAAGGCCTTAGGCTTTAAGTCCGCCATTACACTTGTATTTGTGTATAAAGTTAAATAAATAAATAAATAAATACTAGACCTCCACAAGAAACACTGCAAAAAGCGAGTTAGTGACGAATGTTACCTTGGGCAACGTGCCGTATCTGTTGATGGCGCGCTTGACGTTCTGCACCTCGAGCGCGGCCACCTGCACGGGCTGCTTGGGCGCCGGCTGCGCGTGCTGCGCGTGCCGCCGCTTGGCGCGCGTGCGCTCGCGCTCGCCAGACTCGTCCGTGTCGGGCGTGCCCTCCGCCAGCGAGCCCTCCGACGAGGCCTCGCGCGCCCCGCACCCGCCGCGCACGCCCCCTACACACACACCGCACGACTACATTCATCCACCCGATTTAGCTGCAGACGTAAGCCGTCAACTTCGTACGGTATATGCTTAGATATAAAAGATGCTAAAAACGCGAAATGTACGTAGCTGCCCACGGTTAGTACGCCGCTTCTTATCCCAACCTGAATAGTCAAGACACCCCAAATAATAACCTTCGCCGCTCAACTATACAGCTCAACTATTTTATACGTACGAAATTAAAGACTTACAAGTACAAACATAAATCTACTTTTTATTGGGATTTCTAAAACAATCCATAAATAGGAAAACTTACAAAAGTACAAATAAAATAATTCTAAATAGGTATATGTAAGCAAGAGTATAAGAACTTCCTCTATTACTATCGCCCCACCAATTAATAAGGAAATATGACGATAGTGTAAATTTATCGTATGTATTCCTATCCTACCCATGTTTACCGCGTGAATCTTGACAATGATCATCCCAACATGAGAAATAAATGAGTATGGTTATGAAGACGAAAAATTAAATATTTAATATAATATGTACTAGAATATAATCTTGAGTTACAAAATTTTAAATAACGTAATTACATACTATTTACTATAAAAAATGCGATTTGATTATTGATATCTATATATAAATATGAGTATGGAACAAAAACCTACTACAAAAGATGCCAAACTATTTGTTCGATGTCCTTGCTCCGACACAATGATATTGTTCTAGTCAACATGTACAACTGCTTTCAGAACATTAACATGCGGAGCGAACAAACAATTTGACAACCAGCTCACAATAAACAAGACTAGGGGTGATGACCTGATGACCGGGTGAGAGTGGGAAACGTACATCTATTTAGTCCATCAGTTAAATTATCTAAAATTAATGGACCCAACTTTTCAGGTTATCAAATCAGTAAAGTTACAGATACAGAGCATCTAAGTTTCATAATGGGGGGTTGCGACATCACGGCCCTGCAAAAATTGTACGAAGCCGTGCCGTAAAGCCAAATTATACATTAAGGAAGCAATAAATTATTGAGTATTGATTAAGTAAATTTAAATTGTTTATTGTTAAATTGATAGCTGTTGGTCTTTCTTCTAAAATAAAAATTAAAAACAAAAATGCGCTGTATTTTCGTCATTTATTGTTAGTCAGAGAAAAGAATAAAATCGTGAGCAATATTTTTGGTAATCTAACTGATGGGTTCAAAATATGTTTTCAGTCATCATGCCTATTACAGCCCGGCAGCAGTCATCGATGACCAAGTTTGTCCATAGCTATTGACCATTACCACCTCAGTCTACGTTATACACTAAGGCTCGCCGCGAACGGCCACCGACCACAGCCCCCGGTGGCCAGCGACAAGCAGTTAACACGATTTTTCATACATTTTGTTCGGGCTGGGCGCACACTTGTGGATGGAAGTGGTCGTCGTTGGCTGTGGTCGGTGGCCCGTTCGCTCCGGGCCTAAGACTTAGCTGGGCTGGACAACTTTATAAGCGAGATGCTATAATCCTCCGTGAGATATAACTTGGTCGACGCTGCCTGCGGCAGGAACTGAAAGTGATACGTGCTAAGCGAATACTGGCTGCAAGCAAAAAAAATACAACGTGACAAAACGATATCCTTTCAGAATGAAACAAGTGACATGACGATAATATGGCTCTTAGCAGATAGCGTTCTCTACTCGTCAAGGAATTAATAGTTTCTTCAGAAAGAAGAAACTTTTTCGAATAAAACGAGAATCTAAGATAAAAATTTCGTAATCAATGTATCTTTAAAATACCTATGGCAACCCAGAGCTACCTGGGATTCGATGCATGCATTTCAGAGTTCTTCCCACGACTGCAAGCGATCGCTATTTAACATATAAACTAAGCGTTTTATATACTTACATAATATAATACATTACATACGATAAAAATACGATACATGGTGTAACTATGGGATAAAATTACATACAATCAAATTAATTAAAAATCTGCTACTTTTGAATTACAGTTATATAGTAATGCTACCGATTAAAGAAGTGCAGACATTTTCCTGTCAAGTCTGAATGCTTCTTTGGGTACACACTCACTATTGACTGTTATGATGCACCTTGCTTGGCACGGCCACGACCACGCTGTGGTCACAAAAGCTGCGGCCAACTAACGGCTCATGGTAAAATATGTAAGTTGGTCGCAAAGATTACGAAGACATGTAATTTTCGACACATTTTAAAATGAAAGACCGGCCGTCCGGCCACGTGCGCGACCATTTATTTCGTGACCCCGGTCGTCACCACCGGCCAGTCGTGGTCGCGCAAGGTGGTTAGGGCACAGATTTTTAATAAACATGACATACAATATAGGTGTAGAGGGTTCGCGAAAACCAGCCGGTGCCGATACTTACGAAGTGGACCCTATCGCTATACACCTGCGCGAGCGGACAAACAGAAAACGCTAGTTTAACGATGCATCTTTGTACACGTGTTATGATGTGTGAGGGAGACAACGCTACTCGGAAAGGGTCTTTCGCAGCTACATCACTTGAAGAGCAATTTTATTTTATTACTAGCTGTGCCCGCGACTTCGATCGCGTGGTTGTCGGAATGTTATATAGCCTAAAGCCTTCCTCTATAAATGGACTACCCAACAAAAAAAGAATTTTTCAAATCGGACCATTAGTTCCTGAGATTAGCGCGTTTAAACAAACAAACAAACAAACAAACAAACAAACAAACTCTTCCACTTTATAATATTAGTATAGATAAAATCTTATCAACATGTCAAGGAACAGAAAATTTATAAGGTCTAAAGTCCACTTGATGTCTTTTGGATGACAACTTAGCGTTCTGATTTGTTCTCATAAAAATATTTCTAGCCCTATACAATACGGTATTTGACTCAATGATTTTTATTATTCATATAAAAGTAACATAATCCAAAACCGAAAACAAAAAGTTGTTTTTATCCACTCAAATATAAGTAACTTACCTTATAAACCTTTCAAATCTGGTGGTGGCAAACGGTCCATTTACAAAAAAGAGGATGCACATACTGCGCATGTGATGTCACTGCCATTAAGTTTCGCGCGTACGAAAGAGATAGTGAGATGTCCCCACCACGCCCTTTCACTTTTATTCATACCAATATTTAAAATGCTAATAACCAATTTCCTTGCTGTTTTAAAATATTGTTCATAAACAAACACAGTCAAATACCCTATTTTGTTTATCTTATACCCTAGTAAATGAGATCTTGATTTCTGCGTGTTTAATGTCGTAGTTGGTGCCATACTATTAAATGTTCATATTGTTAAAAGCTTCAATCCTTTCAGCTGGATGCACCCTTTCCGACCAACGTTGTATAGTGGGCAACATGATTGGACACAATTCGTGGCACATTACTAACAAACTGAGACAGATATGACGCCGCGAAGAGCGCTCGCAAAAGCATGCACATTGCAAATGGCCGAATGACTGAAATGTGGCTTCATTATATTTTGCATTGTAACCCTTTTTAACAATTGAGCCGCTGGTAGGCTTATGACTTTTTTAAATATGAATCATATAAGTAAAATGAAACTCTACGAGACCACAGAAGACGTAAGAGTATACAGAACGGAATCTCCTAAGGTCCCTTACAATATGCGTCCCCATTCCCCGTTCCCGCACCTCTCTCCCGCTCTCGCCTTGTCTCAGGGGAGAGCGGGCGAACACACACTGCACGGCGCACGCCGCCGCACAAAAACGGGGGAGAGGTGCGGAGACGGGGAACGGGGACGCATATTGCGCGTACCTTAGGAGATTCCGTTCTGTATACTCTTACTGTCTTCTGTGACTAGATTGTTAAATGTTAAGACTGTGGTACCTCAATTCTTACTAAACTTTATATAGCAAAGCTGTATACTAATAGGTATGCGTGGTGAAGCTATCGGCGATTACGTATCGTTAGGTATCTTATACTCACGGTGAGTATAAGATACCTAACTATTGGAATGTCAGTAGTATTTAGGAAATGGGCGTATGCACAGTTTATCTTCGCAGAGTAAAATAGCAATTTATCGCAGCGTGTGGGCATCGTGGCGTCGTGTGCAGAGTGGTGGTTGTCTGCATGCGTGTGTGACTGACCGTCGTGTGCAGTGTGGTGGTTGTCTGCATGCGTGTGTGACTGACCATCGTGTGCAGTGTGGTGGTTGTCTGCATGCGTGTGTGACTGACCATCGTGTGCAGTGTGGTGGTTGTCTGCATGCGTGTGTGACTGACCATCGTGTGCAGTGTGGTGGTTGTCTGCATGCGTGTGTGACTGACCATCGTGTGCAGTGTGGTGGTTGTCTGCATGCGTGTGTGACTGACCGTCGTATGCAGTGTGGTGGTTGTCTGTCTGCATGCGTGTGTGACTGACCGTCGTGTGCAGAGTGGTGGTTGTCTGCATGCGTGTGTGACTGACCGTCGTGTGCAGTGTGGTGGTTGTCTGCATGCGTGTGTGACTGACCGTCGTGTGCAGTGTGGTGGTTGTGTGCATGCGTGTGTGACTGACCGTCGTGTGCAGTGTGGTGGTTGTCTGCATGCGTGTGTGACTGACCGTCGTGTGCAGTGTGGTGGTTGTCTGCATGCGTGTGTGACTGACCGTCGTGTGCAGTGTGGTGGTTGTCTGCATGCGTGTGTGACTGACCGTCGTGTGCAGAGTGGTGGTTGTCTGCATGCGTGTGTGACTGACCGTCGTGTGCAGTGTGGTGGTTGTCTGCATGCGTGTGTGACTGACCGTCGTGTGCAGAGTGGTGGTTGTCTGCATGCGTGTGTGACTGACCGTCGTGTGCAGTGTGGTGGTTGTCTGCATGCGTGTGTGACTGACCGTCGTGTGCAGTGTGGTGGTTGTCTGCATGCGTGTGTGACTGACCGTCGTGTGCAGTGTGGTGGTTGTCTGCATGCGTGTGTGACTGACCGTCGTGTGCAGTGTGGTGGTTGTCTGCATGCGTGTGTGACTGACCGTCGTGTGCAGAGTGGTGGTTGTCTGCATGCGTGTGTGACTGACCGTCGTGTGCAGTGTGGTGGTTGTCTGCATGCGTGTGTGACTGACCGTCGTGTGCAGTGTGATGGTTGTCTGCATGCGTGTCTGACTGACCGTCGTGTGCAGTGTGGTGGTTGTCTGCATGCGTGTGTGACTGACCGTCGTGTGCAGAGTGGTGGTTGTCTGCATGCGTGTGTGACTGACCGTCGTGTGCAGAGTGGTGGTTGTCTGCATGCGTGTGTGACTGACCGTCGTGTGCAGTGTGGTGGTTGTCTGCATGCGTGTGTGACTGACCGTCGTGTGCAGTGTGATGGTTGTCTGCATGCGTGTCTGACTGACCGTCGTGTGCAGAGTGGTGGTTGTCTGCATGCGTGTGTGACTGACCGTCGTGTGCAGTGTGGTGGTTGTCTGCATGCGTGTGTGACTGACCGTCGTGTGCAGAGTGGTGGTTGTCTGCATGCGTGTGTGACTGACCGTCGTGTGCAGTGGTGGTTGTCTGCATGCGTGTGTGACTGACCGTCGTGTGCAGTGTGGTGGTTGTCTGCATGCGTGTGAGACTGACCGTCGTGTGCAGTGTGGTGGTTGTCTGCATGCGTGTGTGACTGACCGTTGAGCGAGGTGAGCGCGTCGTCGTGCCCGCCATGCTCATCGGGCGCGTACTGCGACTCACGGAACGAACTGCACGACGACAGCAAGCTGGAACAGTCACAGCAACACTTAAGCTTCAGCGGAAATACACATATATTTTATCAGGTTTTCCAATTTATCTCAGCTGTCGCGCACTACGTGAGGTGGCACAGGAATCCGATAAACCGTCTGTACATACACAAATTAACATGGTGTCCAATTTGAAATGTAAGTAAAGAATAAATTAAAAAAGGGAAATGTACTAATTGTATGAATTTTTATTACATATTCGAAGCATTGTTCTATACTGTTGTGAATCATGGAGCGTCAGTTAGAAAGATAGAGCTAGGCTGGAAGCATTTAAGATGTGGTGCAGGCGGCGGATGGAGGGCATTAGTTGGATAGAAAAGAAAACCAATAAGTTTTAGCACTTGTTAGAGAGAAACACAAACTGCTATAAACCATAAGTACTAGGAGAGGGAAAATGCAAGGGACCTAATAAGGCACAATGAGTTTTTAAAAGTTATATAAGAGGGAAATACGAGAGAGAGAGAGACAGAGAGAGGCAAACGAAGACCTAGCAGGACAGTTTCATTAAACAAGTAAAAGAACAAATGAATGTTTGTGGAAACAGGTGATGTCAAGGATTGGCTTGAGGCAGAGACAAATGGAGGGATTGGTTGCAGCACAAACTTAGCTTTTTAATAAGAAGAGAAGAGCATGAATTTTGCCCATGTTGTTACGGGTTAGAATAGGACCACTCCATCTCTTCCTGTGGATGTCGTAAGAGGCGACTAAAGGACTAAGCACAAACATCACGTGCTACAATTGCATTCCCAAGGAGGGTTGGCGTCAGGCAGGCGGCCGGTCGTAAAACTATAGCCACATCATTTAAACTTTTTCAGCTATTTCTTCGCCAAGGTCTTTGGCATCCTTGAGTGACCATTGACACGCATGTTATATTTGGAAAAGGAAAAGCGGGAAAGCGCACCCCGGGCTCTGAAGCAGCACAGCTGAGGATGCAACCGGAAACACGCTTAGACGAAGAAGAAGAAGAGCATGAATTTTGCATGGTCTGATAGTCCGTCTGAAGTCGTCGATGCGGAGAGTTCATCGTACTAGCTGAATAATAAAGAAAAAGAGAAAGCAAATGCCAAACCGCAATTTGAAATTGGTACGGATCGCTAAAATACGACGACGCGAATCTAGAAATATATGTATGCTTCAAATCGTACACAGATTACTCTTTGTTTTTTAAAGAGGAAAAAAATATCAAGCGAAAAAGAAACGAGCACATACATGTACGAGTACCTATTTAAATGTAAAAAAGTACCTCGTTCTCTTGGGCGGCGTCGGCGCCTGCTTGCCGCGGCGGTTGGTGGGCCTGCGCATCTGCACGCCGCGCTCGGCCGCGCCCGCCGCGCCGCCCGCCGCGCCGCCCGCCGCGCCGCTCTTCTTCAGCGACATCTGCGGCGTGCCCCCGCTGCCGCCGCTGCCCGCTCCGCCTCCCGTCTCCAACAATTGTTTTTCAACTTCTGTTTACGACAAAATATGATTTTGACGATGAGACTTAACTTTAATCAAAATGATAATTAGACAATGATTTATTTTTGTCGCAGCACTTGGTAGTTGGAAATACATCAGCAATCATATACATATAAAAAAAAACCTGATGATAAATTGAATAAGAAAATATTCACAATACATTTTTTTCTATAAAAGCAATAGCTTTCATAGAAAAAAATGTATTGTGAAAAAAAATTTCAAATTCCTATTATTATAGGATATCGAAAAATTGATTGCTTTTCCATGCAAAATGTGCAGATTCTAAGAATCAACAATTTTAGTCTGCATGTCCTTTTTAGTCGAATTTCTCAATGAGGAACCGATCTGTGAGACCATTAAAATGAGCTCTGACACATTGATACTATTATAGTTATTCTTGATTGCATCTTGGTCAAAGTCGCACATGCGACCACTCCGACCCTAATCTATCGTAGAATATTCAAACTTCAACGTTTTAATGAATGAACTATCCGAGAATAGCCCATAAACATTTAGGATTTGAACTATGAACCTCGTGGTAAAATGCTGCGTTTTGTGACCGCTGCGTGTGCCGTGTTATACCGTATTGTTATCGTGGTCGCGTGAGCCGATCGCGCGCGTAAACATTGCATTGAGTTGGGTGGCTCAATGTGGGAAATGTTGATAAATGTTGTTATGAGAAGATGCGGTGGGAAGCAGGGAAATGGGTCCCAGGTCTCAGGGCAACCTGCATTAATGAAGACACGTGGAAAATTACTACATCCAAATCTGTTTTTGCAAGCAGTAACCATTCAAAATCCTCTAATTACAAATATGCGTTCATTACAACATTAGTTTAAAAACAAGTTATGAAAAACATAATATTCGTCAAATTAAATAATGAAATAAGAAATGGTGAAAAAATACCACGTAAGCAGGACTCGAACCCGCGACCTTGCTCTCGACTATTCAATACGACCATGCTCTATCAAACTGAGCCATCACGCGTTCAACCCCACACGTCGAATCTCGGAACCATTTGATATTCCTATAAACAAGCATTAGGCTTGAGCCTCAATTTTTATTTTCATTATCTAATTTGAGTACTTTAGTACTGCATCTAAAATGCCTAAAAACCCTATAAAAATATAATATATATCTACGATCGTCAGATATATTCATTATGTATTTTAATACGGTTGACTCGTGCGTGTAATATAGTCGGAAAATGCCGATTTGTTACTTTTACACGATTAAACCTTTTAAAATAATAATAATGGAAAACATTTTTAAAGCAATCATCCGTCATGTCATTTCCTCGGTCCATCTGGGTGACCCGTATGGAATTTTTTCCGAAGGTCCTATACATTATCTGAATTCAAATCAATAGCTCGCAGCCGGGCGAAATCAGAGAATGTACTGACAGGTCATATTATTATTGCTTTTTAGGCTTCTGTACTCAAAGGGTAAAAACAGAACCCTATTACCAAGACTTTACTGTCTGTCTGTCACCAAGCTGTATCTCATGGACCGTGATAGCTAGACAGTTGAAATTTTCACAGATGATGTATTTCTGTTGCCAACAAATACTAAAAACAGAAAAATAAATATTTAAGCGGGCTCCCATACCACAAACGTGATTTGTTTACCGATTTTTGCTAGACGGTAATAACGACAACAGGTAGACGCTTGAAATATTCACAGAATATTTAGCTGTATATTCACTTTAAAAATAAATAATTAAATTAAAATAAATATTTAAGGGGGCTTTCATACAAGAAACGTGGTTTTTTTTTGGTGTCTATTATATAGATGTACGGAACGGACAAACGGAAAATTTTTACAAAACCGTGTTCTAAATTTAATCCGCGTTTTGTAATAAGTCTGTTTATGTTTATTTTAATACAACACTGAAGCTAAACATAGTAAGGAGCGTGAGAGAGGAAACAATGTTGTGTTTTGATATTATTGGAAAGCCTAGAGAAATAAGTAATAGAATGATAGCGGCAGGCGCGCCTGTGTGTAAACATGTCTCGGCGGCGGGCGTGAGACAATGGTGTGGGGCACCGGGTCAGCCGGCTCTCTATACACCGTTTACATATCACCCTTTACTTCATTGGAGCAAAATGGAAATAAAACAAAGGACAATAGTATATTGTGCACGGTGAAGGAACTAAACTTTTCTCATTATTTGCGAATGGTTTGTTTTCAATAGTATGCAGCAAAGTTAAACCGCGAACGAAATACAATTATTTTAGCTCGCGATTTCGTAAATATATAGGGAATCTTACAATAGGATAAAATGCTTGTCACTTTCGGGCATCTCCCGTCACCGCATGCAAGATGACGGCAATCCATCGCTTCGTTTGCCATGAAAGTTATGCTCTTGTCGGTGGAGTATGAATTCTCTTCCATTTGTCTCTCTTATCTGCCAGCAGTTTTACTTCGCTGTACGACACCTTCTTCTTTATCTGTTTCATGTAGCTATGCCTGGTTTTTTTTTCCCTTCTATTTTTCCTACAATGATAGTCTTTATGACCCAACACTTTTCTTGTCTATTCTCTACTATATCAAGAATGCACCTTTTCTTTCCTACTCTTTTCAGGACCTCATCATTTGTTATTGTTTCAACCCAGCGTATCCGCTCCATCCTACGCGCCCGCACCTCGTTTCAAATGCTTCTAGGTTTTTCTTCTCTTTTTGTGTCAAACTCCATGAAAGATACACGACGACGTCTTTATTCGTAACGGGATAGAAGTAAGCTGATATTAACAGCAAAAGTTCCGGCTATGAAATCTAACGAAGATCTTGAACTGGAGATGAATCACATTCATTCAGAAAGACATTTAGTGTTTTATTTACACAATAAAACGTTATTATGGAATTTAACTTATTCTGTTTGTTGAAATAAGCGGTGTTACAGATATACTGGGTGGCGCAAAAGTAAAGACCCTATTTGGTTCAGCTATAACATTTTTTCTAAATTAGAAAACTAGATTTAGGTTTTTTTAAATGTATATTTGTGCCATTAAATTTCGTACCATTAGGATTTAAAGATGATGTCTTTTAAATGGTGACCTCCAGAGTTGATACACATTTGAGCCCTATTTATGACATTTTGCATAACTTGCCGTAACACTTCCTGCGATATGTTCGTTATTTCTTGACGAATGTTTTCTTTTAGAGCTGCGAGAGTCTGTGGCTTGTTCACATACACCCGAGATTTCAAAAAACCCCAAAGAAAGAAGTCTGGACTGGTCAGATCGGGTGATCTTGCAGGCCAAGGCAAATCGCCAAAACGAGAGATAACTCGGCCTGGAAAAGCGTCCGTAAGAACATTGACACAATTATTCCACGTTCTTGGGGAGTAAAACGGTCCATGTTTATTTTCAGTGTATTTTACATTTGTTCACTACACAATTTTCAACAACAGAATGACAGAAAATGTCATATAAAAAAAATAAAAGTATTTTCTTTAGTGCCAGTACTTTTGCGCCACCCAGTATTAGCGTAAACATGTCGCTTGTAATCAGAGATGTCATGAAAACAAATTGTATTTCCATTGATAGCGTTTCCGAGGGAAGTTCTCACAGAGGGAGTGCGAGCGGAGACGGACGATGTCGTGGACATTGCTGACAGTCGAAACATGTCCTAGGATGCTAATCATAGTTTATAAGAACCCGCCAATTTATTATACAACGTGGAAGAGACGTCATCATCATCATCAGGTCTTTTAGTCTCCACTGCAGGAGCACGACCCTCTCTGTACTGCCAGAGCCATATATTAGCCAGAGCAGTCAGAGGATTTAACTTATACTCTCCACTCTGGCCAGACGGGTTGGAGAGGTCTCATAGATGTTTATAAGCTTTGTTTAGCTTGTGGTTCCGAAGTCGCCTTCTACGACATCCCCGGGAAGACTTACTCTGCTCTGCCGGAGCCGCGCGGCTTACATTAGAGACATACCCCTAGTAAATCGGACCACGGTCTGAGAGCATCATCATCATCATTTCAGCCGCATAGCGTCCACTGCTGGACTTAGGCCTCATTATAGTATAATGAAATTAAAATAACAGCCATAAAACAAAAAATAATTTCAGTATTTCCATACAAAGGTGCATGTGGGTGTTTTTTTTTTTTGTTTTTGACTTTTATTTTAATTTAAATATACTTTAGTGGTCTAGTATAGCCTGTGGTTCGATTTATTACGGGTGTGTCCCTTCCACGTTGTATATAGTTAGACCCTGTATATTATATGTTATTCGTTAGCATTGTATTTGCGTTTGAACATGAATAACCAAAGTAGGTGACGAACACGTGCCCACTGGGGCTTCAACTGGTCTTAGAGTACAATGCTGTATCAGTACAATAATAAGTAGACTGCTACGCGGATGTAGGATTCTTTCTAAAACAAGCAAGACTTCGCAGTAGCATTATGTAGCATTTATTTAGAAACCACAAGCTAGATTTCAAAATTTTCTAATTTTATAGTAATTGCATTCATATAGGATTTTAACTGGTTTTCCACGGAAAATATATGAATTTGAAAAAGTTATAATTAATTAGAGCGATATTAATTTTGGACCACCACAATTGAATCAACACTAACATCAACACTATTTTTTTCATGCATATTTTGAGTATTGAAAACCAGTTGAAATCCTATACATGAGCAATTTGTTTAAAATTGCAATATTTTGTCTAAGATTTTGTAGGTGCCTCGTTTGGGATGCCACATGTGTGGATACTCTTGCACCTTCACATTTGCCTGCAACGTTTAATCTTGGTGGAGCGGCGGCTTGTACTGCAGAGGCTGCCAAAAAGCGGAAATACGCGGGTCTGGGAGACGGGTTTATTTTTCTTCCATTCGCAGTGGAGACGATGGGACCTTGGGGCCCTGATGCTAAGTTATTTTTTAAGGACGTCACAACGCGCCTTATCGAGGCAACTGGTGACCCTAGAGCTGGCGGCTTTTTTGCTCAGAGAATAAGTCTAGCTATACAGCGAGGAAATGCTGCCAGCATATTGGGTACGTTGCCTCGATGTGGCGCGTTGGAAGAGATATTTTATTTGTAAAATTATTTTATTTGTGTTATTTGTCCGTATTTAAGTCATTTAGATATAACTCTAAAAGTTGTCTAAGATTGACATGTCATTTCAAAATAAAAGCTAGAGTACGCTTGTGTGGAGCTGTCTAGGGAAATCGCGTTCTTGAGCGAACGTGGGTCGCGGGAAGTGTTGGCAAAATAAAAGGAGGCGAGCTGACTCACCCTCGGTGATGGAGTTATCCGTGAACATGTGCTCGAGCGCGTGGTGTATCTCCTGGAAGGAGGGCCGGTCCTGCGGCGCCCACTGCCAGCAGCCGCGCATCAGCTCGTACACCGCCGCCGGGCAGCCGGCCGGGCACTCCATGCGGTAGCCCTGCCGAACACACTCCTTTCAAGTAGCGGACTCACTCCTACCAAACATATGAAAAAGACGAAATGTCTATTCCCAGCACATCGTTCTAAACTTAGAACAAGTTTAAAATTATGCTTACCACAGCGATGGCTACAGTCATCGAAACTATCGGCATTGTGTGTACTTGCAAGATATTAACTCCGCACGACTCAAATATTAACATATATTTTAAAAAACTTTACGTATGATTATCTGCAAGTCCAAAGACTTTTCGTTTCGCATTTGCTGTCACGAGATTTTCAAGCTGACTTTGACATAGATTATCGTCTTCGTTATAGTATGTCGTCTAGCGACAGCAACCAGGACGAACAGCTTAACGTTCCTCCCGAAGCACGCCAAGTTCTGTATCTTGAGCTCAACCGAGTTGTTCGTCCTGGCCGCCGGTGTATTGGCCCCAGCCGCGTGTTCTCAACATATGTTGACAATACCAAAGCCTTCCGTCCATAAACAATGACAAATTATTGTTGCATATATATTTGTACACAAATAGTCGTTGAATTAGTGCACGCCGACAATAATGTCAACCAAAACATGAGCGCTCACATCTCACCGCCGTGTACAGCGTGCTCACAAATGTTACCAACACATTTAGAAGGTTAAAATATACGAATATTTGATAAATCAATGAAAATAATAAATGAGCCAAATTAAATGACAAAGGGCAAAGGGAATGAAAAAATAACTCCCATGCTGTTCGGACCCCATGTAGAGTAGGATAAGACACACTATACATACATACTATACATAAATAAATAATTATTATTTGTGAACTGCACACACACATACAGATGTAGCAATTTGAATACCAATCCTCCTAATCCCATATCTAGTTGGGGTCTGCTCTGTTCATATCTTAAACACCGATCACCAACCACCGCCGACCGAACAACGACCGATGAAATATATACCAATACACTATTTACTTTCATAGAATTTGTTGTGAATAGGGGCACGTAATGGGAACGAATCATGTTCTCCTAATTAACGCGTCGCTTTTTTTAGGTGGAAAAAAAGGTGACGCGTTAATTATGTAGCAAAAAAAACTAGAGAACGACCCAGAAGTATTCCTTAACCCTGTATGAGTCGCTATACAAGATCATAACGTGTGTTTCTTCGTTGACCAGCGTCTTTTATGGAATAGGTATGTCAAAATGCGTAGAATTAAAACGAAATTTATTTTAATAATTTTCCTATTAAAACACCAAATGAGCGCATACTTTGAGCAGTTAAAAAGTGAGCAGGCACACGCACGCAAACCAACAAACCCCCTGTAGCGCGGCCGGACGCGCGGGTATAAAGCGGCGTGGCAGCGGAAGCAGCGTCATTCGCTTCGGCCCGCCGCCGCTGCACACTCGCCTGCACCGCCGACCCCACACCGGGCTCATCTCCGCCAGCGACATGGCAGTCTTCAAGACCGTCACCATTTACCTGCTGCTCATCTCTGTCGCCGCGTCGGGTAAGGGCCAGTGACCGTAGGGAGTTATGAGACCATAAGTCTTATTGACGTCATTGCTTCGGGATCGTACGTTTTGTGTTTTTCGAGTAGTTCAGTAGAAAATTAAAAAAATATATACCGTACCTATGCAAATAAAATATTAGCTCATCAGATTTGTTATTAAACATCGTTTTTTGTTTTATATTTCGCAGTTCCATAAAGTTTCATGACGAAAAATGTTAACGATCATGATCATGCCCTAAAATTATTCTGTAAATAACGTATAACTGAGATTTTAGTTGAATCCGAAAATATTAGTGTTTAGTAGCAAAACATAGTAAATCGAAAATACCGTACCGACAGAAACTACTTCATAAGTTTATTGATGAGATCGTACAAAAAATAGTTAACAACAACACAGTGTTACTTTAACACCGGCAACATTTTTGAAACAAGTTCAGTCCGTGATATTGAACCACTTCCCATAAAAACAATTATCGAAAAACTAATTTTGGCATCCAATAAAAATCGGCGCTCAGCCAAATGGATTTTGTATAGACGAAATTTTTTCATCGATTTTCGATAATTGTTTTTATGGAAAGTAGTTCAGTATCACGGACTGAACTTGCTCCGAAAACGTTGCCGGTGTTTAAAAAGTAACCCTGTATATGCGTGTAGGTATGATAAGGGGATTTTAATGACGTGTCGTGTGATGGCAGGCAAGCACAAGAAGTCTAAGCCGAAGAAGTTCATAACGGCCACCACCAAGGGGCTGCAGTGCTACAACTGCCTCTCCTTCGACCACCCCGGCTGCTGGGACCCCGACCACCCCGACTACGCCAACATCACCGTAAGTTACACACATTACGCTCCCTGACAGCATCCTAATAATTATACGCAATGGCCATTACGATCTGTACATTTTGATGATTTCATTATGATTTACAATTGCCTGAACACAATAGTTAGGCTATTTAGTTGTGATTGTTATTTGAAATGAAGCGTGAGAAATAGTAGGTTAACTAGAATCGATTGTACTCGTATTAAAATATTTAGAAATAAGCAAGTGAGATGCAATAAAATGCCGTGATATTACATCAAACATTTACTGTGGTAAAATACTCTTACAGCTTCGTTTTGTTAGAAACTATATTGGTTTGTAATTTCTTTGTAACTGCAATTTTTTTAACAGGATTTAATTTGGCCTTTTATTTATATAGATATTTTATTACATTTGAAATTGATAAGAGATAACCAACCATCCTCACAGGGATGGCTTGGCAGAAGTATGAAAAAGTGACGAATGGCTAGTTTGTGAACAAGTATTTGATTGCCTTCTATTGGTAACCCGTGTGTTGTAGGTGCCCAACATAGACTGCTACATCCCTGGCATGGCCTTCCTCTGCATCGTCATCACCTCCGAGTCTGCCAAGCTAGGTAACACTCAAATTTTTATCTACCTACATTATGCCGAATTATTTATTCATTTATTACTAGATTTTTAAATGTCATTCAAAAATATGTTGTTTATATTGCGGAATCTTTCTACCCTTCGTCTATGCATGATTACTTAATATGTCTCAATGTCGTTGTAAATTTCAAGGAAACCTTTTGATACGAGTTTTATGAAGTGAGTGACGTGATTGTATTTGTGCTAGTGGAGACCGGTCAGGAGATCGGTCCGGTGCGCGCGCGCACGTGCGTGCCCGCCAAGGACTTCTCCAAGAAGACGGTGTCGTACAGCATGTGCAGCAAGCTGAGCAAGGAGCTGTCGGCCTCCGAGATCTTCTCCCGCATCGCGGTCACGCGCCCGCACTGCCAGCTCTGCCGGAAGCACCTCTGCATCGACGGCTCGCGGTGCTAGGCCGCGCCGCCGCCGCTACAGCAGCACCAAAGTGTTTTAGCCATACCGTCTGTACTGCGTTGGTCCGAAATACTTCGAACGACTTATATTTCTCTGCGCGTTCCCGATACAATCCTTATTTTGAATCGCGGTCGAAAAAAACAAGTTAGCAATGTTATGTTATTTCAAGTGCACTTTAAAAGCTCTCAGCTATACTAATTTGATTGGATGGAAAAATTTGGACCAGCTGATTGGTTTTGATTGGAGTCTTTTGTTTTGTTATTATTTGATCGGTACCATGAGTTAAACTCTAAAGTGCATTGGAAAAAATCATCCTCCAACAACTTTGCTACAAGACCGTCGCGCAAACATGTACAAAGTAGCTGAATTTTTAAGTCGGGTAGATATCGTTATAAAGAGTTGTTCCCAAGTCAGTTTATCACGACTGAAAATTATTTCAGACTAACGTATTGTATAACGCATGTAAGAATGTGATTTCTGGAGCTATAGGGCATCTCTATGATGTATGTAATCTGATAGACGCGGTCGGAAGATGAGCAGGGTGCTAACTGTACATGTACAGTCAAATATAATGTATTACAACTTAGTTCCATAATAAAGAATAAGTGACAAACAATCGCCGGACTTAATGCTACACGCGATCTTTCAAAGTCAATCGCACGATAAATAGTTTAGAAATATAAACTAAAGTTACTCGGAGCATATATTTTAACTGTAATAAATGTGAGTTTCAAAAATAAAGCGATATACGCGGTACCTCGTTACGTTGGTAGGTTAGCGCGTGCATGTGTGTTACGGAACGCGGTATCGCCTATCGTCGTGTTTACGAAAGCGGCCGAGCGGCCTTGAATGCAAACTTCAGTACCTGTGTTGTTTGGAAACTAACCCTTTGTTAGCTCAACACGTTGTTGGCAACGCGCCATCTTGTTTTTATATTTCGAATATTTTAATAAACTTATTGTTTCATTATCGTGACTATTATTCATCCTTACTTACACAATGGGAGGTTTGTAATCAATTTTGTCTTTCCGAACAACTCTAAAAGAAGCGTTATCCTTTAATTAATCCATTGGCACAGAATACATAAGAGTCAAACCATTGGTCCCAAAGCAGAACCTTCATCAAGCTTAGTATGCAATAAATGATTGGCTTGTGTTGATTTATAAACAGAGTGTTGGCTCATCCAATATTGAATATCGCTATCAACCATAAAATAATTCGTTACGTTCACACTTGTTGCTAAAGGTATTTTAATTCTATTTGAATGGAGGTCCATAGTCTCTGCCTACCCAACTGATAATATATATGTATGTTATAAATTCCCCAATTTTTAGATTTTAAAATCGAATCTAATACCCTTTGAAACAAGAAAACAAAGTCTACGTTGGCGGTCTATTAATGGGAAGTAAGCCGGTATAGAATAAAATAACATACCTTTTCAAGCATATGATAGACATCCACTAGAACGCCGCCGGGGTAGGGCTTGTGACGTATCCCGAAGGCCTCGGACATCTTATAGACTAGTCCCTCGAGCGCGGTACACTTGACAAATATTAACCTGGCAAAACATAAAGTTACCTTTTCCAACATATGGTAGACGTCAGCGAGGTCGACGCCGGGGTAGGGGCTCATGCCGTAGGTGGCGATTTCCCAGAGCAGGATCCCGAAGGCCCACACGTCTGACTTGGTGCTGAAGGTGTTGTAGGCCAGGCCCTCGGGCGCGGTCCACTTGATGGGGAACTTGGCGCCGGCGTGCGCCGTGTAGGTGTCGTCGCGCATCAGCCGCGCCAGCCCGAAGTCCGCCACTTTCACCAGGTGGTTCTCGCCCACCAGGCAGTTGCGGGCCGCGAGGTCCCTGCAAACGAACACGACACATTGCATTTCAAACATGCAGATACAGGAGTCGCGTATCCGGTAAATCGAGGATTATAAGCCCAATCTATACAAACTAAGTTTTCGTTGACCGTCAATGTCACTGATCCATTGAATAGTTTACCTAAACGTGTGCAATAGGGTTCTTCTACAACCATTTCTGAAAAGTGTCTCAATTAAATTTCATGATGCTAATAAAACACTCAATTGAATTAATTTGCTGAAAACGTTGGAGCACTGGACGCCATAACGCTACGTGGGCATGACGTCAGTTACGCATGTAAACAAATGCGCTGATGTATGTATTTTGACTGTTGGCAATTTTAGTTTACACGGGCCTAAAGCACCCCCGGGAATGCAATTTATTAAAATCCAATTAATATATTATTATTGTTTACTAACCACAAATATGTCAAAAATGACGAAGATGCATAGAAACTTGCAACTCCTATTTCACCTCTATAGGGATGTAATTTTCAAAATCTAATAAATGCCTTATTATTTTCTACTAACTAATAAATACATTAAAAATTTAATGTGTCTCACTTTAAAAATTACGAAGTTTCATACAAACTGCCAACCCCTATTTCACTCCCTTAGGGATGGAGTTTCCAAAAATCCTTTTTAGCGGACGTCTCCTAGTCACAATCTACCTTCCTGCCAAATCTCATCTTCATTGGCTAAGTAGTTTTCGAGATTTCGTGATGAGTGAGTGATTTTCGCTTAAAGCGAAGATCATAAGAAAAAGTATATGTTGCTACAATCTATATATATATATATATATATATGATAGATTGTAGCAACATATACTCGTAATAGTGCAACGCAGATCTCGAGCTGGACATTCCCATAACATAGGTTGGTACATATCACAGCTCCATAACATAAACACAGCGTGGGACCAGCGCTTGCTATCGAAATGCGAGCCGTTTCACAAACTGCACGCTTGGGGTAAACGTAATCTGATTCTTAATTGTTTACTACAAACTATAAGAGTCACTTCAAAAAATATCATGTTGTAGAACGGCTCCACGAAATTTATATAAAATATTTGTCACAACAAATAAATCCTTATAAATAAATTTTGGTAGTTACTTTAACGAAAAATTCTATTATTTATAGAGACTTTTTCGCCTACGATGAAGTAGACTTATGCAATGGCTTAACTTAGGCACATATTACGTTAATTGTACTTGTACGTAGTATTTTATTACTCTGTGATACACAAGTATCACTCTTGAATAGGAAAGCTAAATTAAGCCAAGCCAGTTACAGCACACACAGCACAGTTACAAGGGACATTAGTACTGTCCCTTTTAGTTTGCACGCCGTAAAACCAACCCTGGACTTATCAGCCTATTTAGCTTCGATGCACTCGCAACGAGCCAAAACGTACCTTACGTCTGCGAAGCGACGCGACGGTCCGTATCTCTTATCTCTAGGGTTGTCGATGTAGATTTTGTAACAATTTCAACCAGTTGTTTGTGAATAAGCGCGCCGCTCTAACGCGTAGAGCGGCGCGCCAGGTTCTCGTAGCTTCATACCTAAACCACTGGTATGACTCTTCATAGATTCAGAGTAACATATATACCTACTACTTAAGTTTTATACTCAGGGTCGCACCGCAGTATTAATTTAATACTTACCTACTAACGAGTTCGACATATTTACGATTATATCTTTCCATACCGGGAGATTTGCGAACACTATGACGTAAAAAAATATTCTATTTTCTCTTCTTCGTCTTTCCATTTTCGTGATACTGATTGATAACCCCTCTCGCTCTTGTGTATTCTCCCGCCAATGCGAGAGAGTGAGAAGGGTATATATATCAAGATGGTTGCTGGGTGAAACGTGTAATTATATTGTTGCTTGCTTACCTGTTTTCATTATTTTAAAATCTATGAAATATTATGTGTTCTTTGTTGTAATTCGTGGATAAACAATTATTATATGCATCTTCCTACCATGATGGTCACTGTTGGTTGACAGTTCTCAAGACAAGACACGTCGCGTATTGCGTGCGGCTAGTAACTAAACCCTGGTTTAGATAGGAAAAGGCCCACAAAGTGCGGGGGAGAGGTGCGGGGACGCCAATTTGCGGGAGACGCTATGAGATTCCATTCTGTTCGAATTCTTATGTATTCTGTGCCTAAACTGCGGAGTGCGCCTGGTCTGATTTAGGAAATAAGTAAACTCATTCAAAGTACTTAGCACATTTATTTACAATGCAACATTTTATACCACTGGCAGAACAATGTGGACGTTTATTATTAACAACACTAGAAACTGAACATTGTTGACGGATGCCAGCTGCAGTAAAGCGAGTTTACTGGATCCAACGCACGTAGCATTCAGTCTTTGTTTATTACACCAACTGGATAAATTCTCGATTTAATTTACAGCAAAGTTTTGAAATGTGAGCTCTAAATTATGTGATTTAATGTAGAATTTGTAAAATTTTGAACAAAAAATAAATTAAAAGACATAATTAGTGTCTCAAAAATAAAAATAAAGACAGTGCCGGTGATCGTAGCAAGTGGCGCTGCATGATTAAAAAAGCCGACCCCGTGAAATGGGAAAGAGCGAGGACAAAGAAGAATTAGTGTCCCAAAAATTGCTAAGTACCCATAACGGCCTCGTCGCTGAGAAATTAGTTGTTGCCCCCGTATAACATGGCATAGGTGTATAGACCGCTATAATGTATCACTATTTCGCTCTAGGTAATAATCACGAGCGGGATGACACTAGTCCGTCGCGCGATACAAACTTTATCTGGATTTATCGACGGTGCCATGCTACGGGCGAAGGCCATCGCTTACAGAGAAATGGGCTGGGGCGGGGTGGATGAAGAAGAGGCAAAGGAAAACGTAGACACAGTTTTATAAAACTACTGAAAGATCAATTTCATGTTTCAAACTTACAAAGAGTTGGCTTTGCATAAAGAGAGATGAAAGGTATAGCGACTAATATAGGTGCACACCTAATAGTGGTGAGCTATTAGAACCCAATGGATCTAGTTGATTCATCACCGTCTATATGCCAGGAGTGGCGAAGGGTAATGGATGATTTAAATTCAAAACAAAGGGTTTTTATATTAAAAATATTAACCTTAGATCTACAAGTCCGTTTAGTACGTGATGTGCTAAATTAACTAAATATAATTTGCTTATTAATTAAATAAATATCCTAGTGCACATCACGGGCGATTATAGCATTATAGCCATAAAAGACATCGGTTGCTCCACAGACAAGGGCATAGCTCTTAATAGGCATTTTCACTTGGTTGGCTGTCTCGCTCGCACAATCAAAAATTTATAAAGATTATTGAAAAATGAGTCTTATTTTTAGAAAATTTACCATGTTATTCTAGATAATTATATCGTAGATACTTTAATATTGTGTAGATATTGACTACAAAAGTGTACACAAGATAAAAACGTGTCTAAAATATGCATGTAATAAAAGAGTAGGGTCGTGGGTATACCTGTGTATGAAGGAGCGGCTCTCGAGGTAGCTCATGCCGGAGGCGATCTGCGTGGCCATGTACATGAGCACGACGGCGTCGGGCGGCGCGGCGGCGGCGGCGGCGCGCAGGTAGTCCAGCAGGTTGCCGCGCGACATGAACTCCGTGATGATGTAGAAGGGCGGCTCGCGCGTGCACACGCCCAGCAGCTGCACCAGGTTGCGGTGCCGCATCTCCTTCATGATGCCCGCCTCCTCCAGGAAGTCCTTCAGCGCCATCGTGTCGTCCTTCAGGGTCTTCACCGCCACCTGCCGCACCACAACGCGGTACTACACATCGAGCGGTGCACCACACGAATACCAACATCTATGTACCTACTACCTCTATATACATACTTACATACATACGCCTGTTCCCCACAGGGGTAGGCAGAGACTATGGACCTCCACTTGCTACGATCCTGACAGACCTCTTTCGCTTCACCTACACTCATCAACCTCTTCATACATGCCCTTCGGTTACGGGTACTTCTTACCTCTCCCTTTTTTTTTACTACCTATATCATACTTTTTATTTCAATCTTTCTTAATATTTATTAACACGAACCGTGCTTATCTGGGACAAAGGAAAGGCAATGCAGCCGACAACAAATCACAACTTAATCAGTCTCGCTGAGAGTAACTAACCTTTTGGTCTTATAGGTCTGTCTGTTACATAAGGGATAAAGTCCTGATTAGTATGTATGTCTGTATGACTGAAAAATTTCTACCAGATAAATATCTATCAGATTATTTTCGTCGCGTAGTGGTTAACACGATAGTCCGCCACTCCGGAAATTCTAGACTCGATTCCCAGCCAGGGCAAGTTGGAAAATGGCGTTTATCAAATTGTACTGGGTCATGGGTGTTTATCTATGTATGTATTTATTATATATTATCATTAAGTTAGCATCCTATGACAATTAAATAATCCATATCCATATGACAAGTTTCAGCTAACAATTGGGCTAGCCTAATTAGTGTCATTTGTTCCTATACACTTATTAATTTACATATGAGTCATAAGCGCTTTATCAACAACGTTTAACAAAAAGGGAGTATAGTAAAAGGGGGTAAAGGCAACCCAAAAGGGAGTAAACGTACTAATCAATGTGAACAATTTTTACTATGGGACCATCCCTGAAATCGCAAGAAAAATCTGCATGCATCACATAAGTTAGTACGTTAACTCCGTTTCGGGTTAATACCCCTATTTTGTTACACGTTGTATAAGGAACCCGCCGCTGTGGCGTAATATGTCCCCAACTAGAGCAGCCAGCTCTGCGACGTACGGTGGTGTTGCATCTCTTCCAGACGGCCTCGTACACGTCCCCGTACTGGCCGCCGCCCAGCTTGTGCCGCATGACGATGTCGGTGCGGTCGATCTCCCAGTGGTCGGGCGGCGCCAGCGGGAACACCGTGGGCTTGTTCCGCTTGGGCGCGGGGTACAGCAGCTGCGTGATGAGCCCGTCGCCCAGCATCGAGTGGTGGTGCACCAGCTCCGCCAGCGTGCCGAACATCGACTCCATAGTCACGTACACCTATATACACATATACTTCATATTAGACATCACAATTCAGTACTTTGATACTGTTATTAGAAGAAAACGACACAAAATAATGTCACTTGTTATTGTCGCATCCACTTTGAACGTAATTTTAGTATTAAAGCTATTTGAATCTAAAAAACTATGACGTCACAGTCCGATATTTCATACAAATATCATAGAAAATGTTTGTTTTGACGCCAAGAAAAAAGTATCTGATTTGTCTTGTTGGAAACTAGCGGATTGGACAATACAGGAGGCTCCATACTAGATGATTTTATAAATTATAAATATTATAAAATCTAATATTTATATAAGAGAAATATATACATCCATTGCCTGTGGTTTGTCTGCATAGACCAAAACTTAACGTAGCCCAACAGAATCGAGCGTGTCAAGTCACACGATCTCGGCAGCCAGTTGATATTGCCTCCACGCGAGATGACGAAGCCCTGAACTTCTCATCTCTAATTTATAGTATTACTGATTTAACTATTCCTACGGGTTGTTGAAACTTGTAGCAATCCATGGTGAAATAACACCACTTAAGACAGCTATCGCTTTACTAAGATGACTGCTATATGCTGTAAAAGTTCGAGCTTCTCTTTTCGCAATAATATGTTATTGCCATATCCTACTTATGAATGTATGAAAAAATACAAGTGAAAACCTATGTTCTGTATTATAGTCCAGTCAATAGGTATTTTTGCCCTACAAAAGGTGGCGTAGAAAATGTTTTGACATAATATTATTAAGGTATAGCGGCCTAATAAGAATCCAACTTTTCGACCTTTTAGGACGCCTGCGCGAGCTGCCATCTTGGATTAAAGGTGCCGAAATGAGGTTTATTTTAAATAACGTCACAACCGCTTACTACGAGGGGGGGTCAAAAAGTTCGCGGAACGGAGGGGAAGGGGGGTGAAATAAAATACTGTACTATTTTTCTTTTTCAATATATTCCCCCTTAAGTCGAATACATTTTTCAGATCTCTCTATTAACTTATTAATACCGTCGAAAAAAAATGATTTGTCTTTGTCCTCAAAATAGGCCGAAATCGCCGACTTGACTTCTTCATCATCGGAAAATTTCTTCCCCCGAAGCTCTTTTTTTAATTTGGGAAATAAAAAATAATCACAGGGGGCTAAGTCTGGACTATAGGGAGGATGGTTTAACATTTCGAAGCCACAGTGATGAAGGGCAGCCATCGCAACGCGGCTCTTGTGTACCGGTGCGTTGTCATGCAAAAGCAGCACACCCTTTGTCAACTTTCCCCGCCTTTTCTCCTTGATTGCTTCTTTTAATTGTCTTAGTAGATTAGCGTAGTATTCTCCCGTTATAGAAACACCCTTATCTTTATAATCTATTAATAAAATACCCTCTGTATCCCAAAAAACAGTTGCCATGATTTTTCCAGCCGATTGTGACACCCTGTATTTCTTAGGGGGGGGCTGACCCTTTTTATGCCACTGCATAGACTCTTGCTTCGACTCAGGCTCATAATGATGAACCCAAGTTTCATCTGCAGTAACAAGTCTTGCAAAAATTCCTTCCTTGTCGGCGCTACAGAGGTCTAAAAACTCCTTTGAATACTCGACGCGCAGCTGTTTCTGTGGTGGTGTGAGCATTCTTGGCACCCATCTTGCGCTGACTTTTGACATCCCAAGATTGTCGTGTAGAATATTTAAAATGGTTGTAGGTGATACTCCAACCATTTCTGCAAGTTGTTTCTTCTTCAAACGAGTATCCTCCAGTATAAGATTCTCCACTTTTTCAACGATGTTTGAGGTGGTGGCCTCAATCGGCCGTCCTGAGCGAGGGTCGTCTTCAAGAGACTCTCTGCCTTGCTTGAAAAGGCTATTCCACTTGTACACCATGGTTTTCCCAGGGCAAGAGTCCCCGTATACTGATAACATTTCTTCCAAAATTTTCTGAGGTGGTTTTCCTTGCTTAGTGAGGAACTTTATGACGGCACGAAACTCGATTTTTTCCATGTTCAAGTTTTTCTTCCGGATTCACTTGTTTGATCGACGACAGGTCAAAGGTTATTGACACAATCAGGTTCAAACTTGGCATATATACTCACAAAGAGTTGCTCATTAGTTACTACCTGCGGCAGGTCCCCCACCCCCCGCTATCCCCTCCATTCCGCGAACTTTTTGACCCCCCCTCGTATATCACAAAAGTGTCTATGAGAGGTATGAAGAAGACAAAATTACTTACATTTTTACATACATGTTTATCCTGTAAGTCTAATAGGTAAAAAGTAACAAGCGATGGAAAAAAAAATTAAAAAAAAATCATTCTGTTTCTCTGACCTTATTCGTATCACTTGGCGCGTTTTACTGTGTATGACGCAGGCTCGTTGCGTTGAAAATGACACGTTAAATACATTTATTTACCCGACTGTGCCAGAAGGAGGGTTATGTTATTAGAGTGTATGTAAGTATGTATGTATGAATGTATATTTTTTGGCACGCTCTACAACCTAAACGGCTTGATAGATTTAAGTTTGACAGGCATCGTTAGATTCGTCTTAATTTTGAGAGTGATATTTGGTATATAAATAACTAGCTGACCCGGCGAACTTTGTTCCGCCTTAATGTCAATAAATAAGCAGATTTTTTTTTTATTGGAAAAAATACAAAAAAAATTAAATTTCTACATCAATCATTCATAATTATTTCTGTATTTTAGTACATAGGTTGCTCTTCATTTAAGTACCTTGTGATACACGACATTTTTTGTTTTATTATCAGGCGCAAAAACAAACAACGCAGATGGTCTTCCGACCCGTGAACATGCCACGTATAATTGACCATGGGAAAAACATGAATGTTCTAGATTTAAACCACAAACTTTTAAGGATTGTCCTTGTGATTTGTTGATGGTCATGGCAAATGCAAGACGTATCGGAAATTGAAGTCTTTTAAATTCAAACGGCATATCGGTTGGGATCATCGGTATCCTCGGAATGAGAACTTCCTCACCTTTGAATTTTCCTATCATTATCGTAGCGTAAATTACATTGTTCATCAATTTTCTAACCACCAAACGCGTACCGTTGCACAGTTTTGGTTGGTTTATGTTTCTAAGCATGATTACTACGGAGCCAACCTTTAGGCGTAAATTGTGCGGTGGTAAGCCAGGCACGTCCAAAGAGTTTAAAAATTCAATTGGATAGTTGGTGGCTTCATCTTCATTTGTGACGCAGTCAATAGAATTGAATGAATGCATTGTTCCAATGATCTTATTTTGAATTATGTAGTTTAGGTCATCTACATCTTTATTCTTAGCCGCTAAAATTGCTCGCTCACTCATCCATTCATAAAACTTCATTTAAGTTTTTTAGGTGTAAAAACTTAAATTTTCAACCATACCGAGTTTTATAGTTCACTTCACTGTTTATACGAATGGGCAATTGGGCAATAATGTTAATTATTTATTTAATAGATATAGTTTTATTATTGATTTCTTACAAATATAAAATTGTCATCCATACGTCATTACATAGCTGTCATTATACGTCAATTTTGTTATTCCAAGTCTGATTCTTTTTTGTTATACCACGTTTTATAGTGACTGACGTTACATGTCAAGTCACACGGGAATGATGTCGAACGGGATAAAAAGTATCCTATGAAGTCACACGGGAATGATGTCGAACGGGATAAAAAGTATCCTATGTCCTTCTCCTGGCTCTAAACTACCTCCCTGCCAATTTTCAGCTAAATCGGTTCAGCCGTTCTTGAGTTATAAGTGAAGTAACTAACACGACTTTCTTTTATATATATAGATTATTAAATTCCAATGCCGCGGATTTTTGGCGCCAAATTATACACTTAAATATTTTTTTATTTAAAACCTATCGAGTAGGGTATCAAACAAAAGGATTTCATAAGGGGATTACAAAAATATATGCATTATACATGTATAAATGTAATTTGGAATGAGAAATTCTGGCGCTAGCCGCCATCTTGAATTAAAGGTGCCAAAATTAGGTATATTTTAAATAACGCCTCAACAGTTTACTATATCACAAAAATGTATATAGTAGGTATAAAGAAGACAAAATTACTTACATTTTTACATACATGTTTATTCTGTAAGTCTTATAAGTAAAAAGTTACAAGCGACGGAAAAATATATTTACAAAATCATATTTAATTTAAATTTTGATTAAAAATTGTACAAAAATATTTTTTAATATTTTAGATGGCTCGGGTAGGTTAATTTTAACTTTTTCATTCTCCTCGCTGGAATTATCTGTCTCACTGTCTGTGTATATAATATAAAATTGGGTTTCCATGGTGAAATTTCGTCGTTATAAATGTCATTTTCTGCAACTACATGCTTTGTCCTTCATGTACGAGTCTGACTCGCACTTGCCCGTTTATTCTAAAAACCTGGGTTTCCAATGGTGAAATTTAGTTTCATTGTTGAAAAACACGCGCAACTTAATGCCATCATTGGCCTCTAAAAAGATAATAAACGGGCAAGTGCGAGTCGGACTCTTACATAAAGGGTTCCGTACCTCCGTACAATATTTTAAAACGTTGAAGAAACATGTTTCTTGTATGACGACCCTCTTTAATTTTTAACTTTAACTTATTTTCAGTGTTTAGTGTTATTGTGGTCATAGTAATACATAATCACTGAAAATTTCAAGTATCTAGTTAATGCCATTATAAAGATGAAAAACGTTTAAGTGAAAAACGCTGAAACAAACATGTTTCTTGTATGATGACCTCCTTTAATTTTTATCTTTATCTTATTTTTAGTATTTGTTGTTACAGCGGCCATAGTTATACATGATTTGTAAAAAAATCAAGTATCTAGTAAATGCCATTATAAAGATCTAGTTAAAACGCAGAAAAACACGTTTTTTGTATGACGACCCCCTTAAATTTTTAACTATTTTATTTTAAGTATCTGTTGTTATAGCGGCCACAGTACTAAATAATCGGTAAAAATTTCAAGTGTCTAGCTATTACGGTTCAAGAGATAGAGCCCTGTGACACGGACAGACGGACAGACAGCGGAGTCTCAGTAATAGTGTCCCGTTTAGTGCAAACGTAAAAACTTTGGGTACGGAACCCTAAAAATTCGCGCGCAATGGCGATCATTTGGAAGAGATATTGGAGTGGTTTGCCATTACCACAGAAGAAAGTAAGAATAACATACAGAATGGAATCTCCTAAGATACGCGCAATATGCATCCCCGTTCCCCGTCCCCGCCGTAACTCTCCCCCGTTTTCGCCTTGTCTCAGGGGAGAGCGGGCGAACACACACTGCACGGCGCACGCCGCCGCACAAGAACGGGGGAGAGGTGCGGAGACGCATATTGCGCGTACCTTAGGAGATTCCTTTCTGTATTATCTGTGCCTTCTCCATTTAACACTAGTAAACCTTAAGTCTACAGTGTGCAGGTTTTCCTTCACCTACCTACCACCAAATACAAATCGCGCAGTAACACTTAGTAAGAATCGACCTGACGCCTCACAGACACAGCACCTAAACCGTCGGCCACCACCGCAACAATAATACGACAGTCGTCCGATAGTGTAGTCTCATTTGAATGTCAAATTACTTCAGAGTCTATCGTCATGTCGTTGCGCTTCAATGTTGCTTGACACTGGAACGCGGACACGTAGCTACGTACGTTTTGCATGATGCTTTTGGAGTAAATATCTTGTTGTTGTATCTTCATGTGTGTTTTCGTTTTTTGACTACAAAAGCGGCACGACAACCGCTTTTGGTGTAAAAGTTTGAGTCATATGGGGTTGTAGAACTATTAGGACAACAGCTAGGTTAAGCGGGCGACGGGTTCAGTCTATCTCTGTCACAAACCGTACGTGCAAAAGAGATAGCAGAGTCCGTCGTGTACTGCCGTGTCTCTGTCGCGGACGCCCTTAGAATGTGGAGTGTGAGCGCGTACCTTCCCGTCGGCGTCCTCGTTGATGCGGTAGTGGTACACGCGGCCCTCGAACCGCAGCGAGATGCTGCGCTGGCCCGGACTCGACTCCGACTCGCGAACCTGCGACACCACCGCTACTGTTACTGACTACACTATGCAGGACCAAGATATCATTTTTACTATTGCACACTATTTAAAGCAAGGATGGAATATCGTGAATATGTTTTAACATGGCCAATTTATACAGTAACTACTAAATTGGGAAAGTCCAGTAAAAAAACTACTAAAGTGGATACTCATTGAGGGTTTTCTTAAGTACAATATCACCAGGTACCACTTAGAAATATTGCTCATAAGTGTTTAGTCAAATGGCGCAAAAAAAGAGAGGCCTATGCCCAACAGTGGGTTGATGTGTACTGGAAATGATGATGAAGTGTTTAGTCACAGTGCTGCCACTACGTATTACCACAGATCTCTAGATATCAAAAGAAAATTTAATAGACGACTTGCATTGTCTAAACGTTTATTATAAAATTAATGTATTGCTTCAAAGCAGAGCTCGCTGGCTTAGCGAGCCTCTTTTGCAACTTAAGCAACCCCGGGAGTGGTCTCCGTACTTGAATGGGTGATCACAAGTTGCAAAGAATTTTCTCGAGCTCCTGCGTGCTTCGGAAAGCATGCTAAGCCGTTGGTCCCGGCTCTCATTATGGTATCGCAGTCGTCGTCAAATCTGCCATTAGTGTTGGCCACACATACGAAAAACATACAAAAATATTGCTTCAAATAAATTGTACGCAACAGAAGAACAAAAACTTGTATCGTGTAGGGGGCTTTTTTATTTTTATTTTAAGAGCTTGCTCTTGTCGGTGGAGTTAATTGGAGATGCCTCCATTCCTATCATCTCTCTGCCATCGTTTTCATGTCTTGGTAGGACCTAACTCCTGTATAAACTGAAGAGGAGCCGTTCGTTACCAGGAAGCTGCCGTTGATGCCGGAGCTGAGCAGGTACTCGGCGGCGTTCCTGGAGATGGGCCCGTGGTACCACGAGTGCTTCTCCAGCGAGTTGACCGGCGTCACGTAGTTGGACGGCACCCAGCCCACGCCGCCCGCCAGCGTGTGCGCCTCGCACCACTCGCCGCTCTTGTTGTAGCTCATTATGCGCACTTGCTCGCCTGCAACACAAACAGACAAATCTGATCACAAACTACAATACTATTCATCCCCACTACTTTATTTTTTGCAGGTGTAGTGAGAGACTTAGGAAGGTACAATAAGTTGAACCAAAATGGCGGTGTCTAATTTTTTATTCGCAGCGCCGCCATTTTGGTTCAACTTATGTGCCGGGTATTGCATCTGAGAAATGGAGAAAAGGCGTCTGTGCAATAATTTCATATCAACATTAACTTCCTGCTAGATGTGGGGAAACCATTTCCCTGGTCCTGGAAGTAATTTATTTAAAAGATAAAAACGAAACTTAAACATAGATCGTGTTCTGAATTTGGCAATCCTAGTTGTTCGCATAGAAACGAGGTTCCCTAAAATACTTATATTACGAAATTACTAAGGGAACAAATTTTTTGAGCTGTTATTCAAATATTCGAGATGAAATTTTGTACGCTAATGTAAATCAGATGACAATGCAATATTATTATGACATGAAGCTGATCTGAGGATGGAGCCGGAAGGTGGCTATAGGAACCCTGTAATGAAACGACGCAACCCTTTTGAAATTTGAGCTTATTACATTTGTCTTGTTAAGTTAGGCCTCACAATAAAGGCAAGAACGATTTTTTATTCAAAAATACTTATTACAATAAGTCCTGCCAGTTAGTTAGGGATTCTATTTTGGGATAAGTCCGCCGTTGGTAACATATTACGTTCTGGACCACGTCCGACAGTGTCGGGCCTTTTTTCTTCAATCTAACTAGACTTTATCATCATTTGTGGAGCTTTGATAATGCTTGACCCTGGACCGCGGACACGTAGCTACGTTCGCATGTCGTGCCGATTTCGGAAGAAAGACCTTGTTGTTGTATTGCAGAGTTGCAGAGTGTTCTCGAGTGGAGGAACGCTCTCGCCTCATGGCGCTATCAGAGAGAGAGTCTGGATATTGGTTGCAGGCGCTTCCTTCTGCACATGTTGGCACCCTTCTCGATAATTGCACCTTTACTCTTCTTCTTTAACCACATGTTTGCCATTGTGGTGCTAATGTGGATGGGTACGGTCGCCATGGGTTAGCCTGTGTTAAAAGTGCGGGCAGAATCCCCCGACATGCATCCATTAATGATATAATTCATAGAACCTTGGCCACTGTCGGTGTTCCATCCATTTTGGAACCGAATGGGATCGTCCGCACTGATGGCAAGCGACCTGATGGCTTGTCCTTGGTCCCATGGAGGCAGAGAAGGTGCCTCGTTTGGGATGCCACATGTGTGGATACTCTTGCACCTTCACATTTGCCTGCAACGTCTAATCTTGGTGGAGCGGCGGCTTGTACTGCAGAGGCTGCCAAAAATCGGAAATACGCGGGTCTGGGAGACGGTTTTATTTTTCTTCCATTCGCAGTGGAGACGATAGGACCTTGGGGCCCTGATGCAAAGTTATTTTTAGGGACGTCACAACGCGCCTCATCAAGGCAACTGGTGACCCTAGAGCTGGCGGCTTCTTTGCTCAGAGAATAAGTATCGCTATACAGCGAGGAAATGCTGCCAGCATATTGGGTACGTTGCCTCGATGTGGCGCGTTGTTAGAGATATTTTATTTGTAAAAATGTTTCTGTTCATGTGTTTACCTATAATATTATCATTGAGTTAGTATTCCATAATACTAGTATTTGTTGTATTGTACCTACATGTGTGTTTTCGTCACAGATCTGTATATACCTACTACTAGAAAAAGAAAGTCCTTCAATTTGTATGAAAACCTGGCGTGCCAATTTTCATACAAATATTTAAGGCGACGTGGGTTCACAATTTGCAATACTGTGCGTGTTTTTAAAAATCACTGTTATTAAACTACTACAGTTGATTCTCTGTAATTAGATTCTTATTTTTGGAAGGAAAAACATGTGATGAAATAAAAGTAAGAATGCAAGCGGTTTACCATGAATGTGCTCCTTCTATGACAACCGTCAGATATTGGTATAACGAGTTTAAGCGGGGGAGAACAACCGTCTTTGATGAGGATCGCCCAGGCCGGCCAGTTGAGGTGACTACAGACGATATGGTTAAGAAAATTGAAAATATCGTTTTAGCCGACCGCCGAATTAAACTTCGAGAAATCGTTGATGCTGTAAATGTTTCAATCGAGAGGGTACAACACATATTAGAAGAAAAATTGGGTATGTAGAAAGTATCGGCGAGGTGGGTGCCGCGTTTACTTACGGAGGAGCAAAAACGGAACCGACTGACTACTTCGGAGCAGTGTTTGGCCGTGTTCAAACGTAACCCGAAGGAGTTTCTGCGTTGTTTCGTGACCGTGGACGAAACGTGGGTCCACCACTACTCCCCGGAAATGAAATAGCAGTGGATTTTACCGGGTGAACCTGCTCTAAAGAAAGCAAAAACCGTCCCATCGGCTGGAAAGGTCATGGCGACCGTTTTTTTGGGATTCGCAGGGTATTATACATATTGACTATTTAGAAAAGGGAAAAACAATAACAGGGCAGTACTATGCCAATTTATTGGATGAATTTGACGCCGTGTTGAAGAACAAACGACCCCATTTAAAAAAGAAAAAAGTACTGTTTCATCACGACAACGCCCAGGCTCATTCGTCCAGAGTTGTGACGGCTAAATTAGCACAGTTACGCTACGAACTATTGTCTCACGCCCCTTATTCTCCAGATTTGGCCCCATGCGATTTCTTTTTGTTTCCCAACCTAAAAAAGAGTCCAGAGTGCATGTACAATCCAGTGCAATGCGTATGTGTAGATAGAAAATATAGATTCGGGTGTTCAATAAAAAATTCCCACGGTCGAAGACTGCAGTCTTAAGATTTTAATGTAATTTTTTTGAGGAATAAACTGTAATAGTTTAATAACAGTGATTTTTCAAAAACACCCACGGTATTGCAAATTGTTAACCCGCGTCACCTTAATAAAAAATTAATTGCGAACGGAAGGAAACTTTTTTATTACTCCCTTCAACGTTTTTCGAAGAATTTCACGGGTCAAAACGGCAGATTTAGGTATTTTACAGAAGAGAATGAAAGTGTTAAGGTGAAGATATAGGCAAATGGCCTTGAAGTATGAAATAAATTGTTAACTCGTAAATATGGTGATAAATTACATGTTGCTCTTCTTCATGCACTAGATAGCCCTTTAAATTATTTTATGAACTGCCGTTGAAACTATTATTGGTGATCCGTCTAGCTTTAAAACTTGCCGTGGCCACTCTTGGCGGAGGCAAGTTTTCAAGCTAGACGGACTAATGTAAATACTTTCAACGGTGGTTCATAAAATAATTTAAAGGGCTATCTAGTGCATGACGAAGAGCAATATGGAAATTATCTCCATATTTACGAGTTAACAATTTATTTCAAATGAGGGCGCCACTTCAAGGCCATTTGCCTATATCTTCACCTTAATATAATAAAATGATCTTTCGTTGGAGCATCGCAAGTACACGACACCAAAAAGATTTTAAAGTTTGAATATTAGGAAGACCAGTCAAGAAGTTACATAGATATCGCCTAACAAAATATACTGAAACTATGTTAAGGGTAGATGATGCTGAAGTACTTTCCACAAGGAACCCGCATCCAAATATGAAACAAAAAATGTTTGCTTCCTATAGATATTTGAATCAGCTGCAAATTGGATCAGATCGGTCAACTGTATGGAAGGGTAAAAACTTTTATAATTTTTCCCTGATGTTACTTGGGGAAAGGTTCAGTATCATGGACTAATTTTACCCTTAAAGTAGAGTCAGTTTATTTTGTTAGATCTTAAATGGGGTTGTTAGAAATGTTTATATACGAACTTAGTTACTTGACAAGTACATTGGGCCTGTTATAACAATAACACAAGCGATAAGAAAAATCATAGTTTTGATTGAGGAAACGAGCGTGTGACTCGTCGCGCGTCGGAATGACTCACACCGTGACGGGCATTCCCTATCGCTGTTTTAGTATGGATGTAATAAATGAGAAATTTTATGGAATTGACTGCCTCCGTGGTCCAGTGGTCATCATTCAATCTTACATACCGGTCTAGGGGCAAACAAAAAACATAGGATTTACTAGCTGTTTTTCCTCTTGGGCCAATACATTTTTAACAACTGGATTTGAAAAGTCATACTTACGAGTATTACGTATTTTTAAAAATGTATAAAAGCAGTATAATTTTGTCATTTTATATCTTGTATAAGTTGCCTTAAATAATGAAATTTATTTCTTTCACACTATTCGTATAATAAACGGGCAAGTGCGAGTCGGGCTCATACATGAAGGGTTCCATACAATGTTTTAAAACGCTAAAGAAACACTTTAATGACTACATACAACAACACTTATATGTATGAAATTAATTATTTATCCGTAAAAAACATTGCCTACTGATATAAAACAACTTTTCTTAATAAAAATCTAATTAAAACTAAACTAAAATTAAAAACTAAATTATATATATTTATTATGTATGTAGGTTTATGTTCTTGTTCATCTAGGCGCGCTCCCGGTTGCATTCCCGGCGGTGCTGCTTCGGAGGCCGGGGCGCGTTTTTCCGCTTTCTCCTCTTTAAATATAACGTGCATGTCGGTGGTCACCTAGAGATACCAAAGACCTTGCGAAGTGAAGGGGAAATGGCCGAAACAGTTGAAACGGTTTGACTATAGTTTTGCAACCGGTCGCCTGTTGTGTTTTGTGGCGCGAAATGATTATGCTTGGTCCTTTTTATGACATCCACGGGAGGAGATGGAGTGGTACTACTCTGACCCGGAACCACACGGGGACATATATATGTACATGTTCGTTCCCTGATTAGTCGAAGACACCTGCACCGATTTCTCTGTTGTTAGAAAGGGTATACCTAAGTATATTATAAGGGCAGTGGGTAGATATAAGTTAGATATACTTAATTAATAGACAAAACAATATCCCATTAATGCGATAACAACTGTATTTTGATTATATCACCTTGCCGATAAACTGCCTGGTAGTGTGGCAAAATAAAATAAACTGTGAAATAGATTTATGTTTCTGGAATAAAACAAAAAAATTGTACGGAACCCTCTCCACGCGAGTTTAACTCGCACTTGGCCGGTTTTATTTGTATGACGACCCCCTTTAATTTTTAACTTTTTTTTATTTTTAGTATTTGTTATAGCGACCACAGTAATGCATAATCGGTGAAAATTTCAAGTGTCTAGCTATTACGGTTCAAGAGATAGAGCCCTTTGACAGACGTACAGACAGCGAAGTCTCAGTATAACAGGGTCCCGTTTGCATGGTTTGGGTACGGAACCCTAAAAAGCTGTTTGTTACTTAGTACTATTATTAGTTTATTGTTTAGTAATCTCAGTATGTATAATACGAATCCGGTAGTAAAATATGCCTAACAAATCAAAATCTAATGATATCTGATGTAGAAAACTGCATTTTTTATCATTTCCAAACAATCATTTCCGCATAAAATTTAGAATTTAACCGACTCAAGTTCAAGTCAACTTCAAGTCAAAAGCAGGGTGGGAGCTATCATTATGATGCCAAAGAGGTACTCCTGCTACACAGACTGTAACGACTAACTAATTTATAAAACAAAATTAATAATATATTGTATGAATGGCCGCAGGACTACCCTAAGGCTCAATTTACATTGCGGCAGAGTCGCAGCGATTCGCCGAAATCGTACATAGCATAATGAACTTTATGTCAAATTGTATAATGTTCAAACTAAATTTGAGCTCAAAAAGTTGTCGCGCGTCAAGCGGGGAATTCTCCCGAAGTCGCCGGAAGACGCTGGAAGACCTTGTTTGAACATTATAAGATTGACATAAAGTTCATTATGCTATGTATGATTTCGGCGAATCGCTGCGACTCTCCCGCAATGTAAATTGAGCCTTAAGTGCGAATACGGGCTTGGTTCGTGCGGTACAGTCTTCACCGCGCAAGTGATAGCCGGCTACAATATAGTAGTAGGCGCGCGCGTTGGTAAGATAGCTGACCTTTCTTGAGGCTGAGCTGGTTCTCGCCGCCCGCCTGGAAGTCGTACAGCGCCACGAACAGCTGCGGGTCGTCCTCCTCGTGGTGCGCCAGCAGGTTCTCTTTGGACGTCCATCTGCAAAAGTAAACAAACTTCAATCAGCTACAAAAAATAGTATAATAGACGTATTTCTTTTTTATAATGCCACTCTGTGTTGCAGACGTCTTCTGGCTATTTAATATTACAAAAAATATCATAGCTAAAAAGAATCTATTAATTCACCTTTCTTTCAAAACAAAAATAATTCATCAGTTCGGGAGCTATGATGCCACAGACAGGCACAAGTCAAATTTCTGGCACTCTGTAATTGTGTCGGAAGTTAAAAGCTATGAGCTTCTTACCCTCTTCACAGCACTAGCACCATTACCACATTGGGTAAATTATACTTACTAGTTCATAATAAACCAGCTGACACAAGTCGGTTGGCTAAGCCGAGCGGTTCTTTTCCTACGTTGACTTAACCTTGCTTAACGTGCTCAAAAACATTAATTATCCGATCTATTACAGTTGCACAAGCCCTTTGTTACAAATAAGTGCTAGTATGAGGTATGATGAGTCGCATCCACCAAGATGCTCCCTCAATGATATTATCACTTTTACCTTCCCTTTTTACCAACATACCAGGGTGTATGAAGCTACCTATATATGTACGTACATACTGTTCACGTCTTTATACCTTACGGGGTAGACCTTCGGCCCACGAGACCCAAAGGCCGAGTGTGTGTCTAAATTGGCATACGAAAAGAGTTCACTAGGACAATATAATAGGAAAGCAAATACTAAAAATAGTGTATTTGAATAACACACATGCGTATCGCGTTTCTACGGGATTCAGTTATTGCCAAAGATAGGTCTTGGCTGTGTGTGAACCCCGTAAGAGACCACGTGTGTCTGACCTACGTCTGAGGTGACATGCGCAGAGTTCACTGGTCGTCTGGGCGTACACCTTAGAATGGGAAGCTCGCATGTTATTAATGAGCTGACCTGTTGGCGGTGTCGAGCGGCTGCGGCGTGGGCGGCGCGGCTTGCGGCGCGGGCGCAGACGCGGGCTCGCCGTCCGGCAGGTCAGGGATGTGCGGCAGGGGCCGGCTCTGCAGCAGCGCTTCTGAAACACCACATACAATTTCATTAACACTTAACATCACTTCCATCGAAACGCAAAAGCCTGGCCTTGTGCTATTCGGCAGGCGAATATGCAAGCCCTGTGTGGGCTCGCTCTGCACACGCAAAACAGGAAGACATAGCCCTCAACGACTCATGCAGAACCATCACACGCGCTCTAAAGCCAACACTTCGGTCCTACCCTGTCCGGTATTGCTCCGCCAAGTGTCACACGTAATGTTGCATGTGCGGTGTAAAAATTTTAGCAGTTAAACGACAAAAGGCACCTGCTCTACGGACAGACTTCGCCGTCAGCTCGTCTCAAGAGCCGTAACAGCTTCCTCAGGCAGCCGAGCATACCAGCCGCAGAAGCTCCTAAGGCAAGAGTTGAGCGGTTTATAAGCGAGTATCCACTTTAAGAGTCAAACCTTCCACCTGCAAGAAAACTCCCACCGGGCAGAGACCTCCCCTGATCAGTGTGGAAGTCTTTCAATAGACTCCGGGCTGGTGTTGAGAGGTGTCGATCTGATCGGGCGCTGTGGGTAATGGCCTTTAATGAGGCTAAAGATTACTTGAAATTGAAGCTACAGCACAGAAGACAGTAAGAGTTGATACTTTTAGAATCGCCGGACTTTTTATAACAGAGGAGATGCACGATAGTGGTTGGTGATAACCAACGGATAATCCATCTCCTCTGTTGAGTCTCCACAGCTTCCAGCAGTATACTGATATGGACTAAAAAATATTTTAGCTCAACAGGTAGATTATTTTCTAGGCGAATTAAAAAAACGCCGACTGTCAAGAACACCGTCTAGTGATGAGTAGCGGAACTACCGATACGACTTGATATACATATACGGATATCAAGTCGCGCTACGGATAGCACCATCTATTATTTGTTAGAGAAAGCTCTGACTTTGAAGCGATAACGACCAAGAAATTTTTAAATGGGTGAACCGATTTTCATCAAACATAGCTAAGAACATTGACTTAGGTAATTTTTACGGTTCCGTACCCAAAGGGTGCAAACGGGACCCTATTACTGAGACTCCGCTGTCTGTCCGTCTGTCACAGGGCTCTTTCTCTTGAACCGTAATAGCTAGACACTTGAAATTTTCACCGATTATGTATTACTGTGGCCGCTATAACAAATACTAAAAATAAAAAATAGTTAAAAATTAAAGGGGGTCGTCATACAAGAAACGTGTTTTTTTCAGCGTTTTTAACTTGATCTTTATAATGGCATTAACTAAATACTTGAAATTTTTACCAATTATGTATTACTATGACCACAATAACAACAAATACTAAAAATAAATAAAGTTAAAAATTAAAAGGGGGTCATCGTACAAAAAACGTGTTTCTTCAGCGTTTTAAAACATTGTACGGTGGTACGGAACCCTTAATGTACGAGTCCGACTCGCACTTGCCCGTTTATTATGTATACACTTTGATCTTAAGATATCTGTCTTAGCGTCAAACTTCTCTCCCTTTTGTTGTCAAGGGTTAAAAAAAGCAAATTATTAAGCTTGACCGCAAATCAAAGCAAAGGGTTGCCAATATATGGGGTTATAAAGAAGTCGCGAGTACAGACAACCTACTTGTTAATTTATTTTTTACTTACTTATTTTATTTATACTTCTTTTATTTATAAATCTGTACTGTAATTCAAACACAAAAAGAACAAAAAGGGTTGCCCGCCGTCTTTTCCCTAACGTCATGAGCATTCTGCTACACTGACGGGTTGGCACATTTCAATGCAGCACGGGCGGAAATTCAGAGGGAAATTAGTCGGAAGTGTTTTGCATGATTGGAACAAGACAGGGCGCGCTGCTGTACCTACCGAGAAGCAAGGTACAATCTTGTTATGTAGATCCATACAGACTTTTATAAACTATAGCCCATTTGGTACGGTATTTAAATAAATGTAATCAATCTTGACATGTTATTAAAATATACTTTATGAATCAATACCTTTGCAAATTAAAAATTGTAATGTGTAAAGATTAGATATTAATTTGTAAAGTGTATATTTCAATAAAAAGACATGTCAAGATTGTTTACATTTATTTAATTACCTTACTAAATGAAGTATAGCTGTGACCATCACTTCGGCCACGTGGAATTAGATCGGGGTTTTATTTTTTTTGTGCGGATTCTCAATTGTTTTTCTAAAATAAAAGTAGGTAGCCGATGTTAGTGTTTGTAACATTACATTTGCCAACGAGCAAGGCCCGTCCAAACTGATCCAGCCGTTGCGGAGATTAGTACTCTCTGAAAACAAACAACATTTTTATACCAGGGCGGAGTGATAAGTCTGGTAAAAATCTATTTTGGAATAAAATTATCGCAAATTGCATGTAACCTTCTTGTTCACAACTCTTTTGAGAGACTATATTTAAATTTTCAGCCAGGACCGCCGGTTAGTTTTTTTTTGACAGCCATTAAATAAAAACAATTAAACGCATTTTCGCAAAAATGGAGAAAAGTGAATTTCGAAGATTAAACATTTTTTTTTTGCGCAAAAAAACTATTACGGCAACTAAACAAAGACTGCTCCGTCGATTAAAATGTTTCATAAATGGTTTACGGATTTTCGGTGTGGTCGTACAAGCACAAGTGATGCTGAACGCCCAGGACGCCCAGTTGAGGTCACTACTCCAGAGATGATCGCTGAAATCCATGACATAGTGTTGAACGACCGAGGAGTAAAACTGAGCGACATAGTCGAGATAGTAGGCATCTCAGACGAACGTGCGCGCAATATCTAACACCAACACTTAGATATGAACAAGCTGACCGCGCGAGGGGCGCCGTGTTCACTGACTATTGATCAAAAACGCATGCGAGTTGCCACTTCGGAGGCAGGTTTGGCGTTGTTACAACGGAATCAAACTGTTTTTTGCGTCGTTTTATAACGATAGACGAAACATGGATCTACCACCATACACAAGAAACCAAGGAACAATCGAAACAATGGATTGCTAGGGGCGAACCAGAAGAAGGCCAAAGCACTTTTATCGGCCAATGTAGGTGATGGCTACAGTTTTCTGGGATGCACGTGGGGTAATCCATATTGACTACCTAGAGAAGGGCAAAACGATCAATGGCGAATATTATGCCAATTTATTGGACCAATTTAACCAAATTTTACTTGAAAAACGACCGCATTTGGCTCTAAGAAGAAAATCATCTTCCACCAAAGACAACGCACGAGTGCACACCTGCGCGATTGCCATGGCCAAATTCCATGAGTTCGATATGAGATGCTATCTCACCCACCATATTCGCCCGATTTGGCCCCTTGCGACTATTTTCTGTTTTGAATAAAAAAAAATAGCTCGGTGGACAAAGATTTAGCTCCAACGAGGAGATCATGCTCGAAACCAATGCATATTTCAAAGGGTTGCCTAAGTCGTACTTTACAGAAGGGACCGAAAAGCTTGAGAAACGCTGGATGAAGTGCATTGAATTAGATGGAAATTACGTAAAAAAATAAAATATAATTTTTTAATAAAGTTGTCTCCTTGTTTCATTTTTACCAGACTTATCACTCCGCCCTCGTAAATTGTGTTTTAGTTAACAGCAGGTTCGATATGAATGCAGAAAAAAACTGTTATTTTGATATATATTTATATCTATCTTGTCTGTACGATAAACTAAAAAACTAAAATTGGCAAGTTTTAACCGTAGTTTTGCGAGTCGATACTAATAATAAACTAAAAACTTTTAAGTAACACACAGGTAATGCGCGGAAATATAAATTCGTTTTAGAAATCTTCCTCGTTTATATTTCTACTCTGCCGTCATCACGCGGGCTATCGTCAATCTGATCGTAGTCCCCAAAAACCAAACGTCATTTATACGTGAGTCACATGTCGACAAACGTCATCGGCCGATTGTCCAGGCAGGAAGGCGACAAAAACAATGTGCTGCAGATCTTTGTATGGTAATGGCTATTGCACCGCGTGTGTGGCGGTGACTCAGGGCTCAGCGGGAGAGGCCTGCGGACGGTGTTATACTCACACACTATCATATCGGGGGAAACAGGGCCAGATCCGAAAGGCCACTTTAAGCGTGAAGGTAAATAAAAATGGGTTGCTAGTCGCTTCGCCTACTATGATTGGGATTTTCGCCCATATCAGCTCAGACCAGCAAGGGATTTCGGACGATGTTCTCCTCGGTAGACCATTGAAGAGAACCTGTCAGTTCCTGTGGCCTCTGTGTCGCAGGGCGTAAGAAATATGTAACCCGTGTCTAGGTAGGGAAAAAGTCTACGGATCACCTAGGTAAGGAACGTAAATATTTTTAATAACAAAAAATTCGTTCTCGTTTAAATTAATTTGTATGTGAAGGGGTGAAGGCTTTTTTCGTATTTTGCTGGTGGTTCAAAATGTCACCATGTATTTTTGTATTTCAAATAATTACGCTAATAAGTAATTTTCAAAACGAAATAAAAGGCGATATAGAACAAACACAAGTGTACCTGCGCAATCCGGCGTTTATATAAAACATATATAAATACAATTCATACATACGTATGTTTGAATTGTATATTGTGTGGGTAGCTATTTTTGTTCGAGGATAAACCGAGTATTTTTGATCGAAGCTTAATGAAAATGTATATGTAAAAAAAAATTTGACGAACATGAGCCAAGCCGGTCAAAGGGTTCGCGAGACACAGTCACAGTTCGAGGGGAACTTATAGTAAAATGAATCAAGTTTTTGCAAGACAAACGTCTTTCATTGTATTTTGTTTAATATTAAATTTTGAATTACGTGGGTTAGGTATATTATTAGGTCCTTACATATGAAATTGCCGTTCAGTATCAAAAAAGTGAAACAAGTTTTTTTAATGAAATTATTATTTAATCAATCGAAGTATGCGCCGTTGTTATAGATACACTTCCGCCATTTTATAGGCAGATCATTGATACCTTTGGAAAAGAAATCCTGGGAGCGAGAGTCTATGAAATGTTTGAAGGCGGTATTGACTGCCTCATCAGATTTGAAATTTTTTCCTTGTAAAAAGTTATCCAAATTTTGAAAAAAGTGGTAATCGGTTGGGGCAAGATCTGGAGAGTATGGTGGGTGACGCAGAGGTTCCAGTCGCAGCTCCTCTAACTTGGCGATCGTTTGATGTGCAGTGTGTGGTCTAGCGTTATCCTAAAGGAGCAGTGGGCTAGATCAGTCTCGGTTGTTTAATGGCGAGCTTTTCCATCATTGTTTGCAATTGTTGGCAATACAAGTCTGCAGTAATCGTCTGGCCTGATCTCAAGAAGCTGTAGTGGATAACACCAGCACTGGTCAACCAAACACTAACCAGAATCTTCTTTTTGGTCAGTTTTCGCTTAGGGCAAGGTTTTGCCGGTTCTCCAGGGCCAAGCCATTGTGATGATCGCTTCCGATTGTCGTACAGGATCCATTTCTCATCACAAGTCACGATACGGTTCAAAATCCCCTCATTATTGTGGCGATTAAGCAAAGAAACGCAGCAAGCAACGCGTGTTTGTTGGTTTGCTTCAGTCAATTCGTGCGGTACCCACTTTTCGAGGTTTTTAATTTTTCCGATTTGGCGCAAGTGGATAAGTATCGTTTTGTCACTTACGCCGAAGGCTGCTGCTAATTCAGAATTCTTCGTTATTCACTTGAGTATTAGGTCGTCCACGAGGCTCATTGTGTAAATCGAAATTTCCAGAACGGAAACGTTGAAACCAAAAACGCACCGTTCGTTCGTTAGCGGTGCCTGGTCCATACACGTCGTTAATTCTTCGAGTCGTTTCTGCAGCACTGGTGCCACGGCGGAACTCGTATTCGTAAATACCGCGAATTTTCAATTTGTCCATAGTTGTTGTTATAGCAATGTTGAAACCCAAACAAATGATGAAACGCAAGATATTTGATTTTAAAGTTGCCAGTATTGAAAATCGGCAATTTCATATGTAAGGACCTAATACTCGTATGTACGGATTAAATGATATTTTTTTTTTCAAAAACTGAATAGTATAAGCTGAAAACAAAGGAATGAAATTTAAATCACTTTGTATGCAGGCATCTGTTGCAACTTGCAGTAACTACATAATTAAATATAAATTTATTATGAAACCAAAAAATAAAGAACTGACAGGGGCTGCCCCGATATCATGTGAATAATGCTATGTATTCTACTTATTATTTCTATTTTATTGTGTGCGAACCTTAAATTAAATTTTCAATAGTATACAAACTTATCTAAACAGGTGATAATGGCAATTGTATAAATAATTGACAAGTATGCAGTGGTTGACACTTTCAACTTTAAGCATTTATCAAAACCCTAGTTTGCAATATTTGCTTATTATAATGGAATAGCAATGCCCAATCCAGACACTGTTCCCGACTCACTTTCTACATATAAACCGTGTAGGTAGTGTTGCGCATACAAACTCATCACATCGATTGAAATCAATCATAGACTTGTTGATATTCCGCCAGGGTTCGCCTTTGTTACGCCGAGGTCGGTGTAAAACTTTTAATGGAGTCAATACTTGTGGTACGGGAGCGGGAGGCCATACATACACTCGCTGATCCTTTTGCAAGGCGTGGCGCTTGAGATAACAATTAATTGAAGTAATGGTACATTGTTTGATCTGTCACCAAATGTACCTACCTCGATATCACAGAAGACAGTAAGAGTGCATATCGATATGTAAAAGCCATTCCAAGAAGTAAATTAGTTTTCTGGTACCTAGGTACCTCGTATATATTTCTATCTAGACTTATTTGCCAGACTACATGAGCAATACTCTGAATATTTTATATACCTAATGCTTTTGAATTATACGTCTTGTTACTGAAAGAACGCAAAACCTCTCATATGGTACCTCAGCCCATGAAACTGAACAACTTTCACGAAATCCAAAAAAAAATCGGATTTTCATACAAATTGACACGATCAGCTGATCAGTTTGTATGAAAATTCAAATTTTTTTTTTAGTTTCGTGAAAGTTGTTGAACAAAAGTTGTTCAGTTACATGGGCCGACGTACCATATGAGAGGTTTTGCGTTCTTTCAGTAACAAGACGTATAATTCAAAAGCATTAGGTATATAAAATATTCAGAGTATTGCTCATGTAGTCTGGCAAATAAGTCTAGATAGAAATATATACGAGCGGCATCAACTATGCCAAAAATTTTTCAACGTATCACAGTATATTATTACTCTGTGGTATTACTCAATTAACAGAATATTGATTACTTACTTCTTCTTCCTCGTCTCTCTTTTATTTTTCCTTCTACTATTATTCTGAAGGGGAAGACTAAGGATGAAGTTTTACCAACAAGTTAAGGAAGGGTGAGGAGAAGGTCCTACCAAGACATTAAAAAGATGGCACAGAGATGAGAGGACTGCAGGCATCTACACTTAACAACGCAGACAAGAGCAAGCTCTTCAATTAAAAAAAACTGTGACACTCCGGGAGTGCCGACAGAAGTAAAAACTTGAACAAGATGGTGTCGGTTACGGTAACATTGTCGCGAGATCAATGGTTTTTTCCCCATCTTAAAAAAATCCCAGCGCGTCGAAAGAAGGTTTCACTTCAAATAGAAAAAATCATTTCCATAACGAGTCGTGTTAATAGCTCGTTTCGTAACACTGGTATCAGATTTTTCGAGCTGCCTGTAGGCATCTGATGTAGCTCAATGACTGTCATCTAGTAACAACAGTCTTTATTTAAGAGGTAAGTCGCTAAGTGAGGATCGAACTCGTGCCTCGCAGACAGCCGGTGCCTAACCGCTTGGCTCCATTTTGAAGTCTAATATTATGGTGGCCAAAACTAACAAATGTAGTTTCATGCCCTTTATTCTAAACTACTTAGATCAAAGAGCATGTAACTTTGAGTTCCGCAAAGTAACGGCTGAAGCCAACAATTCAATGTGGACTTCTCGGGTGAGCTTAGAGCCCTTCAACACGTCGTTTTTTTACACTCATTTGTATAGATACAAACGCAAGTTGAACGCTCAGCAAACGCAAGGAAGCGTTTTAAACGTTTTAACCTTTACACAATATAATGATCGAAGTTTACACAAGTTCCTTGCGTTTGTATCGATAGAAACGCCACGTTTTTTGAACGCAATCAAGCAAGACGCGCTATAAGCGCGCGTTTGTATCGTTTCCGTATCGCGTTTGTATCGCGCCCCTCCGCTAAGACGCAGTATGTTTTCAATAATCGCAAATGAAACGCGCGTTCGAAGTTCGTTTCAAATGCGTTCGTATCGATACAAACGCGCGCTTACAGCGCGTTTCATTTGCGACAAAAAACGTGTAAAATCAGCCAAAACGCGATAAAAACGCGCAGAGGACGCCCGCACCAATAACGCGCGTCGTACGAGCGTAAAAAATACGTCGTGTGGAAGGGCCCAGCCGAGAAAAGCGGTGAACTACTGCAGGCGGGTTTAATTTTATTAGTTAGAGCAGTGCGCAATCCGAAGAGTGCACTCTCATCTCGTCGATTAGTCTATTTCCTTTACTTTCCACAAAAGTTGCCTTGTCCGTACTCCACATGGGACAGTGGTATAAAAATAAAAGTTGAAGTATATGTACAACGTGTAATTGACATAATATGCATATTACATCGAACCACGGGCTATACTAGATAACTATAGTATAATTAAATTAAAATAACAGTAAAAAAAAATGGCAATTACAAAAGTGTGCAGCAGCCGCCTGGGAAATTTGTATGGGAATGTCGAATTTTATTTTTGTTTTATTACTAGCGATAAGATAAGGTGTAGGGGTTTTCAGGGATGAAAAACCGAACTAGGTGTTCCCATCGAGCGAAGCTCGGTCGCCGAGGTACTGTTATGTTTACTCAAGGTTTATTCTAGCATAATGGTTCACTTGAATTCTTCAATCTGCCACTTGTTGAGACCAAAGCAATCCTTATGGGAGGCCCATGTCCAGCAGTGGACTTTCTGTGGCTGATATGACGAAATACAGTCTACCTTTCTACCTATATTTATTAATAAACGAGCAAGCGAAGCGAGCATAGTTTTCCGAGTCTACTGGAACAATCCGGCATTTGTATGTATGTGAGTATGAATGTACGTTTGTATGTATGTTTGTTCGACGATAACTCGAGTAATTTAGATACATAGTAGCTCTATGAAATTTGGGAGGTTCGCGAGTTCAAACTACTTGTTATAGTATTGTGGTAATACTTTATGTGGTCACAAAGTCAATGTATTATGTGTGGAATCTATACTAATATTATAAAGCGGAAGAGTTTGTTTGTTTGTTTGTTTAAACGCGCTAATCTCAGGAACTAATGGTCCGATTTGAAAATTTCTTTTTTTGTTGGGTAGTCCAATTATAGAGGAATGCTTTAGGCTATATAACATTCCGACAACCAAGCGAACGAAGTCGCGGGCACAGCTAGTTGATAAATAAAAGGACAACATTCAGCTGTCCACACTACGAGTAACACTAAAATTTTAACATGGATCCGATATGGACGACATTTTGAACAATAATTTAGTTTTCATATGCGGCGCTGCGCCCCGGCGCCGCCCGCTTTTATTTTGTTTGCATTTGTACTGACCCATATACAGGCATGTTGTATGTACGAGAATACTTTGGATAAACGAACTTTTTTTATTAAATATTAAACAAATAGAAAAAGTTCCAGTCGCGGTTTTATTGTTTATGGAGTTAAGTATTAGATCACGGTATCACGGTACACCATAAACATGAACGCAACGAAGCGCAGCTCAAGTGATGAAGAGAGATTGCAATCAGCAGTCGTGGGAACTTCCATCGGTCGATGCTACCAACCAATAGCTAACTTAACCAAGTTACCCGTGCCTGCCTAGCCTACACAGTACTGTATGTAATTCAATAAGGTTACCTGTTCTATAGTTTGCAAGCTATCTGTGGGGTATCTGTAATAAATGTAATAATGTTGGTTTTTTGTTATATGTCAACTGCAATGAGCTGTTTTAAATGTTTTATTTTTAATAAAAATATCTTATGAGGCCGCTTCCATATTGTGCTAGCCAAAAATTAACTTAGGTAAATGTGCATCCGATTAACCGATCTCTACTTATTAGTAATCTGTGGCTACGTACCCAAAGAGTGTCAATAGGACCCGGCTTCTGTCCGGCTGTATCACATGAACCGTAACTGTTGAACAATTGAAATTTTCATAGAATGTGTGTTTCTGTTGCCGCTATACAATAATGGAAATAAAATTAAATAATAGAAGGCTGGGACGTGGGATTGCTAGGCGCGCCCTTTGTTTAACGACCTTTGACTCCGATACTGGGCTATGTCCCTGGAAGTGACGAAGACCTGATACATTATCACATCTTTATCCCTAACGGAGCAGACGAGGCCTAGGACTGTAAGTCCTAAAGGTCACTTTTAGCGTGAAGGTAGGCGTTCGAGGGCGCCTAATGCTGATAATCTGAATTTTGCTCCCGCTTCCACGCACACAAAACACTAGCTCTAGCCGAAGCGAGACAGCAAGCTATGCGGGGAGGGAAGAATCGCGGCGCTTCAATGAGGCTGGTTTACGCGTGTCTGGTTTTTGAGGATTTTTTCATTTTACAAAGAATATTTAAGACTTATTTAAAAAATAAGAAATATGATGACTACCTTATGTTTAATACAATTATAATCCAAATTCACAAGAGTAATTTATTGTATTTCTTGATACTAGCCGTTTTGGTATAATTCGAAGGTGATTTGGAGGCAACTTCGCAATTTTTTTCGTTTTTTCTGGCGTTGGTTTTCAGGGTTCCGTAGTCCACAAGGAACCCTTATAGTTTCGTCATGTCCGTCCGTCCGACCTTCCGTCTGTCTGTCCGTCCGGGCTCGTACTCCGCCGCTACTGTACCGATTATCACGAAAATTGGTAGAGAGATAGATATCGAAGTTCCAAAAGTTGGTTTTTAAAATTATGAAAATATGTTTTTATTATTTTTATTTTTTAAATTCACTTTTCGTTGTATGGGAGGGCCCATACAACGAAAAGTGAATTTAAAAAATTAAATTGGACTAACCCCAACGTGTGAGGTATCGTTGAAATGGTCTTTTAAAATGCAACAAAAACTGCTGTGAAACTATGTAGACCAAACCCCCCAGTCTTGAGATAATCTAATACAAAGTTAAAATTTGAGGTGTCCCCCCACCGTAACTTTTTAAATATTACTAAAATAATTCTGAAAAAAATGTGGTATATACCTTAAAGTATGTACTTTCAATTAAAACTATAGCGGTCTCGGTATCATAGATAGTTATTTTTTAATACGTCATAAATCGTAAACCGCAATTTACCTTTAGAACTTTTATATTATGTTACTTGCTGCTACGAAACCCTTCATGGGCGAGTCCGAATCGCACTTGGCCGCTTTGTTTTTATTCCTTAAGCTAGAAATCAAACCCAGATAATATACTAAAGGACCATATATATGAGCGATCAATAGCAGAAAGAACCAGGTCTCTAAACCCCAACCGAGCCAAGATAAGGGGAGAAGAAACTGCCAATTTTTTTAGGCAACAAATTAAATTCATATAACCTACTTAATCTAACCTAACCGAGTTAAATGGTAAAGAATTGCTGCTTTATTTATTCCAGGCGTTGCATTTCCCAACCGAGACAAAGGGTAAAAAAATTGCTATTTTGTTACCTGCCGAGAGTCTTCTAAACGTGGCTCTGTAAGGGATAATAAATAATAAATAAATAAAATAGCTTTTATTGATTCCTTACATTATTAACAAGCCAATTAAATACATCAGCATCACACATTGCATTTTTGAGTTAGTAATTATTTTTGTTTTTTTTTTTATACATAGTTATAATTTGTAATCTTATGGTTAAGATAATCTTGAGAACTTAAATAAATTACATTTACTATTTATTATATTATGCACTTCATGCATGTAAAATATTGATTTTATTTTTATTTACTTTTATACTTACATTTTTTTTTCTTTTTCTTATTATTTATTTTACGAATTGCTACTCTACATAATATGTATTACAATATCATTCATCTAATTTATTTATGTAATTATTTATGTGTGATTTCAAATATTAGATTAATTTTGTGTAGGTACATGTTATATTTGTGTTAGTATTGAATTTATAATACATTACAAAAAAAAGTAAACATTTTAGATTATTGATCAATTGAAATTATTAAAACTATTCAATTGTAAGGACCGCAAGTTGCGGTGAAAGCCTCCTCCATTTCATTCCAGCCTGTTCTGTCCCTGGCAAGTCTGCTCCAGATTCTTACTACCACGGTGTTTATGTCATCACTCCATCTCTTGCATGGTACCAGTTCGTTGTTGTCTTCTGATAGGAAATCCTATTCCTTTTTCGCTTTTTGTTTCTCCGTAGTAGCAAAAGATGTAATCGGTAAGTCGGTCCTCTAATTTGTATCCTGATCTTCGTACTTCTGAAATTCCAAGTATGTCCCATTTCATATCTGAAAGTGCATTTCCGAGCTCTATGATTGTTGTCTCGTCAGCTAATGATCTTGCATTAAAAGACGCTACATAGTATTTTTTCTTTTGTGGAGGGTTATAGTCTGCTGCCCCCGCGGTGACCGGCCGTACTGGGGGAGGTGGGTGTGGGAGGGGCGTAATTCGTTGCTATGATGCGTGTATAGTTTTTGACCCGCTAGAGTTATTTTTATCGGGATTTTTATTTACATGTAAGGGATAAAGACGTGATAATATGTATGTATGTATGTATAACAGATGAAAGATTCTAAAAAAATAACACCTGTAAAAAAAATATTAATATGCTTAACCCTCTTTATCTTGCTACGGATGACCTAGTTTAATTTCTGGCGAAAACAAATAACACGACGACGCCAAGCGGTTGCATTGCATTGCCCTTTTAAGTAATCGTGTTTTTGAAACATATAATGACTAGTAAGTCCTGAACTTTGCTGTGTTTTTATTTCAAAGTGAGTATTTCGTTAATATTGATAATATTTAAGTAGAAATGCTACTTGACGTCGCCAAGGACGATATGGTCTTTTAACCAAGGATGCTTAAGACCGTGCGAAGTGGAGAAGGAAAAGCCGGAAAGCGGAACTCGGGCTTCGCAGCGTTGCAGCTGTGGATGCAACTGGGAAAACGCTGAGATGAGAGAGAGATTGATAATATTTATGATCGCTCTAAGTACTATCAGGGTCACACGAGCTCTTAAGAGCCCATACTATCCCAAAGTTAAAATAAAATATACCAAAGTTCAGGACTAACTCTATTCACTATAGGACTCAAAAACATGATCAAACTGCTTGAATTCTTTTTTATAGAAACAAATTCGAAGTTACCTTCAAATCACCTCCGAATTATAATAAAACGGCTAGTTTTCAGGAAATATAATAAATTTGCCCTTGAAACTTTGAGCTATCAGATGATGCTTTTAGGCAGCTAAAAATCTGACACCGTTTGTAGCTATCCACACACTCGATAAGAGAAGAGATGCTGACACAATTGGCACCGATTTACTCCACCAGCACCATTAACGTGTAGTAGTCATCATCATCATCCGAGCGTATGCTGCATCATCAGCGGCAACGCTTCATAGCCCTGGCCGCTACCCAACCTAGGTGATTTGATGAGGTTACTCAATACTCAATACTTTATTGCTCTTTAAATTACATGCAGATAACATTTACATATACGAGGGCTGTTTGATAAGTACCCGTTTTCTAAATATATCGCAAATAAGTATACCACCTTTTTAAGCCATTTTTCAGAGGCGGGAAAATTAAAAAAAAATGGCATTCTTTTGTTTACCATGAATGTGCTCCTTCTATGACAACCGTCAGATATTGGTATAACGAGTTTAAGCGGGGGAGAATAACCGTCTTTGATGAGGATCGCCCAGGCCGGCCAGTTGAGGTGACTACAGACGATATGGTTAAGAAAATTGAAAATATCGTTTTAGCCGACCGCCGAATTAAACTTCAAAAAATCGTTAATGCTGTAAATGTTTCAATCGAGAGGGTACAACACATATTAAAAGAAAAATTGGGTATGAAGAAAGTATCGGTGAGGTGGGTGCCGCGTTACTCACGGAGGAGCAAAAACGGAACCGACTGACTACTTCGGAGCAGTGTTTGGCCGTGTTCAAACGTAACCCAAAGGAGTTTCTGCGTCGTTTCGTGACCGTGGACGAAACGTGGGTCCACCACTACACCCCGGAAATGAAAGAGCAGTCGAAGCAGTGGATTTTACCGGGTGAACCTGCTCCAAAGAAAGCAAAAACCGTCCCATCGGCTGGAAAGGTCATGGCGACCGTTTTTTGGGATTCGCAGGGTATTATACATATTGACTATTTAGAAAAGGGAAAAACAATAACAGGGCAGTACAATGCCAATTTATTGGATGAATTTGACGCCGTGTTGAAGGACAAACGACCCCATTTAAAAAGAAAAAAGTACTGTTTCATCACGACAACGCCCCGGCTCATTCGTCCAGAGTTGTGACGGCTAAATTAGCACAGTTACGCTACGAACTATTGTCTCACCCCCCGTATTCTCCAGATTTGGCCCCATGCGATTTTTTTTTGTTTCCCAACCTAAAAAAATGGCTCGGTGGCAAGCGATTTGGATCAAATGACGAAGTCATTGCCGCCACAGAGGCCTATTTTAATGACTTTCCAAAATCATACTTTTTGGATGGTTTATTGAAGCTTGAGTATAGGTGGAACAAATGTATAGAGTTAAAAGGTGACTTTGTAGAAAAATAAATGCATATATACAAAAAAAAAAGTTTTTTTTTCCATAAACGGGTACTTATCAAACAGCCCTCGTACACTGTTGTACGATCCCACACTCATTTAAGGACCCTGTTGGGCACTGCAAAGCAGAGGTTACTGGTTTTTACACAGACCGATTACATACACATTAACGTGTAGTAGTCGCAAGAGGTATCGCTCGCGTCATAAAAAGTGAATCCATACACTTGTTATCCTTTCACTAATGACTGTATGCATGCCACGTGTTGATGGTCTCCTGCCGTGGCCCGATACGGCCCGGTATTTATATCGTGACCCAATTCGATTGCGAACACGGCGACAGCAAGAGCGACGTCACCGGACCATCCGTACCGGCACGTGTTTGTTGACGTACGATGTGAGTGCTTGCCGTGTGTGCCGTGCACTGCACAGTGGCAGAGTTGACATACAAAGGTCAAAGTTCTTGATTTGCAAATAAAAGGTAAAGTAGACTTTCATAAAATTACTTTTTTAAAATGAATTATTATTTGAGGGACAAACATTCCATGGGGGCGTCTATAAATTGCGTGAGGCATTTAAGGGGGAGGGGTCAGAGCAAATATCACAGGCTCCCGGAAAATATCACGTAATTTCAGTGTGGTCCACGATGTATCTACCATCAGTTACATCTTTGCGCAAAATACGACCGGAATGGGTTGCCAGTTTGCGTGGTACTAAACTTCTGTATGCAAGCGTCAATGGAATGGGTAAATTAGGTTTAAGTTAAAGGAGGAGATGACTTTACTAAATAAAAAACCGGCCAAGTGCGAGTCGGACTCGCCCATGAAGGGTTCCGTAGCAGCAAGTAACAATATCGATAGATACCGAGACCGCTATAGTTTTAATTGAAAGTACATACTTTGAGGTATATACCACATTTTTTTCAGAATTATTTTAGTAATATTTCAAAAGTTACGGTGGGGGGGGGGGACACCTCAAATTTTAACTTTGTATTAGATTATCTCAAGACTGGGGGGTTTGATCAACATAGTTTCAAATTCGTTTTTGTTGCATTTTAAAAGACCTTTTCTACGATACCCCACACGTTGAGGATAGTCCAATTTAATTTTTTAAATTCACTTTTCGTTGTATGGGACGGCTGAAAAAAAAGCATTTTTTCATAATTTTAAAAACCAACTTTTGGAACTTCAATATCTATCTCCACCAATTTTTGTGACAATCGGTGCAGTAGCAGCGAAGTACGAGCCCGGACGGACAGACGGACGGACGGACGGACGGACGGACGGACGGACGGACATGACGAAACTATAAGGGTTCCTTGTGGACTACGGAACCCTAAAAAATACAGGAACACAATACCTACATGATTTGACAAAACTAAATTAAAATGAATATTATTTTATTAATTTTAAAATCCTAAAAAGTGGCCGAGGTGTTTTTAGTACTTTTTTTTAAGAAAAACTTAGTTAAAAAGGTTAAACTTTAAAGAAAATATAAGCCAATACGTCGTCGGATTTCTTACGCATACGACTGTTGAAAATAAAAAATACACCTACATGAAAGTTTTTTCATGCTTAAACACGTACAATCAATAAAATAAAATAAATTGGCAAATGTAAAGAGCAAATGTAAGATTGAAAAATTTAAAGTTCTCCAAAATTCTCAAATAAATATGGGAACGCAAACGCTGATAAGGCAGATCACGCGCTGCGCTTCTGAATTCATCTCTATGCATGTACAATACAGCGCAATGCGTATGTGTAGATAGAAAATATAGATTCGGGTGTTCAATCAAAAATTCCCAATGTCGAAGACCGCAGTCTTAAATAAAAAAAAATATAATAAATTTAGTGCAATACAAATAATACAATACAGATAAAGGTATGTCTATACTTTATTATACAAAATCTCACGTGAGCTAATGGGGGAGGGGAGGGTTCAAGTTTCACGATAATCTCATCATGGGGGAGGGGGCTCGAAAAATCGCTAAAATCTCTTCCTAAATATTAATGGCCGCCCCTTACCAGAAATACCGTCTATTAGCAGTAGTTCGATTGTGATTAGGTAAGTAGGTATTGTTGACGGGTTTATGACGACAGCACCAACGTTATCCTGGTAACAAAGCAGTCACCCGCGTGCTTCCCGCGTCATCGACTCACCACGCGCGTTGTCACATAAGGCCAACGTATGTCAACGTGGCTTGCTGCAATGACAGACACGACGTAAACAAGCGAAAATAATCACAAACATAACCTAACCTTTTTAGGAGTTTGCCCCATACTGTGAACTTGCGATCCCTATCCTCCAGTTGGAAAGCGCTAGATCGCTTGGCCTGACTGCTCGAAATCAAAAATTCTATTGACGTGGTGATGATGACATCATATCTCCTACCATATTTCATGAAGATCTAAGATACTAGACTTATAGTTACAATCACATTTCTCGGCTGCGGCCAAGACACCCTTAGCCGTCATGCTGATCGATCAGACTTCAGACTACAGGATCGGCAGTGGGAAGACATTTCCTTGCACATTGCACGACGTACACACACCCTTTTTCCTACCCAATCTCCATCTGTAACCTTAGGTCTAACGATTACATATTTCCTGTCTTATTATCTATACAACGTCTTAATGAACTAACGCAAAACTCACGTTGAAATAAAAACACAGCAAAGTTCAGGACTAACTATATACATTATGTTTCAAAAACACGATTGCTTAAAATGTTCTCGATAGAAAAACACTTAAATATTCTTTGTAAAACGAAAAAAAACCTCAAATCTAAAACCAGCCTCATTGACCTACCACAATCTTTTCAACGCGCATGGCTCGCCGTCTCGCTTCGGCTAGAGTAAATTTGAAGCGGAAGCAAAACATAGATTATCTACATCAGGCTCAGCCTTAAGTAAGTATATATACAGTGTTCAGCATTCATAACTTTGCCTTTCCCCAGCTGCTTTGTTCGCTCGTTCAAACATTTACTAACCCGTGAACTATAAACAACTCATTAGCTTAGGTGTACTCTCCTCAATGACAACGGGAATCAATCAATATTGCACTACAACAAAGGTATTATACGTAGGATAGCAACATTGCCTGATTCAGAATGTTTCAACATGCTGAATTGGACAACAGCTTAGCTTTTGTGAACCAGAAACTTTTTCTATGCAATAAAAAAATAATCTCTGAAACCTAGCCTACATTCGTTACTATGTAATCTTCACAATTCGAGTTTCAAATTGTAAGTCGCGTAAACTGAGCTGCGTAGGTACTCTGCATCTCATAAGAAAGTCCTGTTCGTGCAGCGACGCAAAATGAGCTATAATTTCTGTAGAAAAGAAATAGATAAGTCGTTTATTTGTAGCCATAGTCACACACATACATAAGAAAAATACACAATATAAGAACAAGTACGCTTTTTGCTTGGGCTTTAGAGGCGGTCATCAGTGACCAAACATACCAGAGCGCCACCACCCCGACCATGAGAGAGCGCACCTGCCTTCTCTATCGCTCTTTCACACACACCACTATGAACTAGAAATATTACAATGGCCTAATTCGATTTAGATGAGAAGTATCATAATCGTCAAGGAGGCCACCCACGGCGGCGGCCATAAAAAGCATCTTCGACGGTAATTGCGGTCCTGTCGCGCGCTACCTGCGCGCGCGCCGCATGCCTATACCACACTCATACATATAATGTCTAACAAATATACTGAAACTATTTTAAGGGTAGATTCATGATACTGACCAATTTTTTCCAAGAAACATACATACTTATATGTATAAGTACATAGAAATATGAAACAAAATTTGCTTTCCATAGAACTTGGGGTCAGTCGATCGGTTAACCTGTATAGGAGATCAAAAAATATTTTTTATTTTCGACATACTCGTATGTTCCTTGGGGAAAGGGATTAAGTTACTGTTGTTCAGTATCATGAACTTAATTTGCTCTTAAAATAGTTTCAGTATGTACAGAGTCTAACAAAATATACTGAAACTATTTTAAGGGTGGATTCAGTCCATGATACTGGACAACTTTCCCTAAGGAACATATATCGAAACATGAAAAATATTTTTTGGCTTCCCATAAAACTTGACCGATCAGCTGATCCGGGTTTCTATAAAAAGCAAAAAATTTTTTTTGCATATTCGATATATGTTTCTTGGGGAAAGTTGTTCAGTATCATGGACTGAATTCACCCTTAAAATAGTTTCAGTATATTTTGTTAGACGTTATATACATACATATTTTGTTACGACGATTAGGTTCTAGGTATAACCTTTCGCCTTAAGGCCTCTTGCTGAACAATTTATACGGCTAAGACGCAAACCTCGACAGCTCGTAGGTAAGTATGTTGTATGGCCGTAAATTGCAACTACTGCGATTAATCCGGAGAATTCAGATTTTGTGTGTGTGCTATGAAAACGCGAGAGATTGTACTTACGTATGCCTGGGACTCGGAAAAGAATAAAGTAAAATGGTGTGTTGCGGTTTATGACAATGAATCACTTTATATTCGATTTCGAGAGTAGCGAGCAATAGGGACAATGAAGAACCGATAGCTAATGGGTCGGAAAGGTTCTCGAATGGCGGCCACGTACCAGCAAGCGCAGCGTAGGACACCCACCCACCTGCTAGGTGGTCAGACGACCTGAGCAAGGTTGCAGGAAAACGCTGGATGCAGGCCGCTTCCGATCGGTCGTTTTCGAAATCCTTGGGGGAGGCCTATGTCCAGCAGTGGACTTCCTGTGGCTGATATAATGACAGTTTAAGGTGAGAACGTTAAGCTTTAGTGGAGAAACGCTCTCGCCTCGTGGCGCTATCGGAGAGAGAGTCTGGATATTGGTTGCAGGCGCTTCCTTCTGCACATGTTGGCACCCTTCTCGATAATTGCACCTTTACTCTTGCTATGGGCCTTCGTCTAGGCGCAAAAATTAATGAACCACATGTTTGCCATTGTGGTACTAATGTGGATGGGTACGGTCGCCATGGGTTAGCCTGTGTTAAAAGTGCGGGCAGAATCCCCCGACATGCATCTATTAATGATATTATTCATAGAACCTTGGCCACTGTCGGTGTTCCATCCATTTTGGAACCGAATGGGATCGTCCGCACTGATGGCAAGCGACCTGATGGCTTGTCCTTGGTCCCATGGAGGCAGGGTAGGTGCCTCGTTTGGGATGCCACATGTGTGGATACTCTTGCACCTTCACATTTGCCTGCAACGTTTAATCTTGGTGGAGCGGCGGCTTGTACTGCAGAGGCTGCCAAAAAGCGGAAATACGCGGGTCTGGGAGACGGGTTTATTTTTCTTCCATTCGCAGTGGAGACGATGGGACCTTGGGGCCCTGATGCTAAGTTATTTTTTAAGGACGTCACAACGCGCCTTATCGAGGCAACTGGTGACCCTAGAGCTGGCGGCTTTTTTGCTCAGAAAATAAGTCTCGCTATACAGCGAGGTGGTCAGACGACCTGAGCAAGGTTGCAGGAAAACGCTGGATGCAGGCCGCTTCCGATCGGTCGTTTTGGAAATCCTTGGGGGAGGCCTATGTCCAGCAGTGGACTTCCTGTGGCTGATATGATGATGATGATGATACAGCGAGGAAATGCTGCCAGCATATTGGGTACGTTGCCTCGATGTGGCGCGTTGGAAGAGATATTTTATTTGTAAAATTATTTTATTTGTGTTATTAGTCGGTATTTAATAATAACTTAATACCCTGTAATAATTAAAAATATATAGCTTTAGTTAACTTTAGTTTAGTTGACTATCGGTGTATCGAGGTGTTGAAGTGTTTATACAACAAAGCCACTATGTCGGTCCGAGTACAGGAGCTCAGTACGAAGGCTCCATTGCAGAGGCGTGAGACAGGGAGATGTCATATCTCCAAAACTGTTTACCGCTACTCTGGAAGATGCCTTCAAGCTTTTAGAATGGAAAGAACTTTAAATTGTAAACAGTGGTTTATAAAATAGTTTGAAGGGTTATCTAGGTTTTACTAACTCAACATTTTAAATGATATCTCCGTTTCCTTACAAATAATTTATTTCAAATAGGGGCAGCACTGGACACCGTGTATCGTCTTAACAACCCCATTTCGACACATATTTTAACTTAAAAATGCTAGTGTTATCTACTCTGCTATTAAAAATATCATGGAGTTCCGATCAAATATCGTTGAACATACGTCCAAACGCCGGATGGCCTAAACAGACCAGGAGAACTTCGCTCGCTGCGCTCGCTAATCTCGAAATCGAATAGTTTGGATCGCGCGGCACAAGAACGACGTCGGCGTATCGTCACAAGTACATATCGCCAATTACAGATATCTTGCGATAGCGGAAATGAAGATTTCGAATCGCACCAAGGTCCTCCAGATAGCTCGTTGGTAGCTACTCTAGGTGAAGTTCTAAAACATAAGATGGATGTCTCGATATATTAGTCAATATGGGAGACAACATAAACAAACGCTAGTCTAGGATAATTTAGAAAAGGAGATTTCGAGAATTCCACAGTAAAGTTAACTTCAAGATGAATTTGAGGCCAGGAGCTAAGCCAGGAGCGGCCAGATACTTGGACTTGTATTGAAAAAAATTATAGCTTAATCGATGTTGAAACACTTACAAGATAATTTTGAATAACTATTTATCTGAAAAGTTGCAGTCCGGGACCTTTTGGACAGGTAAGCCCTTTTTAGGAAAAACGGAACCCTTATGGATTCGTCATGTCTGTGTCTGTCCGTCCGTATGTCACAGCCAATTTTTTTTCGAAACTATAAGAACTATACTGTTGAAACTTGGTAAGTAGATGTATTCTGTGAACCGCATTAAGATTTTCACACAAAAATAGAAAAAAAACAATAAATTTTGGAGGTTCCCCATACTTAGAACTGAAAATCAACATTTTTTTTTTCATCAAACCCATACCTGTCGGGTTATCTGTGGATAGGTCTTCAAAATTGATATTGAGGTTTCTAATATCATTTTTTTGTAAACTGAATAGTTTGCGCGAGAGACACTTCCAAAGTGGTAAAATGTGTGCCCCCCCCCCCCCCCCCCTACAACTTCTAAAATAAGAGAATGATAAAACTAAAAAAAATATATGATGTATATTATCATGCAAACTTCCACCACAGAATACAGTAAGAGTAAGCAGAACGGAATCTCCTAAGGTACGCGCAATATGCGTCCCCGTTCCCTGCACCCGCACCTCTCCCCCGGTTCTTGACGGCCAACGTGAGTCATCGAGGCGAAAACGGGGGAGAGGTGCGGGGACGGGGAACGGTGACGCCTGGGTGACGCATATTGCGCGTACCTTAGGAGATTCCGGCCTGTGCTTCCACCGAAAATTGGTTTGAACGAGATCTAGTAAGTAGTTTTTTTTTATACGTCATAAATCGTAAACCGCAATTTACCTTTAGAAGTTTTATATTATGTTAATAGCTGCTACGGAACCCTTCATGGGCGAGTCCGACTCGCACTTGGCCGCTTTTTTATGTATAACTGGTATTCTGATTTGAATAAATTGACTCGTTTTTGTTAAGGTTGAAAGTTGTGATTTTATTAAGGTTTTAAGGATAGATAAAAAAAGTCACACGCACGTACTTAGAAAAATACACATACATTTTTGTATAATTTGCTACAGCAATCCAAAACGTCATAGCTCAGTTCGACGTGCAGGTGAAAAATGCAACAGCTTAGATGGAAGAATCGAATTAAAATGAATTTATTTTTAACACCCGACATAAAAGAGTGGTTTTATTTATTTTTATTTTATTTCTTCTTGCATACTATTATTACATTACATTATTTATATAAGCTTCACATGGCATACCTATGGACTCTCAAATAGATATGTAATTAAATTTTTAACAAAAAAAAACAACCAACTTCTTTTTTAAGGAGTTTCTTCCATATCTCCAAAGTTCTTTATCATATCTACACCAAATTAAAATGGGACCAACTTGGTAGTAAAGGCTTTCAAATAAAAAAAAATCATCAAAATCGGTTTACAATAGGCGAAGATATCGCGTAACAAACATACATAAAAATAAAAAAATAAAAACATACAGTCGAATTGATAACCTCCTCCTTCTTTGAAGTCGGTTAATAAAACGGTTAAATAGTTTTTATGTTTTGTTTGAGAGAATCTTAGTTTATCTCAGTAAAAGGACGAAACTGTGCGTAACAAACAGTAAACAATTAGTTCCTATTTCAGTACTTATACCTTCCCTTTACCTGTCCATAAATTAAAAACCATAGTTAAACAATTGACTTGAGGGAATACTCATCCATTGACAGGTAAAGGTTTGAGGTATATAGGGTATATATATAAAGGTGACAGGTAAGACGTGTAAAATAAACATCCTATCTCCATGTAGAATAAACATCCTTCATCAAGTCTTACGTAGGCACTAGTATTTATTCTGTGCTAAGGCCAAGCTTGCAAATTAGCTGGAAATGAAGTATGCCAAACAATGATGATAGTTAGCTTTAAGCAAGCAACATTATAACAATATGGGTCTAGCCTGAATAAATATTTATGTTATATGGCAGTGAAAGAATCATCAAAATATATCATGTACTAAATAAACGAATATTTACATTGTATGACTGATATGTACGTACATAACACAAAGGTATGTGTACAGAACAGACAGGATACAAACAAAATTAACCCTCTTCGAAGTAACTTAAAATAAAACACAAAAAGTTAGTGATTGGAGACTTTACCATCCCACTGTAAAACTTCTATACGTCAATAGATGTCTATTGCTCGCAAGACTTACTTATTGCCTCTTTTTTGTACAAAAGTCAACAGCTCACACTCAGCCCTGAGCGTGCGTCCAAAGCTGCAGACTAGAGACAAGCTCTACACATGAAGAGCTGCAGACTGTGAAAATTAATACAAGAATTTGCACATCTGGGAATCAAAACCAGGACCTACCTACCAGGACTAGAGATTATCCAAGCTGCCCAAGGCATCTCCTAACTTGAGTATCAATGCTGAACTGATTTTGATAAAATTTCTATGGGACCAATCTAGAAGTTTACTTATCCTTTTAAACAAAGAAAAAATTAAACATGAAAAATTAACCGAATTGATAATACAGACACACTATCACGTCTTTATCCCTAACGGGGCAGACAGAGCCTAGGGCGGCAAGGCCCAGGCCACTTTAGCGTGATGGTAGAATTGCTAATAACCTAAGTTTATAAAAATCATTTAAAAAAAACTTATACACAGCTGAGCAAGTGAAGAATTAATACTTCGCAAAGCAAAACAATGACTGCAAAAATAATAACTGACGAAGACCGATAGGTCATTTTAGCTGCAGAAAATCTAATGCTGGACATAGGCTTTCCCCAAGGATTGCCAATAGGTATGTTTTGTTCAAAGCGCCCTGCCTGCATCTATTCTTCTATCAGTGATAAGGGTGGATAACTATGTTAGCAGACCTAAAAATAAGGCAGAAAAAATGGTGTATGTTTGAATGGCACCTTTCAGACCAGATTTAAATATTTGGTGGAGCTTTAATTTAAGCTCTACCTATTCAGTTGTTAACCATTTCTACAAATAATATACCCATAGTTGTGATTGTGAGTAATTAAACTTATTATACCAGCTCACAATAATCTGACATTAATACGAGTAACTTTAAAACGTGAAACAACCAGGTGTTTACTTAAAATTAATTTTAATTTTAGAGACAAATAAGGAAACAGACTGGACAAAAATTTCATTGTATGGATAGGGCTCCAACAATCCTGCTCCATTTACATTTGCACTAGTGATAAGGAAATACCGTAACATTGCACTGATATACAGTCATGTCACTTGTACATTCGTTTTATTTGTGGGTGTGATTGATTTCAACTCGCAACAGCTGACCAAAGTAGGCCCAATAAAAATTCGCTTAGCGAGGCATACATAAGCTATTTTTTTTTAACTATAATCATGGTAAATATCGAAATATTCATCATACTGAATATAGAAGAAGTATGTACCTAAATGTAATCTAAAGCAGCACTGGTTCTTGCCTCTTTCCTAGGCGCAACTTGTACCTATGTTTGTAGTAATGTATATGAATTTTTAACTACCACCACTCGTTCCAATAAAGGAAAACATTGTGACAAAAACCTGCATACCGTTTAGTTTAGTAGTGTGTCAAATGGAGAAGGCAATGCTTTGAACTCTCGTCCTCCATTATCTTTGCCATAAACTAAATTGACATTGTGTTTGTGTTTTTTCATACAATGACACTGAAGAGTCTCCTAAATATAGAAGAATGTTATCCTTACCCAGTGATTTAATGGTTACTGGTTTTTACATAGAGCGACTGCCGTCTGACCTTCGCAACCCAAAGGGTAACCTAACCAACCACTTTACATGCCTTCCGAAGTTCAGAATCATCTTTCTTTTCGGATAATCAGGTGATTCAAGCCTGCAATATCCTAACCAGACTGGCAACAACTTTTCACAAAGTATGCTTCCCAGTGGGATTTTAACCCACGGCCTCCGGATCACAAGGCCTTGACCACTGGACCACAGAGGCAGTCAGTGTTTATCTACATATACATGTATTTATTATAAAATATAGCATCGTTGAGTTAGTATCCCATAACACAAGTTTAAAACTTTCTTTGGGGCTAGCTTAATCAGTGTGATTTGTCATTATATATTTATTTATTTATTATTCAATATTTCCCATGATTAAAAAAAAAAATTATATACATATATATAAAAAGACCACCATTGCTGTGCTACTAACTATTCTATATTGAAAGCACAGCAGCTCCATCTCTTCCTGTGTTCCATATTAACCGTTCTAGCAATACCCCATCAATATTTCCCAAAATTGCCAAAAGGAAGCAGTATTAAAGTTTACTTGTCACATTTTTGTCTATAATTAGGTACACAGCTTTTAATACTATTTAATTAATTTATTATACAGAGATATTGAATTGATAAATTAGGCAAATCCTGCAAAAGTAAATGAGAAATTATGAATTAAACAAACTTTCTTCTCCTTCATTGTTACCCACCCTCGTGACAACATAATTTTGTTTTGTTCTCCCCAAGCAGGTTTTCCAGGCATCTGGGCCTCTGAATCTGTTCTGCACCATGTGAAGAACACAAAAAGTTATGCAGTAAATTAACACATTGCTGGACACTCAGCCAGACACAATAGAAAGAACAATTGATCTACATCTATAGACATACTGTGTCCAGCAATGTGTTAAAAAATAAAGTTTATATAATTAGCCTATACTCATTTAGCATATATTATCATGCTTCATACCCTCATAGAACTTTGATAATTCTTTCACTGTACCTGGTATTGGAATTTATAAATTAAATTGGAACTTATTTTCACACATCAATTCTTTAAAAGAGTTGTCGCTGTCCCCCAAGGGGAACATTAGCATGACTATAAATAAACACTACCAATTTTGGTGTAGCAAATTTAAAAGGAATACAAGTTGGATAGGTATAAAGTACCGTCAACCGGATATCATGAAGGGACTGATGAGTATAGCACAAATGAGAGACATATGTCAGGATTGCAAGAAGAGGATATCAACAGTCTCTGCCTATGGAAAATATGAATGTATGATGTGTGTAGTTTGTTACAAACTTCTGGTATAAGTATCACCTACACAAATGTCATATTTTTTACTCCAGGCATTGATAACGTACAAAATCATGAACACCTTTTTGGTTCTATTTAAGGTATTCCTAACATAAACAACATGTAGGCAGGTGCCTCAACAAGAATTTTGTTTTTCTGATCATGTCGTTTCATGTATTCGTTTACACTTTCGGCTCATATCCACAGGGCAGTCAAGAATATCAATCTACAGTTGTGACATACACAAAGGAATTTATGCGAAAAAAGCTGTTGTTTGGAAACAGGAAGTAACGATGATGTTTTGTTCGCTGACACTGCCGGCTACTGCGAATAATGGAAATATAGCAAAGCAGTTATGATTAGGACTTACCGCTGTGTTCCGTGAATATGTTGGAGCCGAGCATGCGGGGGTCTTTGGGCACCCGTGGCTTGGCCCGCGCCGAACGCATGGACGCGCCGCTCGCCGTGCCGCGCTCCTTCGCCTGCTGTGCACCCATCGCCGCTACTCCTCCAGCGGCCGCCCTCGACAACCACCCAGCACGGGCCTGGGCTGCACGCCACCAATCTTCACTAATTCAATAAGTCTAACGACAACGCGACGTTTGCAAACTTCATAGTTGTCGGCACGTCACTAGCATCATTGCGATATAATACAGTCACTTTCCTCGATTTTAAGACAAATTACACGCCGCGCATACTTTCCCTTTTATACTTAGCCCAATAAAACAACATTACCGGAATTTTTTGTATCCCAAAAACAACACAATCTCCGCCATTAAAAATGTGTGTGACTGACTGACATGTTTGATTGACGTCGATTTTTTAGTTACAAATTTCACCGTATGGTGGCAGCACTGAGTTGATTTTTTTTTTTCTCACAGATTACTATAAAAGAAAAAGTCTAGGTGCTCTATGGAAAAGAAATTATAAACAATCTAGAATACCTACGAAATGGCAAAGCCGTTCCCAAAAAAGATACCTAAAGTTGTAGGCATAGGTTGTAGGTGTCCCTTTCAATTCTATTGCACTGTCAGTTTACGGAAAAGGGACGCCTACAACTTTAGGTACGATTATTCGGGACGCTAGGTATTTCATCACAAGCGTTACGGAAATATAAACTTTATATACGTCGCAGTAAGTTTAATTTTAAATGTTGTTTTTTTGAGATTATCACTTGTGGTCATTTAGATTGATTTTAATTTCTTTGGTCTATGGTAATTCTTTTTTTTAATGGCTGGGGTTATACATTTTCTTTATAATTCTGGGATTTTATAAAAAAACATTTTTGTAACCGCATTCCGGTATTTCCGGTTTTTCTTATGTATGTAATGTAAATGCAAAAGCCCACTGCTGGTTTTAACGTAAGTGCATTGTATTTCGACACACACACACAGTGTATAACTTCGTTTTAAGTTAATTTCGAACGCGAAAAAAAAAATTGGTTGCCTGTAAAGTCGGTATACGGGCGAAAGTTTTACGTGACAACGACTTGGAGTGGTAAAATAATAATGAGAGCGAGTGAGAGGCACGCGTGCCTCTCACTCGCTCTCATTGTGAGCGCATAACGTGAGCGGAGCGTAACGCAGTTTCTTGAAGTGTCACCCGGCTAACCAATTTATAAGACGTTGTCACGTCAATAAGAACGAATTTAAATAAGCTTATTAGTCCAAGATCCCAGCCAGAGCGATCAGACATAACATAACTTATTTTCACACAGCAAGGATGAAACCTTAGGTCCTCAGTAGGGTCTCGTCTCGTGTGCTTTGAATACCTGTAGTGTAGTCAAATAAGGGGTTGAACTTTGGAATGAGAAGTAAAAAGCTGAAAACTCGTATAGACCTTTATTATACCATTGTAAAAGTTGTCTCAAAACTTTCATAAAATCTCGTGTCCGCGTCTTAAGATATTCAAGGTCAAAGATAAAAAAACTCGGTTTTTTGCAAATATCTCGTTACGCTATTTAGTTAAATATAAATATTGTAGAATATAAAATTTCCTACAACTTTTGTCTTAAACTTTTTTATACGTGGAACCGTTCTCGAGATATATGGCGCAGAACACGCAGCGATGAGATATCTACAGCCTAATACAAGGTCAACCGTTAGTCTCGTTATATAATACGCTGTTTCAATTGTTTCAAAGGTCTATAAACCTTAAATATATAAAAAATATTAATAATTTGCTTTTTTTATTAATTTTAATTTTAAATTTAATTATAATTTTCATTAATAAAACATAATTTAATATATATTAAAATTGGTTAGTGAAGTACTTATGTTAAATTTAGATTATATCATAATTATATTCTAATATACATTCATAGCATTTTAGATACGGAAGAAATGAGTCAATATTTATGACGTGACAACGTCTTATAAATTGGTTAGCCGGGTGACACTTCAAGAAACTGCGTTACGCTCCGCTCACGTTATGCGCTCACAATGAGAGCGAGTGAGAGGCACGCGTGCGAGAGAGACAGACATAAAAAGTGAAAGGCAAAGTCGTTGTCACGTAAAACTTTCGCCCGTATACCGACTTTACAGGCAACCAATTTTTTGACGTGACAACGTCTTAAATTAGGTTGCGGCTGGGAGTCACTTATGAAAAAGTGTAACGCTCGGTAACGTTACGATGAGTCACCGAACGAGAGAGAGGCCCGCCGAATGCCTTGCGTCTCTCTCCCACTCAACGCTCCGCTCACGTTATGCGCTCACAATGAGAGCGAGTGAGAGGCACGCGTGCCTTTCACTTTTTATGTCTGTCTCTCTCGCTCTTAGGCGGGCTAACCATGCCCGAGTGCATAGATGAATATTGTATCCCGAGTGGAAGTCAAGTTTGGAGTGAAGTGGAGTGAAGTCGTTGTCACGTAAAACTTTCGCCCGTATACCGACTTTACAGGCAACCAATTTTTTTATTATATTTTGACGTGACAACGTCTTAAATTAGGTTGCGGCTGGGAGTCACTTATGAAAAAGTGTAACGCTCGGTAACGTTACGGTGAGTCACCGAACGAGAGAGAGGCCCGCCGAATGCCTTGCGTCTCTCTCCCACTCAACTATGATCTGGCGTATTATTGTCACGTAAAATCTTCGCCCGTAAAACCGACTTTACAGGCAACCATTTTTTATTTTGAAATATCTTTTCATGGGTGCCCCTTGTTTCACAGACTGAAATTTCATAGAATTTCGATTCACAAATTTTTTTTTATAGAATATTTAATTCTTATATTTTTATTTCAAATAAGTATTATTGTTTCAAAGACTATTTACTTGAATGAAACACAATTTATAGAAACACAGTTCAATGAATTTTAGAATCTCATATTTTCATTTAACAAACTAATCAAACAGTAGAACATTTCTTTAAAGAATATTGTTTGTTCGGTATAATCTTTCATGGAATTTTATTTTACTGAAAATTATTATTTAAGGAAGTATTAAGTGAAAACATTGTTTAATGCAATTAAATACTATATAATAAGTTAGAATACATTATAAATCGCTACCACAATATAGGTTAGGGAAAACTTATAGGTTAGGTTAGGTTAGAACTGCGACCAACACACGCACGAGCCGAGCGAGCGAAGCGAGCGTGCCGCGGTAGCGGCCGGCGAGTGCTAGGAAAGTTTTATCCATTTTACTAGAATAGGGCAAACTTATAGGTTATTAACAATATTTAATTTGATATTCTGATATTAGAAACATCGCAAAAGTAAATGTTATTTGTAATAAAATTCTATGATTTCAAATTATTCATAACAAACATTCTAATTATTGATTTTCTGTGCAACGAAAATCTATTATTAAAAATTCTTTATACTGAGTAACCTACATATTGATTATTCTATGACATGATAAAAATTTTCTAAATAACGAAAATCTGTTAAACTTTTGTCTGTATAAGAAAGTACACCCATCTTTTCATACATTCATTATTATGGAAGTGGGATGTGTAAACTTTTACAAAAAGTTTAATAAAGAGGCGAAAATTAGAGTTAATTTTCATCTCCTTCATCATCGTCCTCCAGTCGCTCGAAAATGTCCATATCACTGTCATTGTCATTAATATCATGTTCCAGATCCTTAAAGATTTCGGTGTCTAAACTAATCTATTCATTGATATCGCCTGATACGGTGAAGCATTAAGGCAAGCTTGCCCATTACCACCCATTACATTGGCCACAAGCATAAGAACATTGCAACCCCGATTTCTTACATCCACAGACAGCGTGAACCACAACCACTCTTGCAGTTGCAAAATATTGAATTCCGCAATTCATCTGGAGCAGGCGGTAATATCGTCATTATTGTATGTACTGGGTGGCGCAAAAGTACTGGCACTAAAGAAAATACTTTTATTTTTTTTATATGACATTTTCTGTCATTCTGTTGTTGAAAATTGTGTAGTGAACAAATGTAAAATACACTGAAAATAAACATGGACCGTTTTACTCCCCAAGAACGTGGAATAATTGTGTTGGACTTAGTGAGGGACGCTTTTCCAGGCCGAGTTATCTCTCGTTTTGGCGATTTGCCTTGGCCTGCAAGATCACCCGATCTGACCAGTCCAGACTTCTTTCTTTGGGGTTTTTTGAAATCTCGGGTGTATGTGAACAAGCCACAGACTCTCGCAGCTCTAAAAGAAAACATTCGTCAAGAAATAATGAACATATCGCAGGAAGTGTTACGGCAAGTTATGCAAAATGTCATAAATAGGGCTCAAATGTGTATCAACTCTGGAGGTCACCATTTAAAAGACATCATCTTTAAATCCTAATGGTACAAATTTAATGGCACAAATATACATTTAAAAAAACCAAAATCTAGTTTTCTAATTTAGAAAAAATGTTATAGCTGAACCAGATAGGGTCTTTACTTTTGCGCCACCCAGTATATGTATGTGTAGGTTCTAAATCATTCCCTAACCAAGTTAACTTGATAATATACGCGCGCGGCTGATGTGTTGATGAGCTGCAGCTGCAGCACTTGTCGGAGGAAAATTTGATAGCTGCACAGGTTTAAATATTAAGCTTCGTTGACTTTATGAATTGCGTGTATCGCAGATGATCAATACTGTTGAAGACAGAGTTTGAAGCGCGATATATTGCCAACAAAATGCGGACTTCATTTTCGTATAAATCTGCCTTCTCGTTGTTTCTGCCAGTCAACCTTTTTTTGAAGTGAAAACTTCTTTAGCGGCGTTGTGCACTTTTTTTGTAATGGGTAAAAAATGTTAAACTCGCGTCAGGACACATGTCCTGATCGAAAATTTGTAATACGGATGGAGAGTAGACAGCCGGCGTGGCGTAGGAGAGGAAGTATCCCTCTCTCTTTCTACGGCGCGGCGAAAAAGTATGCCTGCGCCTGCTGTTTCGTTTAGCTGAGAGATAAACTTTTTAATGTAATATAAATTGTCATGTTTGTGTACGATAGCGCAATAAATAAATTTGTATTCTACCACATAAATGATAGTACTTTTATACTGATAAATAAAGCAATTTGTGCAAAATTATTCCCAAACCATTACAAAATATGTAACAGACAGTTCTTGTCTGTTAGTATAACTAACTTAAATAACTTAAATTAAAAATAATCTAACTTAAATAAAAGTAATCTAACTTAAATAAAAATAATATACCTACGAGTTTTCAGCTTTTTACCTCTCATTCCGAGGTTGACCCTTATTTTCGACTTAAGGCCGTACCTGAATTTTCTGGGGTCCAGTGCTGCCCCCATTTAAAATAAATCATTTCAAAGAAAACGGAGACATTATTAAAATTTTGCTACTACCAAGTAGTAGCAAAATTTTATGAACTACTGTTTACAATTTATAATGAGAACGATAAGCTTTACTACGCACATTTGCTAAAAGTTGCCGTTTTTCGCAAATGTGTGTAGTAAAGCTTAACGTTGTTACTTTAAACTGATCACACACACCTGGGCAGGTACCAGGTGAGAAAGGTAACTAAAAATAAGAGTAACTTAAATAACATCATATTGCTCTCGCGCTCGTACTCCCGCAGCACCGGCCGTGCTGCAGCGTTTCGTCGCTCTCTCTCGCTCTAGCAAATGTTCTGAGCGACAGAAAAAGATAGCAGCATAGGAAAGTGCTGTTCCGTGCTGACAGATGAGATCCAACCCTAACTTTCTACTTACCTCACCAAGCAATCTAGTGATACATTTTGGAACTAATTCGACAACTAGGTAGGTACGTACTTTTTGAAGGGTAGTTAAATGAAACTAGATAGATTGTTCTACTGATATAATATATTCAACAAAATACCTAATCAACAATTACTTAACTATTAATTTTTATCAGCTTTGGTGAAACACATTGATTTATCTTACATCGAAATCGTGTACTTTTGATAATTTGTTAATAATGATAAAAAATAAATATATAGGGACAACTCACACGAATTGAGCTAGTCCCAAAGAAAGTTTAAACTTGTGTTATGAGATACTAACTCAACGATACTATATTTTATGTTATACTTACTACAGATATGATAGATAAACACCCAAGACCCAGGACAGTTTGAAAAAGGCTATGTAAAGGCTTCCAACTTACCCTGGCTGGGGATCGAACCCAGAACCTCCGGATTGGCGGACTAGTGTGTTAAGCATTACGCCTCGGAGTAAGAATTTAAAAAAAATCCATTTTTATTACAATACAGTGAATATTTAAGTACATTAGATCATTTTGTAGGTACAATCTATTTATCTCTTATCAAGAATATAGGTAGTTGTTGAACATTTAAATATGTAGGTACCTATTATAATCATTTCGAGCTCTAATATATGTATTTGACGAAGTAATATGGTTTTGAGTTAATGTACAAAGGCATACATTTTCGACAGAGATTTTCTATTTCTATTTTTTTATCACAGGTGCGGCGCGTGCGCATTGCCTTAACAGGACAGAAATAAAATGCGTGTTTTGTCTCCTCTAAAGTAGAATGTAGAATAAATAATTTATTCTTCTACAAAATTCGGATTTATATACAAGCGTTAAAGACAAACAGATTATATTGCCATATATGGTTGTCGCGGGCGAGCGAATGCTTGTTTGATGGAAAAAAATTATAAGTATTTTCAGGTTGGACGTAAGTGTGCAGCTGCTGTAGTGGGACATCTGTATTAACTAGCGTGTTTGAAAATAGCTGCTGATGAGTATCAGCAGCTATTTTTCATATCTATATATAATGATCTTTTTCAGATTGACCTGGGACTTGGATGTTTATCTACTTATATATTTAAAGGTTATGAAATATAGTATCGTTGAGTTAGTATCCCATAACACAAGTCTCGATCTTACTTTGAGGCTAGCTCAATCCGTGTGATTTGTCCGTATATATATATTTATTTATTTTGCCAGGGATACAAATACAAACCTCAAAATAAAGACCAAAAAAGGACCTAAATAGAATTATTTGAGGAATATTTATTTTGAGGTTTATATTTGTATCCCTGGCAAAATAAAAAAATATATATATACGGACAAATCACATGGATTGAGCTAGCCTCAAAGTAAGATCGAGACTTGTGTTATGGGATACTAACTCAACGATACTATATTTCATAACCTTTAAATATATAAGTAGATAAACATCCAAGTCCCAGGTCAATCTGAAAAAGATCATTTTCCATATTGACCCGACCGGGGATCGAACCCAGGCCCTCCGGTGTGACAGCCTGGCATGTTGACCACTTGGCCACAGAGGTCGTCATGATACTACACAATGATACTTAAAGTATGAACATTTTTTAAAACTATTGTTACAACTACTCCAATAAGTTAAGGCGCATAGATGTTAAATTTTTGGTAAGTGGTCACCGTCCTATAGATATAATTCCGTGTTCTCATTACAATAAAGTGTCACGCACCAGCTGTCTATCAAGAATAAGTATCATCTATCTATCAAGTATAAGTAATGTAAGTACTCATCATCATATATTTTTTATTAGAAATGTACCTATGTAAAGCGACTGACGATGCGTCGCCGCCTTAGAAGAGTACCTAAGGGTAGACTTGTGGTAGACGCACATTTGTCCTCATCATACTACTCTCTATTCGACATCAGCTCTCACTCCCCTCACCGAGTTTGCATTTCTACATTACTTTATTTTACATTATATTAGGTACTTACTAAGGTATGGCGTTGGCAGTGTCAACATATTGGAAATGCTCGATCAATACTGTCAGGCTGGCGTTTGATGTTGACAAATCTGCTTCCACCTCTAACCACAACACGTGCAAATAACTTTCTTTTTAAATAATTAAGATGTACATATACGAATATGCACATATTACCAATTAAGTAAAATTGACTTAATTTTAACATTTGTACTAAAATTTGAAGATGAAATTATTCAAAATTTAACAAGCGGTTACTTTTAAGTTCGCCATTATGTATCTATAAAAAATAAATACCGTTCAGTCGCAACACTCCAACTATTAGTCATAAAATTAACGAAGTTTACTATCGCCTCATTTAAAAATATGTTGAATGTTTCATGAAAGCGCCACCAAATCGGTTATTAATGTTATATTCAGTACTAGTACCAGCCCAGTAACATGGCATTGTCGATAAATAATCGGATAAAGTTTATAGCGCGGGACGGAATAGTACAACCTCGCTCATAATTGTAAAAGATATACAATATACAATACATATAGTGGATAGTACTGGATAGTTGATAGCGCTTGATAAACACTGTCGCCCGGCAGACTTTTTTTGTAATAACTACAATTTTCTACAAATTTAGTAGTTGACTTTTATTTATTGCCACCTTTACAACATCACTTCATATTGTAGGTTAACTATATTTAACGGCCACGAAATGTTTACATTTGTTCATAAAACTAATATTAAATTAGCAATTAAAACAATTTAATACATAACAAAATAAATTCAATATTAACTATCACTAAGTTTTATGCACCAATTCACACATCATAATATGCATAATACTAATTACGCCCATAAAGACGTGACGAGACCTCGTATGGGAGTATTATTATTATTATTCCATGATAATAACCTAGGGCTATATAACTGAAAGGCTCCGATCGAAAATATATTAATTTGAATTTCAAAGTGCCGAAACTTATGTATTTAAAGGTGCATTACATACGTCGCGTCCGGTCGAAGAACATTAAAGCTGGTTTTTTTTTTTTTGATTTGGTCCTAGCTCGCAAACCGGTAGCCTATGCTAATAATTCACACCGAGCTGGCAAGTGGCAGGCTCCAGAATATATTTTATTTGACTCGATACATACATACATACGATCACGCCTGTTTCCCACAAATTTGACTCGATGTGAAAATTCTTTGTTTGATCTATTCCCTAAGGAAGTGACACTTTTTGAATAGCTACCAAATTTTCATTGATAGAGTTGAATGTATTAAAAACAAGAGTTGAAGAAAGATAGAGTTGAATGTGATAAAAGAAGAGGATAGGTACCTAGTTTTCAAATTATGAATCACTTCGAATAACAACACCAGAATTAGCACCTAATTGCAGATAACCATGGAACACCGTATGGTTCCCAGACAAAAATATGTGAATGGTGGACACGTTTTTCTACCAACACGCTCGGTTCAGTGCCAGCCTAGCCCTAGCCACTGACAAGACACCTGTTAGAGAAACGCGTCATACCTTTAGTTTTAAAAACTTTTTTTATAGAAAGTAGTTCAGTTTCATGGACTGAGCTTGCTCCAAATATTTTGCCAGTTAATTAAAAGTTACCCTGTATATATATAGTTTATAAATAAGCGTAAATATAATCACAAAATATAAACTACCTATATATAAACCTATTTATGTGCCCAAAAATTTTGATTTTATTGTCGGTGCAAGTGAGGCTACTCAATTTACTTAACGAGTGCGATGCAAACGACATAAAACAACACCTGCCACAGTACATTAATAAATACATAAAAGTAATTAATCGCGGGCACGATTCAAATTCTACCGTGTCAATAAATATTCTGACTAAATAAATCAGTAATAAAATAGTTGTATTTCTGTAAACAGCTAGTGCTGTGTCAGACACTTGAGCATCTACTGGTTAAAAGCGTAGACAAACAAATACTAGAAAGCACTGACAACTTTCATTTCATACTTTGAAGCGTAATTCGATTTTAAGTTTAAATGTTGTAGCTAGATGGAGCTACTAGCACGAAATAAGGGTTCGTGGTGCGGTACTTGCGGAAAGAATTAGCGTTAAATAAAGAAGAAACAAGAGCCATCTCTAATTTTTCGTGGACACCGTCACCATAAGTACTCTACATCCTTTGTATGGCTAGCGGGCGAGATGGTAGCGACATCTAGAAATAATACAGGATTTTAGCTTTCTAGCAGAGTACGCTTTTTTGTATTATTTGGGTTGTCAGTCCTCTTAGTTTGTTTGTTCATGTTTTAAGTATGAAAACAAGTAAGTTTGTCACAGTCACGCCCTACGGTTTAGGGTCCTTTTCAATAGCTTACTCTATATTCAAACGAACCTTTTATTTTGTTTAACCTATCTCTTTGGCACCGTCGCTTTGGCTCTTTAGGCGAAGTAAAAGCTGACGTGACACACAAGTTTCCCGGCAAACAATATGGGTACATATAAGTACTTCAATAAATACTTTATATAAGTTGAGCAAATATTTTCAATGCAAAATTTAAAATGACTTGAGCGTGAAAACCGGACGCAAGAAATTTCTATCCGTCATATAAAATGCACTTATTTTTTAATCCATTATTCACCCGAATAAAGTTGACAGGGACAGAAGAGAAGGGACTGCGGGAGGTCTTCTTGATTAGGGTGGATAATACCAAGACGGTATATGTCGGCCCTGGCCACAAGTGACGTTTTACCCTAAGTAAATACCTAATATATCTACGAATATAGAAACAATTTTCAAAATTAGACTTACTCTACGTAGGTATATTTGTTTCTATATTCTTTATGTATAATTTTGATAATATTTAACATTTTTATTTTGACGGAATATATTTCAATATCGAAAAGCTAAATGTTTATAGATACTTTGCCATTCCTAGGGACTTTTAAAGCATTCCTTGACGGTTGTGCTTGCGGGGTTAATTTCTTTGATGCAATAGTCAAAGTAACTGACGTACCTACTATGTGCTTGAGAACTTTATCCGGGCAGTCCAAAGTCATGCTGGATCTACACGAGTCCTTGGAATTAGTTATTTTTATTAGCAATAATGAAATACCCTAAATAGCGATAGGTCTAACTTGGAATCACTTTCCCATAGTCGCCTCTGCTGCCAGTTTCTTGCACTGGGACTACCAAAACAGTTACAACCCTACGCTATAAGTACAAATAGCAAGCTAAGTTCGTGTCTCACACATATCACATCACACAGCCTTTCCTGTATTACACTACAATTGACGCGCATTGCGCTGATGATGCACACTACACTGGTGTTCCATTTATAGACATGTCTTGAGTAGGGCCTTTATAGACAAAAATGCCGGTACAACGGGTTATTTAGGAATTTCTTCGCACATTTAGATCGCTCAAGTTGAAGTATTTCCAACGAGAATAAAGACAGGTGTGAAGTAAGAACGTAGAAGATCATAATTTTGTTGATATTATAATGCTTCGTTCATTTTCACCATATAATACGTATTCCAAGGACATCTAGGCAGTTCAGGTAAATAAAGTTTATTTGGCCTGATTGAACTTATTTGGTTATTTATTTAATTCAATAAGTATAACACAAACGTAACATGTTAAATAAAGTACCTAATTAAATAATAAAACCCAAGTTATGTACCTTAAAAATGTTCAATAAGTACTTACTTGGTTAAATTATTCAAGTAAGTGAATACCAGTAACATATGTTTCTTAACATTCTCAATTTATCTCACATAATGTGATTATGTTGCTTCGGAATTGCCAGTAAGTAGTTTTATTTGGGTATGATGCTTCCACTCAAGTGATGTCTATAAACGTAGGTATTACATTTTTAATCTACCAGTAGGTAGTAGGGTGGTAGGCCAGCCCAACGGTTCCTTTGTGTCACAGTATCGCCAGAGAAACAGGCTTTACCTATACGCGCATTTGTCAAACCTTTAGTTAGCATACTTAGTTATTACAGATTACAGACATTAAATGACCTACTCGTCTGGTTATTTGTATCTACCTACTGCCGACGTAATAACTCTATTTCTCGCTCGATTTCGAACAAAATGAACAAAGTCAATATTAATTATTACACCATTAAATACTTACATTTTGAATTTTATAAAAATAAATTATTATAGATAATAATTATGATCAAAATAAATTGATTAGATAAATATAAAGTGTAACAAAAAAAACTAAAACTATTTATAGGGTAAATTTAGTCTATGACACTGTCCAACTTTCCCCAAGTAACACAAAAAGGAAATACGAAAAAGAAATTACTCGGAGCAGCTGATCCAGGTTAGTATGGGAAGCAAAAATATACTTTTCAAATATTTTCAGTATATTTTCTTAGACCCTGTCAATTCAATTCAAAATATCTTTATTATCATAGCATATTTACAATGTCTCTTAATAATAGACACTTTGTTTTGTTTTGCACAAATGTTGACGTCAAATCGTTACTTACAGCTAAGTTTATGCCGCTTTCTAGGCGCAAGTGCAGAAGAAGCGTATAATCAATGATTTGCATGAGTTTCTTTTAAAACATTTTAACTGGTAAATGTCATATTCGTAGGTAGGTAACTCGTAATTGACGCAAAATTGAGTCATGGCCGTATTTCAATCGGACGCAGATATTAAGACGATAAGTGCATTTACACGCTTCACTTACATAGGTACCTCAGCGAGTTAATCTGGCGATACTAAAAAGTGACCCCGTTAGCCGCTCCGGCACGGTTCCCGGCCCACTGCTCTCAACATTATAATAAATTAAAGCGGCGACCGCCTTGTCTTTTTCATATCACTAAAACATATTGCAACATTCCTACTTACAACTAAATTAACTAATAAAATAACATCATAAAAAAATAGTCACCAACAGCAACATCTGTCTACAACTACTTACGTATTTGAAAATAGACATCTTCAAAATAGAATACTATTAAATACTCTCTTTTTTAAAATACTGATAAATATTTTTTCGATATACATATAGATTTCATATAACAGTGTCGCGCGAGGCGTGTATAAGTACATATATTTTCATAACTTACAGCGAACGCTATATCACAACAATAACATTACTATGGCATACAGGTAGGTAAGTATATCTTTCTACTAGGGTAAATGGCTCAAGTGCCATAGTTTCCAAGGGGACATGGAGAACTTTAGACCTTAAGAGGTATGACCTATGGGTCTACCAATCTTGAACGTTTTTAGTTGTTTATCGTATTAAAGAAATCAGACTGCTATTTTAGTCTCAATTAATTTGAAAAGAACTTTAACGTTACGTGAAACACACTCGTGAAAGTGATATAACTCCCTATCGAAACTATCCAACGTGGGTGCCAGATGTGGGCCGAGCGTGAGTTCCTTGTCCTCGGAGCCCGCCTCAGGCCCAGCTCCAGCCGCTGTGGCCGCGCTCTACCCGGGGAGCGGGGCTTCCTCGTAGAAGTCGGGCTCGTCGTCCTTGTCGATGTCTTTCTGGGCGCCGTCCAACTGCGGGCAAACACGGATACGTCACGCGGGAGCTGTTATGTAACATGGCAATAGCACGGGACCGGCGTCACGGCCGGCCACGGCCGAGCGTGCCTATAAATAGCGGATAAAGCTCGCGTACTTTGCAAATGTAAATGCATTTGGTAATTATTTGTTGCTTTATAGTAGTTTATCTACACCCATGCTATAAATCTTCTATAAAAGTTTCGGAAACAGTTAGCTTATTGCCAACATTATAACAACCAGTGTCATAGTAATCATAATATCATCCAAACGCGTGATATAATGGTGTATTGTACTAAATTTCATTATGCAATGCAAATCTTTTTTTTTATTCATAAAGATAGAGGGATCGAGCCTCTATCTTCATGAATTTAAAAAAAAAAGAACCATAAGCGCCATTTTTAAAACTCGGATTCACTTATCGAATGATTTTTTCCTTACAAAAAAACGTTCGATTAGTGACTCCGCGTTTGAAAAATGGCACAATTGTCTTGCACGCGCATTTCACTACCACAGATTCAAAATTAAAAAAAACCATGTTATTTGAATTCACGTCGCATCCTGCCATTTTTGTTCGTAAATAGCATTAAAAAAAATATTACTTTGTTGTTTACAAAAATGAATGATACAAGCTTGGATAATACCTACACCACCAGATATTTCTAATGCAGCAAAGGACATTTCTAACCAATTATTACCAGAAAAGTCGAGAAAACAATATGAAAAGGCGTACCAAGATTTCATTAATTGGACAATGTCAAAGAAGTAGTAGGTACTTACATCATTTTCTGAAGTTGTGATAATAGTATATTTTCAAGAATTTTCCGAAAAATTCAAATCTTCATCCCTATAGACCTTATATTCAATGCTCAAAAGTATGCTGAGTATTATTCACAACGTGGATATCTCAAAATATTCAAAATTAATTGCCTTGCTAAAACGTAAAGCAGAAGGCTATACCTTTTATAGAGGATTCATATCATGGGTGTAGATAAAGTATTGTATGCAACTGTTCATAATTGGTATTAAAACACTCAAGTGATACTATTTTCACACTCGGCTTCGCCTCGTGTGATAAACCCATATTCGTCTTTTAATACCCCTATATCATAGTTGCATAAATAACTATTAGTTACGTAGGTCGGGCCTTAAAGACATAAAACCTCGCATGTAAGTATTTTAAATCCCACGTACCTATACTTAAGTCTTAGATTGATGTAACGTTGAAATGCTTAAGAAATGAAAAGTCCTAGAAGTAGATATGACTTGGAATAGAGAAATTTAGAAAGAAGACATTTTGCACTGAGCCTGTGACTAAGCCCATATAAATAAATGGGAAATGGTAAAGAAGAAGATGGTTCACATTTAGATTTCAAGCTTTTTCATGAAGGTACTTTATGCTGTTCATTGCGGCTGATATCGTTAGATGTCAGATGCTTTTAGGAAACTTGAAAAATTAGATACCAGTGTTGGCGTCTTTAATATTTCAGGTACACGTATTGTTCGGGGACTGCTTCATTTATAGCTGCTCAGCTGAATGGTCAACCGGCAGACAAATTATTGTCTGAATGCCAGCTGTGTAAAAGCTATATATATATAGGATATATGTAAAAAAAAACAAAATGTGTTCAGTACAAAGGCCTTATCATGGCCTAAAGTGTAGGCCGAGGTGGTTCAGTATTATTCTCTATAGACTTCCAACGCCATCGAATTCATGTTCATCATCCTCACGTATTCCCGGTTGCTTCCTCCGCGATAACGCTTTAGAGCCCGGGGTCCGCTACCTAACCTAGGTGATTTGACGAGGTTACTGGTTTTTACACAGAGCGACTGCCGTCTGACCTCCGCAACCCAAAGACTAAAATCAATCCTTAGGTAGGTTAAACAAACGCTAAATGGCGTACAGCTTTACGCGTCTTCCGAAGCATGGAATCATCATTTTTTTTCGGATAGTCAGGAGATTCAACCACTGGGCAACGGAGGCAGTCAACGCCATAGAATTATACATCCTTAATTCCAATCCCAACTAATATCCCAAAGTAAGTTTGTTTGTTTGATTGTTTGTTAACTCTTCATGCTTTATCTACTGAATTTATCTTCTTGAAAATTTGCATACACATAGTTAGGAGTACTGAGTGGACATAGGGTGCCTTTATCTCGGAAAAAAGTAAGGTTACCGTGGGATTTGGGATACGCGAGCGAAGCCGCGGGCAAAAGCTAGTTCCAAATATAGTGTTAAAACCCTTCGTGTAATGTTATTACTATATGCTATATTTAGCAAGTGTAAAAGCTGCTTGTACATGTATACTGTACATGTATACTGTACATGTAAACTGTACATGTATACTGTACATGTATACTGTATATGTATACTATACATGTATACTGACCGCCCTGAGCTGCAACGGCGTGAAGACATAGGCCAGAGCGATGCGCAGCGGCACCATCATCACCAGGAAGAAGGGCAGCGCCAGCGAAAACTTGGACGACTTCACGGCGTACAGCACGCAGATGCCGAACAGCTGGATCAGGGTGAACAGGTGCATCTTCAGAGTCGGCACCTGGAAACACAACACACACACTGTACTACTTTATTTGGTATAGTCTGACCACGACCGCTGTACCGCGCCTGAGGTTGCGCGGGGTGGCAGGATTCATACTGTCGGATAGATCTTAAGATATTGAAGTACAATATTTTGATGCTGTATACATATTACCTATTATATCTAATTTATATTATGGTTGAATACGATTTTTTAAGCAAATCGAGTAAACTCTCGATTAAAATCTGTTAAGGAATTTTTGCAATCATCAAGATTCTGTGTTGTATTCGGCGGACACGTTAGGATAAGCATGTTCTTGTTGTTCCAGGTATGACATCAGTTACTGTAGAAGTAAGTGTGGGTAGGTGCCTCAAAAACATAGGTGTATAAAATTTATTCGATTTGCATATTTTATATACGGGTTAGTCAGATTCTGCAGTTATTTCTATAAAAAAAACATATCGACGTCATCTCGAGATAATTCATTAAAGTAGTGAGAGTGAGGGATCCTGCTCGGGTATAGTATGTACTGTCTACGAGTTTAAAATTAATATGAGTTATATCCGATTTAAGCCAAGCTAAAAATTGTGGGCGAAATAGCATATATTTTAAAGTTGTTTTTTAAAATGTTGTTTTTATATTTTGCGAAGTCAATCGCATTATTTTGTCTTGTTGAAATACATTTCGCTGTGGTCACTTGTTAACATTTTCCCCTAAATATATTTGAAGATAATCAGGCCCGTGACGTCACTGGCGTCCACATAAGGTATATTCTATAAATAAGCAGCCGTGACATCTCGAGATAAAGCACGATTGCAGAAAGCATTGTGATGCGGCTTGTTATACTGTTGATTATTACTAAATTTTACATCATACACAGAGAGGAATGAACGCGTACACAACACTATCATGTCTTTACCCCTTTTGACAACATGCTGGAAATTTATAAATTTCCTAAATAGCGATTAAAGTAAATGTGTGGTGACGGCAGAGTAGAATATGATTTGTCACCACCTTTTTCCTCTCCAACGGGTGACCTGAGGGAGATAGAGGTAACACAGATCGGGGCAAAGATTTTATACCATCTACTGCGAATCCATCTACCCAGCGCAGTGAGTTGAGTAAACCCTCCCTTAATTGGGCAAGGCCTTTAGTCTAGTAGTGGACCGATATAGGCTGTAAGAGGATAAGGTAACAGCGAGTACTGACCCTCCTGACGTACGGCACTTGCGGGTGATGCTTCACCGGCTTGAAGAGCAGGATGAACCGGTCCCAAAACTGGATGCCGCCGAGCGCGGAGATGCCCATGTAGAGGAACACCCCGAACAGCACCGCCATGGGCACCTGCCGCAGGAAGCTGGCCGCCACCACCGACATGCCCACCAGGAACGACACCAGCAGGCCCGTCAGGCGTTGCTCTGAAAGCGGATGATGACTGGCTCAGGAAAATGTTATTACAATTAATCCGTCAGTTAGATTATCCAATTTAGTATTTACCCGTCTAAGTTCCGGAGAGGTAGATTGTGACGTCATCTCCCAGTGAAAACTGTACCAAGGCGTAACGTAGCGCGAACTTGAAATGCGATGTATCTTCGTATTTTTTTGTAAGTCAGAGACATGCGAAACAAATACGTAGGGACAATGTTTTTTAATAATCCTTGGGATTGGCCACTTGAGCCGCAAGACACAAAATACCCTAACTGCCCCATAGGGGTTAAAGCTATAATAGTATATGTAGCATTGGACTGAGACGCACTTCGAGGCGATAGATTTACAGTGCTAACCAATGGTGCTAATACCACTGGTATGACACTTCATAGATTCATATATACCTACTACTACTACAAACGAAACAATTTATCTGTACACACGTCGAAGTGTGAGTTTTATACTTAGGGTCGCACCGCAGAAATAATTTAATACTTATTTATTCAGAAAGAAGATTAACAAATGAATAAAAAAAAGAAGAAAAAACTAACTAAAACTATTTAAACCTTTCACCGCGAGACTTTATATCAGTTGTCGTGCTCCCAGCGCGAGGAATTGTGAATATCCATAGTTTTTGGTTGGAAATGTATGAAATATGCGTTCTTTATTGTATTCAGTGGATAAACAATTATTATATGCGCATCTTCTCACCATGATGGTTACTATTGGTTGACAGTTCTCAAGACAAGACACGTCGCGAATTGTGCATGCGGCTAGTAATTAAACCCTTGTTTAGAGCGCAACAAGGCGCACAAAGTGCGGGGAGAGATGCGGGGACGCCAATTTGCGGGAGACGCTGTGAGATTTCATTCTGTTTGTATTCCTTATGTATTCTGTGCTAATACTGTAAAGCTATTGAGATTATTCAGTTTTTTACAGCGGAACCCGGGGTGCACTTTCCCGCTTTTTCTTCTCCAAATATAACATGTATGTGAGGTCACTTAAAGATGCCAAAGACCTTGCGAAGTGGAGAAGAAATTTCCGGAACAGTTTAAATGATTGGCTTTAGTTTTACGACCAGCTGCCTGCTTTACGTCGACCCTCTTTTTCCTAAAGCAGACAGCTGGTCGTAAAACTAAAGCCAATTGCAGTTGTGGCACTAAATATTTGTGCTTATTCCTTTAGTCGCTTCTTACGACATCCACAGGAAGAGATGGATTGGTTCTGGTTTCATCTAGGCCGAAAGACACGGCACCCAAGATGGAGAATAGTATTGTGAGACTCGCCTACCTTTGACCTCGACGATGAAGGGCTTGTCCCCCGGCGCGTGCGTGGTGGACATGACGGTGAGCGCGGACACGTGGCTGACGGAGCGCACGGTGGCCACGCACTGCCACGGCGCGCCGAACAGGCCGCACACCGCGTTCACCACCGACATGATCACGATGTCCATGTGGAAGCCGCTGCCCTTGCGCAGGTTGCGCTCCGGCTTGTCGATGATCAGCCTGCAATGGGAACACTTGCTTCAAAGGAGGTATCGTCACGTTTAGTTGCCCAGACGATCATTGGTGGCTACTAAGCTCAACTTTTTGCAAATTTAACATTTTGAGATACAACATTCTGAAAATTCAACTTATTGCAGTCAACATTTTAAGAATTCAACTTTCTGGTCCTAAATGGCTGTATGTTCCCTCTTTTACCTTTTCGTTAGTAATATATAAAGTCAATGACGGCCGGGAATGTTTTGTACATGGTAACGAGACCATAATAATGTTGTATTATATAAAAACAACATTTTCTAACTGGATTTGCAGAAATGTTTATAAATAAAGCAGAGCAGAAAGACAATTTCGCTTGCCCCACTAACATTTCCTCTCGTTTTCTTTATCAAAAGCATGGTATAATAAAACACACACAGTATTCTCTTCCCGTGACAGCTGGGTTACATGATTAGGCCAAGAATACGTCATCAGTTGGAAGTGTTGCCACTGAATATAATTGAATTACTCGAACAAAATGATTTTTTTTACTAAACAAACCATTTATGAAGTAATAACTTATTATACAAATTTATTAAAATTAAATAGATAAATCGCACGATACACGATACAGTTAGTTTTATTTTATATTCATTAACAAATTGAGAACGTCCCTAAATTTACTGAAAAGAACATTTTTGTGGTAACATATATCGTGACATTCGTGACGTAGTCTAGGATCATTGCGGTAAGAGAATGTATACCCTATATTCTTGTACCATGATCAAAAATAACTAGCATCACATTCCTCATGCTTATGTTCACTAAAAACATTATGGAATCTTTATCCAGAAAAATATAAATAGCCACTTAATGACTACAAAAATGTATGGATAGAATTGTGCCTATATTTTACAGCCTTCAGTTTCTGATTATTTTTACGACCATTACCAATCAAACTCAACGCAACGCCACCAATGATTCGCATAAGAATTATAACTCGCATTTGCAAAAACAATTCGCTCGGCAACTTCGCAACGCAAAAAGTAAATATCTAAATAAGACTGGGGGAAAACTCATGAGTACTCATGTTAGGGGTTTATGTTCAAATCTTACTCAGCGATGTGCGTCTCCATGAAGACGATGATGTAGACCATGAGCGCGGGCAGCGCCATGGCGAACGCGGCCCACAGCGGGATGGTGTCCAGCCCCGGGTTGAGCGGCACGAGCCAGGAGCGCGGACTCGTCGGGCTGAGCCCGTCAGGCACGCGCAGCTTCTCCGTGAACACGTTCACGAAGGCCGAGATGCCCACCATCAGCACGATGGCGATTGGGACGCCGAAGTCACCGAGCGCGCGGCGGGCCTGAAACATTTTTCATTCTTGGTTTAACTGGTTACGCAAATATAACTATGAAGGCCTCATAAAACTAATTTTATGAGGCACGTCACAGTTATCATTTTAAGTATTCATATACGTTTACTTACATACAATGTACGGACATGTTAATGTATTATACGATCATGCTAAAAAAGCAGATTATTTTGATAACTCAGAAAATATATCAAAATTCTCTGAATCTTGTAACGGCCTGCATCCATCGTCTTTGATGTAAGCAAGAGTGCGCCCCTGCTCACATCGATCAATATTTACCCTATTACGATACAACCGTCTAGATCTGGAATATCTGGAAGATCAGGTTTCGGCGAAACGAGAACGACACCCCAGGTAGATTCACTCATTGTTGTTAGAAAAAAATATTTAAACATCTTCAGGATCATTTGTAAGGAAGCGATTACGAATCATTTTATAGATAAAATAATAATATTTTTACCTTTGAACCAGATAAAACATTGATATGGACAAGATACGATTTATCATAAAAATTCAAGTGCACAAAAATACATACCTATATCCAAAGTTTAAAATAGCTAATTCCACGCAAATGGAATAAGTACTTACCTTCTTTCTTCTTCTTCATCACCTTCTTCTTCTTCCTCACCTTATCCCACTTTACATGGGGTTGGGACTTATAAATTTGTTAATGTAGGTACCCGCTTCATTAAACATTCTAAAAATTAAGTAACTACAAATTATATTATCTACAAAAAAGCAGTCGACTATTTTCTCAGTTTGTCTTCTTCTCGTGGTTGGATAAGCTAGGCTCCTAGGCCTAGGCTAAATTTAAATTTCTTTAATTAAACAAGAAATTGGCCGCGGTTACCGTCTTAAGGTGAAGGGATAAGCAAATGGCCTTGAAGTGTGAAATAAATTGTTAACTTGTAAATATGGTGATATATATATATACATATTTTCATATTGCTCTTCGTCATGCACTAGATAGCCCTTTAAATTATTTTATGAACCACCGTTGAAAGTATTTACATTAGTCCGTCTAGCTTTAAAACTTGCCTCCGCCAAAAGTGGCCACGGCAAGTTTTAAAGCTAGACGAATCACCAATAATAGTGTCAACGGCAGTTCATAAAATAATTTAAAAGGATTAGTGCATGACGAGGAGCAATATGGAAATTATCACCATATTTACGAGTTCACAATTTATTTCACACTTCAAGGTCATTTGCTTACCCCTTCACCTTAATTGTCTGCTGACTTTTTCATGTTCATTATACTTTAAGTAGGCGGTAGTCTTACAATAAACCGGCCAAGTGCAAGTTAAACTCGCGTGGAGAGGGTTCCGTACAATTGATTGAATTCTTATAGGTTTTCCTGTAATATACAAGCAATGAACTGTATTTTGTATTTATTTAAAAAAAAAAAATAATTTCCTAATTTGTCCCCCGAAAATGACCCATATTTTATATTATACTAACTTTTGCCCGCGGCTTCGCCCGCGTAGATTCGGAGTATGAAAAATAGATGTTGGCCGATTCTCAGACCTACTCAATATGCTCACAAAATTTCATGAGAATCGGTCAAGCCGTTTCGGAGGAGTACGGGAACGAAAATTGTGACACGAGAATTTTATATATAAGATTAAATATTTAAAAAAATATTTATTAACATTGCACATATGTGTTTGGGTCATAGGAATACAACATTCTACCAAATTTCACCTGATTCGGTCCAGTAGATTCGGAGCCAATTGGCTGTGACAGACGGACGGACAGACAGACGCACGAGTGATCCTATAAGGGTTCCGTTTTTTCATTTTTTGTACGGAACCCTAAAAACAATGAACTAGATGCTGATCTAGCTCGTAAAATGTTTAGTATATATAGACTGAGGTGAACTCACGCTGCGTCCGAGGAACTTGCCGTTGCGGAAGATGCGCAGGTAGTAGGCGATGATGAAGGTGGCCAGCGTGAGCATGGTGCAGAACAGCGCAGTGTTGGGCCGCGGCATGCCCGGCAGGTACTCTGGCAACACACACAACGTTGTTCATGAGCGTGTTGGAACGAGATTATCAATAGTGTGAAGCATGAAGCTGCCCGTTAGGTACCGTATACTTTGAGAGTGCCCTATTTACTGGGAGGAGCGTAAGGGCTCTAACAGGCCGGCGACCGGCGACCGACTGCTGTCGCGCCACGCAGGTCGCCGACCAGGCTATAATTTCGCTATTCTGTTAGAGCCCTTAAGTACTCGTATACTGAGGGATACAAACGTTGTTTCTCACGAAGTGGACTCGGTATTTAACGTTCATCTCGTAGAATATGAGGCAAACTTTAGGTAGTGTGCAGATTCCGCGCACAGGTCTAGAGCGACCTCGAGAGTCATACACGGGTGGATAATGAATATTAAGAAGAAGAGGTCGTTAGGAAGTAGGAGGATGAAAAGGACGAAGACTGGAAGAATCCCTTCTTCCAGACTTCGTCCTAACAGCGGTCATCGTCAAGGCGAGGACCGGACGGCAATCAAAAGTAAGGCACTGAGTTGTGTTGTGCTGCCCCTATTTGACTTTAATCCTTTAAGAATAAGAAATGTTTTATGCAGCAACATAACAAAATAGTTTGGAAAATCCAAAAGTGCACGCCTCATAATCTCATTTTTCACAATTAAATTGATTTCGATTGTTTTATTGCTAACTTAAAACGAAGAAAAGTATGTGTCGGCTTTAACGCACGACTGGAGATTATTTTTAACTTCCCGCTGAGAAAATTGAAAATTTTCAAAATTCGGAACGTTATTAGTTTCACCCCGTTTTGAAAAGTCGAGTTTTCATCAGATCTCGACGTTTAAAGGTCTCAGGAATCTTCCCTGACCACTCACGAGCAAGTGTCATGCACCCTATCCGTATGTGTGTGTGGGTGTGTATGTGACTCGCTTATAACTCTTGAACAACTAAACCGATCGGAACCAAACAAGTAGCTTTTCAAAGAGTTCTATACAACTCAGATTTCCTGTGAATTTAAACCGATTCGGACCGGTAGATTTTGAGAAATCTTAAAAAAACTAAGCAAAAACAAAAAACTAAGAAAAAAAAAATTCAAAAATTATGTTTTTTGAGAATAACTAAACCTCAAAAAATCACGTCGAATGCCGTTTTGGAAATCAAATTCGGTTGATTCGTTCGAGAAATATGGTGAACGAAAATACTCGAAAAAATTAAAAAACAAGCGATTTTTTAAAATAACTTAGAGAAGAGCTCAATAATCATCGATGTCGACGTGTTAAGCTCGCAGAGCTCAACAATGTACTTCTGAGCTTACTTTGACACGCTTCGAGTGTAGATAGCGGGAAGTTGTAGGAATAGCTTACAGGGTCAACCGCCTTTTCAATTTTTTATTTTTATTTTGAGAATGAATATACTTATGGAATTAACCATCAAATTAAGAAATAAAACAAACAAAATCACAACATTCTTTATTCAAATTTCTTTTTACTTCTTTTCTTACTTGCCAGTTACACATTCGTACTCATCATACATAGGTATTAACTCTTTCAACAAACCTCACATCCAAAATTATTTTTAATTCTTTTATTCAATTGTATTTTTATAATAATAATTACGATTAAACTACATTGAATTAGACCGTGATCTTCGAAAGGACTTAGTTTTGGATAATACTGAAGCGTATAAAAAAAAAAGGACTTGATCAGATAAGTTTTTCGGGAGTTATCGTGACCACGCCAGTTTCCATACATACCGACACACGGACGTCCACAAAATGATTTTATTAAACATTGTTTTTATTTATTTAAAAGGCAAAATGTCTTTTAAAAATGTCATAAGTGTTGAAACTAGTGTTTTCCCTTGACATTTATGTGTCAATATTATTGTACAAGTGCGATAGAAAATAAATAGAGACACATTTAGTTAAAAAAATCACTTGATTTTTGTAAGGCGAGAGTAGAGCACTACCTCATGCGCTTCGCTTATGAGGCGTGCAATAAAAACATAGACATATTTTACACCAGATAATGAAATAATAAAGAAAGAAAAAGAAATAAGAAGCCAGCGTGTAGAGTATGTTAGAGACTGCAGTGGAGACCAAAAAAAGAGCTGATGATGAATGAAGAATTAGGTAAATCAGAATCAATATTATGCACATGGATCCTACCTGTTTCCGTGCCGTTGAGTCCCGGCTCAGTAGCATTGAGCAGCGCTTGCGTGGCGTTGAGCGGCGCGGCGGTGAGGTTGGCGGGCGCGAGCGCGGGCTCGTCCAGCGTGCCCAGCGGGTAGTACTGCAGCAGCGGGTGCGCGCGGTACACGTTGATGGTGGCCGTGATCGGTTCCGAGATGAAGATCAGAGAGATCAGGAACGCGAATATGTCTTCCGTGAACCTGACACGAAACATAAGGATATTTTCTCAAACGTTAATAAGGAAATTCTTACTCACACCTCAGAACTCTCTCATTCCACTACTTAAACCTCTTCTAGTTCGATTTGAAGGATGAAATCAGCTCGACATAATTTTTCGTGTGTGGTTCATCTGAGCGGTCACAAAAATTATTCAATGAAAAAGCGTGTAAATCGACAACTTCAATCGGCAACGTCTGAGTGCCCCTCCTGCCTGGTGCTAGAAACGTCCATTAGTCATTACATAACTACACCATCATTTCAGCTAAAACATTGTTAGATGTCTTCTTAGTAGTAAAACAAATCTTTTTGTGTGTAGTAATTACTTATAACCCATATCAGGTTTTTCAAGAGCAGGGTTAATGGTATTTACAGTTTAGGTACGTCAAACAATAGTGTTGAGATTTTTATTTTGTAACTGAATATTTGGCACGAATGAGAATCATAAATCTTAATAAATGGGTAGGGCATTCCCAAAGACGTGAATATCTGCTGGCAAGTGTATTGATATTGCCAGCAAAATGTACTGGTCATGCAAAATTCACGTGAGATAGATTTCTACCAAGTATAGACAAACATTCCTGAAACAATACGCTATTTTGCATCAAGTCAAATCAGATACTTTTTTCTTAGCGTCAAAACAAACATTTTCTATGAGATTTGTATGAAATATCGATTTATGGCGTCATAGTTCCTTGGAGTCAAATAGCGCTCTTAATATTCGTTTTTCTGCATTATTAAATCTAAAATCACGTTCAAAGTGCATGTGACCAATGACAAGTGGCATTATTTTGTGACGTTTTATTCTATTAACAGTACCAAATAATTTATTTTTGACCCACTATAATACCCAATTGGTTAACTATTCCTGTTATAAATGAGTGAAAAGATCCCCTGAGTAGCCCAACTTGTTAATAAGTTTGCAATGCGATAGACGCTTCTTACTTACTTCGATAGATTTTTACACATGGGAATTAACGCGAAACAGATGCGGGTAACCTTTTGATTTCTCTTGAACGTCACTTAAGGCATTATTGTTAAAACCTAGTAACAACTAAGTAAGTAGGGCGAACAGTTATTTTGTTGTACTCATAACTCGCTATTTACGACGTTAGGACATCCACACGTTAAGTACCTCATCCACATAATATTTATCTAACATATATTCAAAAAATCAATTCAATCCATTCTATCCTGAAAATTTGGACGTGATCCGATCTGACACACTGTTGATGTGAGTTTTGAAGCATACCTAGTAATTTTCTTGACGGCCACGCTGCCCTCCACGGACGCGACGCACAGTGCGATGACGATCATCCAGAGCCCACAATACATGCGGGCGGCCAGGAAGTCCATGCCCTGCGACTTGCAGAAGCCGGCCAGCGACTCGTCCAGCAGCAGCAGCGGGCCCGTCGCGCCCGTGATCATCATGGGCTGCCCGGCCAGCAAGGCGAACAACACCCCGCCCGCGCACGTGAACACCTCAACCACACCACAACAAATATCCATGATTCTGAATAACTTTCTCCAAAATATTATGTAGAAATATGTTTTTTTTTGCTTTCCATAGAAACTTGGATCAGCTGATCGGTCACCTTGTATGTGAGGTCAACAATATTGTTTCATATTTCGATATATGTTCCTTGGGAAAATCTTTAGAAGTTATCATGAACATTAAAATAGTTTTAGTATATTTTGTTAGACCCTGTATAAAATAAACGACAACACACAACGGCCCACGCCGAGCTGCCAAACCACACGCGGCGCAAGATGCGCGGCGCAACTACGAAGAGGTTGTTCATACAATTTCAACCCGCGCAAATTGCGCGTGGTGTGAACGGTGGGTAGAAATTCTTAGAAACGCCACGTAGACGCGTTACGCAACGTAAGTTGCGTCGGGCTTCTTGCGCTACGTGTGGTTGTGCCGTCGGTCATGAAGAATATCTATATCACAGGGGATAGTTACCAAGGTCTCGGAGATGCCGATGGCTCCGTATGTCTTCTCAGCCAGCAGCCCCCCAAAGGTGATGGCCGACGACAGCGCAGCGAAGTACATGAAAAGCGTGGCGGCTGCGCACTGGCCGTTGAGCGCGTCGCGGAAGTCCGACACGTAGTGCGGGTAGCGCCGCTTGATGTCGCGGATCACGCCTGCCGATACAACGAGCTGAGACGCGATTCCACTGCTTACACACTACATCAGAGATTCACCCCGAACTTTGTACTTGTGACCTTACAACCCCATACGTCAGTAACCTCATTACTCTCATATTACTTAAAAGTTCTGTTGGTTTCATCTTTTTGCCTCAAGTATCTAATCAATTTAATTTAATTCCGATCAAAGAACAACTTATCGACAAACACTCAGGTGGTCGAACATATCTACATCTTGTATAATTCCGATGTACTCGTAAAGTGCCCCGGAGACCATCAATCGCAATTGACAATATTTACGTGATTGAAGGACCGATCGTCTACAGAGGCAATTGATGCAATTGTAATTTGGAACTACGTGATTGACGGCGATTGACAGAAGTTTTGATTGACAATCGCGATTGACGCAACAAATTGAACGTCTCGTTGTGCGACAGACAATCGTTTGGTCATTCGCTCGCTACAACTCGCTAGTTTAGAAACATGGCCGACACCCGCAGCCAGGCAAATGAGGTCGAGCAATTGACACATCGAAAAATCTCCATCAATCGCACCTTCAATTGAAACGGTCAATCACGTAACGATTGACGATTGATCGTCTCCGGGGCACTTTAGACCTTTGTACAGAAATCTGGTACAAAATTGACAATAGCACCGCTCCCGCCCACTGCTAAGCATAGGCCTCTCTTCGTCGACGCCACCAATGTCGGTCCTGTGCTATATCGTCAACTCATCTTATTGCAGGACGTCCAACGCTTCTTAAAAACGTCCTATATACGCAGGCTACTATTCTGTAACTGCCTTAAAGATGGAGAGCTGGCACGAATTTTTGGGTAGGTATTTGAGGCAAGTTGAAAACTTGTCACATACCTCTCTTATTATACCCCAACAAGGAACAGCAGACCTGGCTGGTGAGTAGCGGGGCTAAACCATTTTGATATATTTAGTTACCTGGCTGGTAGAAAGTCCCATCAAAATGACCTGTCTTTTTGAGAATCTTATTTTTTAGTTATAAGTATTAACTTACGGTATTAACCCTATTAAAATTTCAAGTTGCCTCAAATACCTTTTTTATATATTTTTTTGAAAAATACAAACTATTAAACTACAACATATCAAAAATGCATATTGCCTCAAATACCTTTTAAAAAAAAAACTTTTAAAAATTTATAGGTATTTGTAGCCCCGCTACTCCCCAGCCAGGTCTGCAGTTCCGTGTTGGGGTATAATAAGAGACGTACGACAAGTTTTCAACTTGCCTCAAATACCTACCCAAAAATTCGTGCCAGCTCTCGGACCATTACTCCACCAGCCATCATTCCGGCGGGATGACCTGCCTAGTTTCATTTCCGTTTTATAAGCGTTTTTCAGATATCCTGTACTTTGGTACGTTGTCGGATTACGGTGTTAGGTAGGAATGCGGCCTTGTAATTGGATGCCAATCATAACATAGATTCAAAAATATTCGGTGACGCCATCATTTTCAGGTCAACTAACTTAGTTGCCATCTTTATTATGACTAAAAGTTGCTCGAAGTAGTAAGCCATGTCACGCATCTGCACATCATCGGAAATTGAAACTGACTAACTGTGTCAATATACCTGAACTGACAATAAAAATACAATGTATGTTTAGTTAATCATGTTTAGTGTCGACGAGTTGCTGTGTTTACTTTTGTTTTGAGATCAACTGTTTGTTTGTAATAACTTTACTGTACCAAAAAAAGAGGTATAAAAGACAACGTAATACAAAACTGTTCATATTTTTTTGTTTTTAAAATTAATTAAGACTAGCTGATACCCATATTTTTAAAAACCGCGATGTTTCATACAAACTTTCATCCTCTTTTTACCCAGTTAAAGATTTTTTCTAAATCTTTTGTTTTGAACCATGAGCTCATATGTAATATTTTACATTTCTTACTTCAAAATCGACAATGTTTCATAGGTACAAACTTTCAACCCTAATTTTAACCACTTATTATGAGTTTCCAAAAATATCTTTCTAGTGCCGTTAAAAGGAACGTCATTTAAAAGGAATGTTTGTGCAAAATTTAATGCTTATTGACCCAGCGGCACCAGTGGTTTCAGCTGTGCGTTGATCGATCAGTCAATATATCAGCATTGTCAGTTTCTTATTAAATAAATAGATAGATAGAACATAGAAGAAAACTACCTAGAAATGTTTTTACCCGACCACGGCAAAGCCAAACGGAAGGGTAACGATTTTAGCAGTCTATGTATGTTATGTAGTGGAGGTCCATAGTCTCTGCGTACCCCTTTGGGAAACAGGCGTGATAGTATGTTTGTATGTGGATATCTTTGTGTGTCCAACCGTAGCATCCAAAATACATATCCAATTTTCACAAAAAAGATGTCAATCGATTCGTCATTATCTTCTGGGTGACATAGGCTACATTTTGTATGCAAAAATTCATACAACTCAACTTCAACAAGTGTTAGGTACAAAAAAGTGCGAGATTTTTTTGAAGTGAAATCTTCTTAACGGCGTTGTGCACTTTCTTTGTAATGGGTAAAAAATGTTAAACTCGCGTTAGGACACGTCCTGATCGAAAATTTGTAAGACGGAATGACAGCCGGCGCGGCGTAGGAGAGAAAGTATTTATACTATAATTTCGACGAAGCTGTCAGCCGGCTCGTTGGTCTAGGGGTATGATTTTTGCTTAGGGTGCGAGAGCTGCCAAAGAGGGATTCAAATCCCGGACGAGCCCAAACCTTTTTGAAGTGAAAACTTCTTTAGCGGCGTTGTGCACTTTTTGTCATGTTTGTGTACGATAGCGCTATAAATAAATATTGTATTCTACCACATAAATGATAGTACTTTTATACTGATAATTAAAGCAATTCGTGCAAAATTATTCCCTAACCATTCCAAAATATCAAAAATGCACAACGTTAATATTCAAGTTTTCACTTCTGCCGGCACTCCCGGAGTGCAACCCGTCGATTTTTTTTCATTCGATATCGATCAGATAAAAGGTCCTAATTAACACTTTTCAAAAATATATACATTGTTAGCCGTAAATGGCTGCTGAATTGAATACAAGGCAATAAAAAAAATTATAGCACCAAATTACATCATCAAATAATCATACTTTTCAGTAAGAATTTTCTCGTAGTCGGGGACTTATTAGTTTTTTTAAACGTAAATCTTGTTTATACAGCGACTTCATTGGTAATAATAATCATCCCCACTCCTGTGATGCGGCGCATATGTATCTCTTTATATTCTCTACGAGCCCCGGTTTTGACTAAACCTGGCAATACACGTTCGGTTTTCCTCTCCTAGTCAGACCCGGTGGCCTGATCAGACTATCGGAAGGCGCTCGCGTCATTTATATAAACATACTTTAGGTACACGTTTGTTCCGATAACCGGATCGTTCTTCCGGCCCGGCAACCCTTTCAAACTGTATGCAAAAAAAGGCGCTACAGCGAGCTTGTGAAAAAGCGAGGTGTCGTGTCATTCATTTAGCCGGATGGAAACGATCGGACGTTTGTGAATCCGATTCCGTAACCTGGCTACACAATCATGAGCCAAACGTCCACTACCCGTCTATTTCTAGTGAGCATATTCCATGGCTGGGCGCCTGCAAATCCTGCAATTCTACTTCTTCTTTATATAAGATAAATCAGGCGATTCTGCCCACAACCTAATAACACTTTTTATTCCACCAAATATTGTCTTATTATTCAGTCGCCAGAAAATGGGTTTTCAGATACATACATACATACGCCTGTTCCCCACAGGGGTAGGCAGAGACTATGGACCTCCACTTGCTACGATCCTGACAGACCTCTTTCGCTTCACCTACACTCATCAACCTCTTCATACATACATATAACTAAGTACTTATTAATAAGTGTGCCATAGTTACGTTTATGGATATGTCTAAAGCATATGACCGAGTGGATCATAACACTCTGATAAAACAGTTATACACTATAGGAATCCACGAGCCAGCAAAGAAGTGGCTAATATCCTACTTAACGAATAGAGGACAATATGTACAGATCGCTCATCATTCTGAGACCAGAAGGGAACTAATACAGAGTAAATCATCCAGTGAGGTTGTGCTTGGGTCTATTCCACAAGGCAGCGTGCTTGTTTGTTTGTTATTCTTAGTTTATATAAATGACCTACCCACGGTAGTCGATTCTCACAAAATTGTATTATATGCAGACGATGTCACACTCATAGTATCTTGCGAATTAGATAAAATAAGCGAACTACAGGACCTCATCTCTGTTTCTCTTCGTAAGGTTATTGAACACTCAAAACAAATAGGACTTACGCTAAACTTCGAAAAGACCAAGATAATGCAATTTAGACCCTATCAGAGAAAAGAAGTAGTATTAAATGTATTCCACGACGGTACTCGTATTGAGGAGGTGAATAAGTTTTCACTGCTGGGGATCATGCTGGACTCCAACTTAAACTGGAAAGACCACGTAGAATCAGTAGTTGGCAAACTAAGTCAGTTCACCTATGCACTACGGGCACTCAGAAAAAATACGAATCAGGAGTGTGCACTTACCGCATATCATAGCCATGCAGCAGCCTGGATAAGGTATGGGTTGATCCTTTGGGGAAACTCAACTGACGTTCAGGCAGTATCTGTACTACAAAAACGTTGCGTTCGAATAATAACCTTCACAAAACGCAGAGAAACATGTCGAGACCTCTTTAGTAAGCTAAATATTCTCACAGTTACGGGCATGTACATATACGAATTATGCCGCTTTGTAAGAAGACACCCACAAATATTTGAAAAATACGAGGACAGGCCTAGGCGATACACCTCGCGCCGCGGTAATGACTTAATTCCACCCCCATGGAATCTTGCATTGTACCAACATAGTCCGTATTATATGGCAATTCAGGTGTACAATCACCTACCAAAAAGAATTAAAGACCTTCAGGGAAAAAAGTTTGACACTGAATTAAAAAAGCTTATGATAGACAAAAGTTATTACAGTATGACGGAATATTGGACGGACAAACTTTAGTAATTAAGGACATTTTAACGACATTTATATACCTAATTTAAATTATATTAAAATTATCTATATTTAATATTAATTATGATATCCCAGTTAATAATTTTTGGAATTTAATGAATTGTAATGTTATTTAAAATCAATTCCCAATGCCTAAAAAGGTAATTTTGTAAATAGTTTTAAGAACACTAATTGTAAAGTGCATGACAGTGAATGTGTATATTGTTTACAAATGGTGAATAAATGAAATATGAAACATGAAAAATAAAATTATGATGGTTCTACACTAAATCCATCGTTTTCAATGCAATGTAATGCTTGACAGTATACGGCTTAATATTGTCAGGTTTATCTTTTTCTGTTGTCCATGATTTCCTTACCATTTGGAATAGAGTCATTATTGATATCCTTTAGCTAACTCTACCAGGACTGTTTATGTACTAAGATTAGTTCACATGACGTAAAGTCTAATTAAGTAAATATGAAAATAAACTTTATAAATTTAGTTAGTTTTAATTTAGGTTATATTTTAGTTTGTTTAGTTTTATATTTAGTTACTTGTAAGTTTTACGTTGTATTTTTAGTTTGTCACTATTTTAATATGTTTTTACGAAATAAAAAAAATTTATGTTAAAAAAAATACAACATACGTACGTACAAAAAAATACTTTAAAAATTTAACTCAGGTTAAAAATTGACTAGTCTTCTTTTGTTTGAATTTTATCTTTGGCCTAGTAATGTATCGGCCGTCCTTACTTTTCATAAGTTTATTTTATTGTAGCTTCGCATCAATGCCAAATATGAGCCGACTCAACTAAACAAATAAGGTAATTCTAGTACGAGGAATTAAGAACATCAAAACATCTTGACTAATTACAATGTACCTAGTCAGAGATTAGATTATATGGCTTCGCCGCGGCTTCCGCGTTCAGCATTCAGCTTCTTAACAAAAGGCAGTTCCAGTGAGTTAGTGATAATGGCCGATTTGTGGAGATTAATGTCTCTGTCAGCTGTGGCTTATGAAAATTTGTCTTGCCTCGTGTTTGTTATGTTGCGTGATTGTTAGATAACATTTGTACAAACTGACTAAAATCCTACGATTGCTCATTCCATAATTTCTTTTGAGCTATATATATCACCAATAGAATTGAACAGTTCGAATCATTATTTTATTAAACATGACGATACTACTACATAGGTACTGGAAGGTCTGACTAGTAGATAATATTTTTTAGGGTCAAGGAAGGCTACGTTAAAATAAGAGTAAAGTAAGGAGTTACCTCCAAAAAGTCGTCCTGTCCTTGCGAGCGGGTCATCAGGCTCCTGTGGCAGGGCGGCGCGCTCGGCTTCGATGAGGGCCTGCTTCTCGCTGAGCGGCAAGGGCTCGGCCGCCGACGCCGCGCGCTTGCGCTCTATCGCGTTGCGCTTGCGTCGGCGGATCATCTCGCTCTTAGCCCGCAGCTCTTCGAACGGCAACAGCGCTTGTCTTTCCCAATCGCCCGGAGGCAGCACGATCGAATCATCCAGGAACTCGTTTATAGCCGACAACAACTCGCGGCGGTCGTCTGCCTTGTATGCGATCCCGTGAAACGAGGGGTTCGACATCAGCGTCGATATGGAGCGACCGACTTCATGGTAGTCGAGGTCCGCGCCGCTCGGGCCCAGCAGAATGAACATGAAGCGCACCGGAATGGGGACTTCGGTGATGGACGGCATGGGGATGCCCTGGGCGAGCCGCACGAAGGCGATCGTGGGTTGCTCTAGAAAGCCGACGGCGCCGACGAGGACGGTGGTGGCCTCGGCGCCCTCGGGGATGCGCTTGAGGATGGAGTCGTTGTGTCCGCGGCGCAGCTCCTCTTGAGAGCCTTCGGCAGCGGCTACGGCAGCGGCGGCCAGGTACTCCACCTCGCGCAGGTCGCCGCCCGCCGCAGACGACTTCTTGCGCTCGTTGCGGTCCGTGGGCAGCGCATACGAGCTGCGCCGCCGCCGCTGCTCCGACAGGTTCTGGCACATACAAACATCATGTTACACGTCATTCAATTTCAAGAATGAGTGAAAAACATGCAATGCTACACCTAACAAAAAGGTGCATGTCACTCAGATGCGGAATTCTAGTTTAGGTGCCAATCCTATTGTAACCACTGGTTTTTATCCTTATACAAAGGCGAGAGGTATGCTAATTTAGTCCTAAACGGAACACTGGTAATAAAGATTAGCACCTTAAAAGCTTCTAATACTTATATGGAGTAAATATACAGTGATGTTTAAAACTGTAAATACACAAAAAAAAACATTCTGAGAGTCGCAGTTTATTGTTTGTCTGGAATCGTAAAAACAAACGAAAAATAAGTACCCGTTTAAACGTATATAGCAGAATTCCATAACGAATATGTAAATAAGTATCTGGGTTTCTATAAGAGCGGCCGTACGTCATACAATAGAAAAACACTAGTGCTTTTCCAAATATAGTTCTATAGGACATTTTACAAATTGATTTTATTATTAGATTCTGCTATATTTATGGTTTCAGTGGAACACTCAATTATGGCTATGAACAAACAAAAAGAACTAAATGCGGCGATTTCCACGCTTGTCAGGAAGCGCGCGTAACTTGTGGTGACAAAGGGGTGACGACAGTGACGCCACCTGGCGTGGCTGACAGGCGAGGGCGGCAGGGTGAGCTGGACCGCCAGTGAAACGATAATGTGATGCCGTAATGATCGTAAGATGCTACGTCAGCACAAAATCACTCAAAAAAAACTTTAATCTAACTATGTTGGTTTATGGAACATAATGATTTTATAAATGTAGTAGGTATGTAAATTTCATGGTTTTAAATAAAGCCAAAAATAAAAAATCAAAAACAGTAAAACAGATAAATTATTCGAACCAGGATGGATGCGGAAAACTATGAACTTGCACCTGCTGAGCTGTCACAATGTTGATACGAGTATCTTAAGAACTGGTGACGAGATCAAGTATGGTAAACTCCTCGATTGTTTGAACCAAAGCTAGTCCATCTACGGCACTTTTGAAACCCCCGGTGAAAATTGAAACTCTTAAGAAAATAAAAAGTCTACATAAAAATCTTTTTTTACGTTCCCATTGGGTTTTCCGTGAAATCGCTCGGTGTGTATTTTAAAACACACCAAACGATTTCATGGAATACCTGTTTCTAAATACAGTATCACCAGTGCCTAGAATAAATTTCAATGTAAAGATTTATAAACATACAGCCACAAATCAGCAAAACTATTGTAAAACATTGGATTGGGATGAAATGAATATTTATGCTATTCTACGCTCTAAAGTTCTATATACAGAGTATAGGACAGCATGAGGGTTCCTACTATTTAGCAACGGCCACACAAAGTGAAACCTCTACACAAAAAGGGTCGGTCTGTATCAAAGGGCGTACGATGAAGTGAGCGGAGTGGCGGCGGCAGGCTGCGGTGGCCGAGCACAGCGAACAGCGCGCGCGCTCCGCCGCGTTGCCCTCCTCCAGCCACAGCGACTGCACACCAACACCGTCATCATCATCTTCATCATCAACATAACATCATCATCATCAACAACAACAGCATTATCATCGAGGATCTCGAAGTAGTTGCAGTGCGAGATCAAGCCCACAAAAAAGAAGTTTTATTATGTTGGCTGCCTAGTTTGGCGAGGTTTTCGCTTTCAGGCGTGTGACTTCATAAAAAGCCTTTCAACTGCCCACTGCTGAGTATAAGCTTATTTTTGTCTCCGCCATAATGCTTTATCCTTTGGACATCCAACACTTTTGCAATTTGCAACTGCCAAATAGAGCTTAGTTTAGTTCACCTTCTCATCGAGTGTGTTATATAGCTAACACTGATGTCAGATTTTTCGAACTGCCTGAAGGCATGTAACGGAGCTCAATGACTGTCACCTAGTGACAGTCATCAATACATACCAGTGAACTAGTGTGCGGGTTTCGGCACGATGGTTTCCTTCACCGGAAGCAAGTAGTGGTAGTCAAAAGTGACCGTACATGAATATAAATTCAGAGGTACAAGTTGCGCCTAGTGAGGATCGAAATCGTGCTTCACAGACACAAAACCAGTGCCTTAGGGTTGGATCTCATCTGTCAGCACGGAACAGCACTTTCCTATGCTGCTATCCTTTTCTGCCGCTCAGAAGCGTCATTTGCTGGAGCGAGAGAGAGCGACGGAACGCCTCAGCACCGGTCGTGCTGCAGCATTCCGCCGCTCTCTCTCGCTCTAGCAAAAACTGCTTGGCCAAAACCACCGTTTCAAATGTTTACTATAAATGGTTGGATGTTGACCACAGGATTGATCTCACTTTTTAAATTTTTTCTCTATTTTCCAAGTGTCCTCGTCCTATCAAAGATAAAACATTCTACCCCCTTTGTATCATCGACAGTTCAGTGCGTCAATTTTATTAATGTCCCTCGTCAATCATCGGATTTACGATTGCAATTGAATGCTATTTACCATGTTCATCAAATAATTATTAGATTTATTGTGAATAATAATTTGATTAGAAATTATGAAATAAGTATGTAAGTACTTAACTGTTTTATTTTTTTAATTTCCGTGTAAACTATATAGAGCTGTAAAACTATTTTTCTTTATGTTTTCAATATAAATATTGAATATACCGGGTGAATTAATTAAAATTTAGACAAATTAAAACACTTATTTAACTGACTTCCAAAAAAGAGGAAGTTCTAACTTTCGATATGTAGATATGCAACTAAAATGAATATTTATCCCGTTTTTAATCTTTACAATTCAGTTAGAAAAATTCATCTGATGTACAGAGGAAATATGAGATACCTGTGCCACCTCGCGTAGTGCGCGACGCGCGCGGTGGCACAGGTATCCGATTCACTGTCTGTACCTAGCTATCAGTATGGTCACTAGCGGTGGAATTATTTAACAACAGTATACGCTAAAAATTATCTGCTGCGCCTGCGAATTAACAGCTTTCCTCTCATTTTAAAAATTAATTACCTACATAAAAATAAGTAAAAAGAGTAATAACAACTCTATAAACTTCCAAACAATTTCCAAAAGACATTAAGGAAATAGAAGCACTGAAGTCAGTTTGTATTATTATTGTCCTTGATGACGGATTAACCTTGTCGCGCGAAATTCCATGGCGCTGATATCGCGCCGATAAAACCCTATCGCCAATCGTCGATAGCGTATCGCTATCACACGCTATCTGTTTTCCCGGTTATCGCTGCTATAATCACTGTTTTATCGCCTTTCTATCTTTGCATGATTTACAACGTATTTTCCAACTTGCGCAGTCGTTTTTGTGAAAAATATACTTACCAAAGCGAATGTTGGTTAGATCCATTAGAACTGTTTTCGGTAGAATAAGCTTTTTACTATTTATATTTGGGTCATGTGTACGATACACATGACCTACGTTTCTTCTTGTTCTTACCAGACTATAATTTCACTGCTGGACTAAAGGGTTCTCCTAATAAAGGGAGAATTTGGAGGAGGCCCGTAACCACCATGCTGGTCGTGCAGGCTGGTGATCCCAGATGGTATAACGTCGTTGCACAGAAGACGTTGCTGCCCTTCAGTGTCTGTAACCTTAGTCGCCTCTTACGACACCCATGGAATAGGAAAGAGGAGATAAAAATATATTTATTTTCTCTCTCTGCGGTCACCACACGGCACTCTTGTATGTTTACAATAATTGAATTAATCCTTACTCCATTCCTATACATACTTTATCTATACGAGTATTATATGGATTTTAACTTTACGTATGTATTATTAACTGATGACTCAGGTGACATTGAAATCCCTGCGTTAGAAATACCTAATTAAAATCCATTGAGCCAGAGCTTCTCAAAGTGGGATAAGATCCTTTGTTGGCGCCCTTTGAGGCCTAGAGGCCTAATTTGAATAAAAGATACTCTTAATACTTAACTAACACTTTAATTGATCTCACTGGTAAAAAAGTCTTGTTAAGAATGTAAGTTTAAATAGGGGTTAAATATAATGATCACCAGAAAAATAGTCTAAAATTACAATAGTACTAGCTATTTTAGTCACGACTGCACTTTAAATTGTATTCGAACACCAAATGTAGTAAATGATCACCAAATCTTAGCGCGCAAATTAATGCGCTATTTCTGCCTAAATAAACCATTAGATTTTTTTTTTGGGTCAGTTTGCTTAAATAGGATAGCAAAATGTAAAAACTTTGGTTATAATTTTACAATAAAATGCTGTTTTAATATTGGTGATCATTTACTACTTTTGGGTTAACAATGATTTATTTAGAGTCATTATGCTTAAATAGGATAGCGAAATGTTAAAACTTTGGTTATAATTTTACATTAAAATGCGGGTTCAATTTTGGTGATCATTTATTATTTTTGTCTGTATGTTATTATACCTGGTGGTAAGTTAAACATAGCCGTTTAAATATAGCACTCAAATTTTTCACGCACACTTTTTGTTTTTCAGAGTGGGGCGGTAAACGACATAAGTTTGAGAACCCCTGCATCAAGCTTACAAGGATCGAAAGTATGCAATAACTTAACGTACGAGTATATATGATAGGATTCTTTGTATGCTAAGTATAATTTATTACAAATCAATAAATATTTAATAGCAATAATGAGAGTTCGTCAATGTCAACTTAATGCGATTAAGCATCACAATCGGGATCGTAACACCGGGTGTTAATATTCTATTTAGATCATTAAACTTAGCTGTAGGTAATTAATCGACTTCAAAAACTTTTATAAAATCGAAAGGAAAAATTGGCAATTATTATCAAGCATACCAACATTCAAAGATAAATAAACGATTTGACTTCTTTTATATTGCTTTACAGCCTGTATCGGGTTGCTGCAGTTCTCTCAGATGACATGCAGGATCAAAGATCTAAAATGTGTGCTTAGAGATAGAACACGAGTGGTCCGGCTTCTCAGCAGTAATTTAAATTTAAGTAAACATTACACGTAATGTATACAAAACTCATTAACGTGTAAAAGTGCAAAGGCCTAATTATTGTAATTACTGAATAACATTAAAATTTTGAATTTTGTGGGTCACCGAACGTGTTGACATAGGTCGAATCACAACCCAACTCCCACCCACTCCAACTGATTGGTGCAAATTGCAAATGGTCTGTATTGTATGCATCCGTTTCAATTGGTCTGGGAATGCGACCTCGAACACACACACAATCACGTCTCTTTCCCTTATGAGACCAACAGAGCAATTTGGGTCTAGCAGCTCTAAGCAGACATGCCCAGGGCCGAAAGGCCCAAAGGCCACTTTTATAATCGTATATGACGTATTAAAAAAAAAAACAACTTACTAGATCACGTTCAAACCAGTTTTCGGTGGAAGTTTGCATGGTAATGTACATCATATATTTTTTTAGTTTTATTATTCTCTTATTTTAGAAGTTACAGTGGGACACACACACATTTTACCACTTTTCTAAACTGAATAGTTTCGCGCAAACTATTCAGTTTAGAAAAAAATAATATGTGAAACCTCAATATAATTTTTTAAGACCTATCCATAGACCACACGTATGGATTTATTGAAAAAAATAATAATTTCAGGTCAAAAAATGGGGAACCATCAAAATTTATTGTTTTTTTTTCTATTTTTATGTGAAAATCTTAATGCGGTTTACAGAATACATCTACGTCCAAGTTTCAACAGTATAGTTCTTATAGTTTCGGAAAAAAGTGGCTGTGACATACTGACGGACAGACAGACATGACGAATCTATAAGGGTTCCGTTTCTTGCCATTTTGGTTCGGAACCCTAAAAATCGGAGAAATACAAGTAAAAACGTCAATTAGTCTGTGAAGGTCGGAGGAGTGCTGGCGGTGGCGGTCGCCCCGCGTCAGCGGCTGCAAATAATTTTTCAGCGATATTTACGACCGGTGCGAGTGCGACTGACACAGGATGACGTCAAAGCTCCGCCCCATTGCATAACATACGCACTACTTCCTACTAACGTGTTAGTTTTCTATCAATTGACAAGCGAGGCCTCGCTTAGTTTGATGGTGGGTATAAACATGAAAAGAGGTACCTAATCAAATTAGTGATGGGTAACACATTTAACTATTTAAGAGCCCTTTTGAGTTTGTAGACTTGAACTGTATCTTTACAGACGGAATTTTTAGTATTTGTTGTTATAGTGGCCATAGTAATACATAATCGAGTAATTGAGTGTGAAAACCAGGAATATGCCTAGATTATGTGCAATTTCTTTGAACTTACAAAATTTTGCCGAGATCTGATATGTCATTTCGAAATAAATTGCCTTTGGGCTTTTCGTCCGCTGGGACTCTGTCTGCTTAGAGCTGCTAGACCCAAATTGCTCTGTTTGCCCCGTAAGGGATAAAGACGTGATTGTGTGTGTGTGTTCGAGGTCGCATTCCCAGACCAATTTAAACGGATGCATGCAATACAGACCATTCAGTTGGAGTGGGTGGGAGTTGGGCCCTATGTCAACACGGTCGGTGTCAAAGCTCGCGTGCTATTTGAAACAGTGTTGCAGATCATAGATGCTATATTGGGAAGCGTTCCTTGTATGCACCCAAGATGCTCACCCACAAAATAAAAAAAATCAAAATTCAAATGTCAATCAGTAATTAGGCCTTTGCTTTTATACGTGAATAAGTTTTGTATGTACATTTCGTGTAATGTTTATTTATACATATTTAAATTAGTAACTATTTAAGAAAAGCTACAGAATACAGATACTAGTGTGTCGTAACGAACACTGTTGACAAGCCTGACCACCGGCACCACCGGCCATATTAGATCTTTGATGTTGGTGGTGGAGTATTTTCTATATGTCATTGAATCCTGTCATCAGCCATCCCTTTAACTTTAACTATTTGATTGGTTCATGTACACTGGAAAATTTATAATACATTTAAAAAAGAAAACATAGGACCTACATAGGTGCTACTTAGGATGTTTCTTCCAGCTGAACCGCGTGAGGAAATGGAAAGAAAGAGGTAATTGGTGTAAACCTATTCCACTTCTCTATTTTTATTTTGCCTATTCGATGATGTTTTTGTATCTACCTCTATTGCATACAACAATTAAAACCTGATCTTCGCTCGATGAAAACGTGGATTAAATGTAGCTAGATTGATTTTCGGTTCTGAAACCAGGGACATACAAAATTCCATCGTAATCGTTGGAGCCCTTTCCGAGATCCTCATACATCATCAGGTCTTTTTAGTCCCTCTCTGTACTACCAGAGAGGCCATACTTGGTTAGAATAACTTTTGAGTAACCTTGGCCTACACTCTGCACGCTGGCCAGATGGGTTGGAGAAGTCTCATTGATGTTTACAATTGTTTATAAACTTTGTTTAGCTTGTGGTTCCTAAGTCGCCTTCTACGACATCCACAGGAAGACTTGAAGTGGTCCTATTCGACTCTGCCAGGAACCACACGGCTTCTCATTATATAGGTTTATTTATATTTATAAGAATTGCTTCGTTAATTTATAGTTATGTTAGCTACCTACGCTAGTATTCGTACATATGCAAAGTCCAGTTTTGGGAACCACATCGTGTACGGATTCAATAGTTAACAAGAAAAATTGTTTAAAATTTTAAGTTGGCTAACCTTTGAGCATGCCGGAATAGTGGTAAGACATTCCAGAGTCGCACTTCCTTTACAAACATGTTCGTTTGTGCGTCTTGACTTGAAAGAATGACTGCGAAGAATAAATATTTGATTGTTTGATTCATACCTGTAGACTGGTATATGAGGAGTGCTTGCGTGCGCTGATGCTGAAGCGGTGAAGCAGCGACCGGTCGTCGTTGACGTGCCGGTGCCGCAGCAGCAGCGACCTCATCACCACCGGTTTGTCGTCGTCCTCGATCAGACCCTCTGACACCATTTTCTCGACCACCCTGCATTTGAAGTTCCATAATATAAATTATATATCTCAATATAGGCATATATAGACACACTTTGTAATTGAGAACTGTAATTATTGGGTTGTGAGTGGCGTAAAATGATTTGCGCAATTTACGCAGCATTCGGTTCCTATTTGTGCCAAACGGGGTGACGTAAAATAAGTTGTCAATTTCTGTAGAACGTGAATGGCTCATTTTGCGCAACTCATTACACTCTTTGCTTTGGTTGCCTGAGCCTTTTCAGCTGTTGCAGGTACCCAAAGGCTACACTAACCTTCAGATGGATGCATGTGCGCCTGTTTTTTCCACTACAATCAGCTAGTTTCCAACAAGTTAAATCAGATACTTTTTTATAATGTCAAAACAAACATTTTCTATGAGATTTGTATGATATATCGGACTGTGACGTCATAGTTTCTTGGAGTCAAACATATGTCATGGATTTTATGCCATGCAGAATATAAACCTGTAGTGAGGATAATATTATACTTAATTAAATATAATAATGAGTAACATTTGGCGAGTTTGGCATTGTGTTCCATTTTGGGGATCAGTAAGAACTTCTAACCTTTAATTATAAACAGCGTTACCTACCTACTACAGTTGCAAAATCTTGTCTCAGGTTTTTGCAATACTTTGACTAACATGGATTTGAACGGTAATGGTGCAAATTAACTTAATTATATTACTCAAGGAAGCATTTTTCACCTTCTATAGCAGTACCTACAGCAAGATTTACTAATATTAGCAGAGAATACATAATAGTACAAGTACAGAAGACTCACTCCACAAAATCAATTAAAGAAAAAGGGACTCAGCTATGTTACGTAAAAAGATGATTCTATAAAATAATTATAAGTATTTTAAAGACTAAAAACTTATCATACGACTCTTTCATACTGCTGAGTCAAATAAAACAAACAAAATAACAATCATTAACCGAGCATTCACCTTTAAAACTGTTTGCACTTCGCTGTATCTTTCCTTTTGTTGCATTCTTCCTCATTTTCTTCTTGTACTTTCAACATGTGTTCCTGTTCTGTTCCACTAGTGTTCATCTTGAAATTGTTGTGTAGGTATGCCAATCACCTCGCCATGTAAGGGGTACGGTATGGCTCAATGCGTCAACCTGTTTCATCCTCTTTCTTGAGCTGCTGCAATTAGAAACGGCAGTCTTCCAGAAGAACTTGTCCGTCACTAAATTAATATCCGAGCCTGAATTCACTAGCGCATAAGTCATTTTTCAGTTTATTTTTACTTCTTATAATGGTTTTTGTTCGACAAATCTCTACTACGTAATCATCTCAATCTCAGTGTTTGTTATTGTTTACTTCGTCAACGTTAGTCGGAGTGACATTGACATATGGCGAATTAGGACATGACTGCCGACGCCATTTTGACCAATCGCAAGCGCAGTTGCTATCGTATAAAAAAAAAATTTAGGTAGATTTGCAAACGTCCATCAACCGCCAGACCGCCACTATGTTAAACATTAAGGCCGTACCTAAATTTTCCGGGGTCCAGTGCTGCCCCCATTTTAAATAAATCATTTCAAAGAAAAAGGAGACATTATTTAAAATTTTACAACTACCATATCCTAGATAACCCTTCAAAGTATTTTATGAACTACTGTTTACAGTTTATAATGAGAACGTTACGCTTTACTACGCACATTAGCCAAAAGTGGCCGTTTTTCGCAAATGTGCGTAGTAAAGCTTAACGTTCTCACTTCAAACTGTAAACAGTAGTTCATAAAATACTTTGAAGGGTTATCTAGGACTTGGTAGTAGCAAAATTTTAAATGATGTCTCCGTTTTCTTTGAAATGATTTATTTTAAATGGGGGCAGCACTGGACCCCGGAAAATTCAGGTACGGCCTTCTTCGCGCGATACGACATCTTTGATGGTAGCGCCCTCGACCGCCGTGTTGAAGACACTGTGCCGGAATTTGAATCGGCTTCGTCAATTTCTCGTTGATGTTCGTTTGTCATTCGATTCTCGACGATGATGTTGCAGATTGCAGATGACGAATTATTCACACATTTCTTGGGACAGTCAGCAGAAAAAATATGCCTAAACTCGTTACAATTGCAACACTTCCTGCCGCGAGCTCGACTTATGATTCGCATCATCACACCCACCCACCCAAGACATCTCGTTTTCAAGTATTCGCAGGTTCGGATCGATTCGCTTGTGGCTCGCGTGCTGTGGATTTCTTCATCTTTTCTATATCTTGAAAAAGTCGTGAGTCGTGCGTGGCGTGACACCATATATAGCATGATGTTATTGGTTTCTATGTCTTGAATGCCATCGATGATGTAACGGATAGCAACGTAGTCCGCGGCATCTTGCCTCTTCTGCCCAGCTCCTTCATGGTCAACATGTAGTCAATACAAGATTCGTTGTTTTTCTAGACTCGGGCGCTCATCAGTTCGTGAATAGTCTCTTGACTATTGCTTGACGTTAACGGTGTTAGAAAATTCTTTTGTTATGCTGGACTTGAGATCGTCCCACGACTTGTATGTACCTATGCCCGCTAGCAGCGCAGCCGCGTATATGGAAACCCTTCCAGTACTCAGAACCCCAGTACTTCTGAGCTGCGGGAGGGTTTACTAGCATTAATTTACAGAATGTTGCCTTAAACCATTCCGCTATTCAGAGTTGCGAACGATCTGGATTCAGGTAGTGTGTCAGGTGTAGTATTCAATACCTCATAATAAAAACGCTTCCTCTACTCAGATCCCTAGATCACGCGGGAGGGATTTCTGCGCTATGCTCCCCGATCTCGGGTGTACTTTCTTATACAGACAAAAGTTTAACAGATTTTCGTTTTTTTATCTTAAGATAAAGAAGATTATCATGTCATAGAATAATCAATATGTAGGTTACTCAGTATAAAGAATTTTTAATAATAGATTTTCGTTGCACAGAAAATCAATAATTAGAATGTTTGTTATGAATAATTTGAAATCATAGAATTTTATAACAAATAACATTTACTTTTGCGATGTTTCTAATATCAGAATATCAAATTAAATATTATTAATAACCTACAAGTTTGCCCTATTCTAGTAAAATGGATAAAACTTTCCTAGCACTCGCCGGCCGCTGCCGCGGCACGCTCGCTTTGCTCGCTCGGCTCGTGCGTGTGTTGGTCGCAGTTCTAACCTAACCTAACCTATAAGTTTTCCCTAACCTATATTGTGGTAGCGATTTATAATGTATTCTAACTTATTATATGGGGCCAAGAGTTGTTATCTCTGACTGTCGGACGTCCGAACAAGATTCTTAAAAAGATGCATTCATTGTCTAAAAACATGAGCAAGAATGTGCTCAAAAATTTGGTTTTATGTTTTTTATTTTATGATTATATTATCATAAGTTTACGCAATTAATTATTATTTTTATTTCCTAATTGTATGATATTCATTCTTTCTTAATCTTCGCTCGTTTACATAGAAGTCCTTACCGAGCGTATTCTGTTAAACCTATAAGTCAAACTTTAGTCTGAGTAGCGGTAGGAACTCACCGCTCTTGTTAATTTAATGTTACTGGAGAAAGTCAACGATAATGTAACAACAACATTATACGGAGCCAACTTATGTGCCTTAAAAAAAAGATGGTGGCATTAGGCCGATTGCAGTAGGTACGACCTATCGTCGTCTTACGGCCAAAATTTGCTACAGGGCTGTTGCAGGCACTCTTGGAGACTATTTCCAACCCCTCCAATTAGGTTTTGGTTCTAAGGGTGGCTGTGAGGCTGCTGTTCATTCTCTGCGCACTTTCCTTTCAATAGAAAAACCAGAGGTTCTGCTCAAAATGGATATAAAAAATGCCTTCAATTCGGTGAACCGAGGCGCCATGTTGACCCAAGTCAAAGAAAAAATCCCGTCTGTATACAATTTTCTTTGGCAATGTTACAGTCAAAATTCAAAATTAATGTACCAAAACCACCTACTCTCCTCTGAAGTAGGGTGTCAACAGGGCGATCCTCCTGGTCCGGTTATTTTCAGTCTGGCTATCCATCCAGTAATACAAAAATTAAATTCCAAATTTAACGCATGGTTTCTCGATGATGGATGCTTATCAGGAGATGCTAGTGCAGTCCTGACCGACTTACAGACTATAAAACTAGAAATGGAAGCAATAGGCCTTCAACAACATTTTTCAAAATGTGAACTCTATATTGACGAAAACATTTCTCTTTTGAACAAAATTAAAACAATAACCAATTTTAACACTCTTGCCCCAAATATCAAAATTATTGACAAAACATCACTTCGCCTTTTGGGTTCCCCTGTATTTGAAGATTCCTTTCCAAATTTTATTGAAGAAAAAATCCATAAATTTATGTCAGCTTCGGATCGCCTCTCAAGCATTCATACTCATTTTGCTTTTTCGATTTTAAAACATTGCCTTTTTGTCCCTAAATTTACTTACAATCTAAGGTGTAGAATTTTCTGGAAGTCCATTTCCGGAAGTTTCCATTTCTGGAAGTATCCGGACCTACTCTTAAAAATGGATAATATCATCAAACATTCACTGTCATCCCTTTTGAATATAGATTTGAATCATCAATCTATTGGGTCGAAACGTTGGATCCGCGGGGGCCCTCTGCACATAGTTTATTCAATTTTATAGGTAGAAGGCTGGTCGAGGTATCAGGTGACCAGAGGGCTGGCAATTTTTCAGCACAAAGAATAAGCATTGCCATCCAACGCAAGGCTGGCATCCAAGGCAATGCTGCCAGCCTTCTGGGCACTCTTCCGCAGGGGCAGAATTTGCGGGATATTTTTTATTTATAATAGTTTAAATAATAAATAATAAATAATAAATAAAATATGTTTATTTCTTTAACAATTTGGTACATAAAAACTTGTGATTGTGGCCTTCTGTTAAGTGGAATACACCTGTATTAGAAGGGCACACTCTTCCATAGCCATAGTAGAGCAGTACCTATTAAATGATTTACCATTTAACATAACAATTTTAAAATGTAGGTATTTAGGACTTAGGTAATTTAAGGTATGTATATGTATAAGTTGAATATGTGTGTGTGTGTGTGTGTGTGTATGTGTATGTGTATGTGTATGTGTGTGTGTGTGTGTGTGTGTGTGTGTGTGTGTGTGTGTGTGTGTGTGTGTGTGTGTGTGTGTGTGTGTGAGGGTGCGTGCGCGTGTGTGTGTGTATGAGTACGTGCGTGAGTATATATGAGTATGTTTGTGTGAAAGCATGAGTAGTGTGCAAGTGTAATTCGGAATAATGTTTTGAGTTTACTCATTAGTGTTTGTCCAGTTAATGAGATTTATTCATTTTTATATTCAATAAGGGACTCTGTTTCATCATAATTTAGAGATTTCAGCCAAGTTACTATCTTTTTTTTACAAGCGTACTTAGTTAACATGTAAATGTCTATTTCTTCATTCACTAATTTGTACAAATGTGTTGCTTGTTTATTAAACTGTCGTCTAGCAAAACTACTTTTTACACTTACAGTTTTTGAAGTTTGGATTGCTACCTTTCTACGTTTAGATTTATATAACGGATCAGGGGTTAGTGTTTTATGCACTTTTAGGATTGCATGAAGGATATAAAGTTTTCTTACTGACAACAAGTCACAATCTGAGTATAATTTACAAGTGGAATAAGTCCGTGGTTTAAAGTATGCTACCTTTAGAAGGGCTCTCTGAGATCTTTCCACTTGTAAAAATTTTACTTTAGTTGCACCTCCCCAGACAGGAATGCAGTAGGTAAGAATTGACTGCGCTAAGGCAATATAGATTAAATTAAGTAACGATTTTGATGCAACATACCGAAGTTTAACAAATATCCAAATGAGTTTACGAATTCTACTAGTGATCGTCTCTAAATGTGAATGCCAAGATAAATGCTGATCCACAATGACGCCGAGATATTTGATGGAAGAGGTTTTTTCTATATTAGTACATGTGCAATCACCTTCCTCACTTTTACAGTTTAAATTATGTATTTGTATTTTAAAGTCTGAGGGAGGTTGTGTGGATTTATTTATGGTGAAGCAAATATATTTTGTTTTAAGTGAATTTAGGGTGAGTAAATTGTGCTTTAGCCAAGTGTCAACTTCAGTAAGCCCCGCTTCAGTATCCGCACTAATAGATTGCCATGAAGCACCACTAAAAATAATCGCAGTATCGTCGGCGTAAGAGAATACTGTAGCATTAACTAACTGAAGGTTAAGCAAGTCATTAATATAAATTAAGAAAAGTGTTGGTCCAAGTACGCTCCCCTGAGGGACGCCAAAATTGATGCTAGAGCATTCACTCGTATGCGTACCTACTTTAACACATTGCTTTCGATTAGTCAGATAATCTCTAAATAGTTCTAGGGGTACACCTCTTATACCAATGTGTTCAAGTTTTCGTAGAAGAATGGGGACAGAGACTGTGTCAAAAGCATTCTTTAAATCTAAAAATACGGTGAGACATTTATTTCCTTTATCTAATTGATCTACTATAATGGTAGTCAAAGCTGTTATAGCATCTTCAGTTGACTTATTCTGTCTGAAACCAAACTGTCTTTCGGATATTATGTTATATTTGTTGAGATAACTAATGAGTCTAATATTGATAATTTTTTCGATGATTTTTGAAAATATAGTTAATACCGATATTGGTCTATAATTGCATACATTGTCTCTGTCTCCACTCTTGTACACCGGTGTTACAATAGCTTTCTTAAGAGAAGAAGGAAAAACTTTTTTAAAAAAAAAAAACGTTTATACTTATAAGTAATTTTTTTTTAGTATTTAAGTTGTATTAAGTTTTTTTTTAAGTTACGTAGTTTTAGTTTAGTTATTATTTATTATTTGTCTGAATCTTACACTAAATATCTTACAAATAAATATTTATGGTAAAATTAATTAATATTGTAAGTTTTCAGGTAATTAAACACTAAATAGTTAAGATTATGATGCATCTTTTATTTATCATTTAAAAACCTTATTTAAAATCCTTATATACAACGTGGAAGGGACATACCCGTAATAAATCGAACCACGGTCTATACAAGATCATTATAGTATAATGAAATTAAAATAACAGCCAAAGAACAAAAAAAAATTCCATATAAAAGTGTGCAGCCGCTCGGGCGATTTGTATGGGAATGTCGAATTTTTTTTTTTGTTATTTGATTTGTTATTTTAAATTTAATTACACTTTAGTGATCTAGTATAGCCCGTGCTTTAATTTATTACGGGTATGTCCCTTCCACGTTGTATAAATACACGAGATGCTTTTTAATTACTTAAGTACAAAAATATTATTTAGTGATTCAGTCCATTACTCTCAACAACTTTTTCAAACAAATGCACCTTTATCGAAACAGGATTTCTTTTTTGTTTTCCGTAATAACTAGATCGTGACTACTTCGTATTTCGATATACATTCATTATGAAAAGTTGTTCAAAATGATAAAAAGTATCACAACTTGAAATCTTCTTCGTCTAAGCGCATTCCCGGTTGCATCCTCAGCTGTGCTGCTTTGGAGCCTGGGGTGTGCTTTCCCGCTTTTTCTTTACCAAATATAATATGCATGTCAATGGTCACCCAAGGATGCCAAAGACCTTGTAAAATGGAGAAGAAATAGCCGGAACACTTTCAATGATTTGGCTATAGTTTTACTATCGGCCGCCTGCCTGACGTCAACCCTCTTTGGGAATGTATTTGTACGAAAAGTTTTACAACCGGCCGCTGCCCGACGTTAACCCTCCTTAGGAATGCAATTGTAGCACGAGATGTTGGTGCTTAGTCCTTTAGTCGCCTCTTACGACATCCACAGGAAGAGATGGAGTGGTCCTATTCTAACCCGGAACCACATGGATGTATCACAACTTAAAATATTTGTACTTAATTAAAAAGCACCTTGTATACATATTCATTTACATATAGGTATAATGCTTTGAGAATCTAAGACTTCAATAAAATATAATATAATTTAAAAAAAAAATTGGAATCACGTATTCCAAATAAAACTTTTTTTTTATTACAATTAGAATACGTGATCTTTTCCTTTGTATATTTACAACGAATGTGTTAAAAAATGTTTTATTTGGAATTACGTATTCCCAATAAAACCTTTTTTTAAAAATTAGGATTGGAATACGTGATTCCAAATAAAACGTTTCCTTTGTATATTTACTACGAATGTGTTGTTGTAATCAATCACGCTTAATATTACCATAAACTTAGCTTTTGGTCTTTTTCCCACTAACTGCCAATTTTATTTACCTATTTAAACTTTATTACACTTAGATTCTAAGCTATCTACCTACCTACCTACCTACCTATCTACCTCTTTATGTAAGCGACTTCCCTTTTGCATTTAGTCAACTGTGCTGCTTCGGAGCATAGAATGCGCTTTTTCTTCTATATATACTGTTTTTCTGCATTAATAAATCTAAAATCACGTTCAAAGTGGAACTGATCAATGACAAGTGACATTATTTTGTGCCGTTCAGTATTGTTGACCCCGGAAAGTGGCCAATAGGCGCGAGCTATCGGAAAGGTCTGTTACCTGTAGGCGACGCCGGGCAGGTCCTTCTCGTCCAGATCCAGCAGCACCACGCCCGTCTCCAGGCAGCGCCGCAGGTTCAGCAGGGAGTGGAACGACAGCGAAGCCACGTGCGGCCGCCCCCACCGAGCAGACCCCTCCTCCACGTCCTCCTCATATTTGATCCAGCGAGCGGTTTCCTTCCACTCCGCGTCTCCCTCCTCTGTGGCCAGGAGCTCGTCCAGTTGTACGAACACCTGGGAATAACAGTGGTCAATATTCATCTCTTATCAACCGCTTATGTGAATTCTTTTTTCAGCGACTTCAAAGAAGGAGCTTCTCAATTCTAATGTATGTATGTTTTTTGAAGTGAAACTATATCTGATGCCTCGAAACATCTGACATTAGTCATTATCATCCGAGCGTATTCCAGGTTGCATCTTCAACGATTATGCTTCAGGTCAGGGGTCCGCTACTTAACCTAGGTGATTTGACTAGTTACTAGTTTTTACACTGAGCGACTGTCGTCTGACCCCCGCCACCCAAAGGGTCCAGAAACCAGGGCCGGATTTAGGGGAGGGCAAACGGGGCTATACTACATGGCGTTCCGGACCTACAGCTTTTCGTGCCTCCCAAAGTACGGAATCATTTCTTTTTTTCGGATAATCAGGTGCTTCAAGCCTGCAATATCCTTACCAGACTGAAAACAACATTTCACAAAGTATATACTTCCCTAAAACCAGACACTAGTGTCGGCCACTCACACACATCAAAACAAACATCGTAAAGTTGATAGAAGTTAAAATTCAAAATGCAGAAGTACACTGACTTACCGAGTGAGGGTTCTTGTCGTACATCTTTCTGAAGGCAGCGTCCGGCAGTATGTTGTGCACCTTGTCACCGCCATCCTTGCGGTTCACGTGCACGGTGCCCTGCGCCAGAAAACCACTCGTCAGTAGGCCGAAATGGTTTTAATATCACCATCATCGTCAATAGGTGCTTTTTATTCGCCACTGCAGGAGCACGACCCTCTCTGTGTTACCTACCAAAGCCACACTTGACCAGAGCAGTCAGCTCAGAGGATTTGGCCTACACTCTCCACGCTGGCCAGATGGGTCGGAGAAGTATCATTGATGTTTATAAGCTCTGTTTAGCTTGTGTTTCGTACGTCGCCTTCTACGACATCCACGGGAATCAATCAATCAAATCATTTATTTGCAATAGTAGGGTCAGATATACAAGGGTTATGGTTTATACGAGTACATTAGACATAGTCTACATAACCATTTAAAACAGTCATCATCAGGGTTTTTTTTGGGTTCCGTAGCCAAATGGCAAAAAACGGAACCCATAAAGATTCGTTTTCCTTATAGAAAAATGTCAGTTTTTTTCGTGTGTGTTAGTGGTGTTTGATGCATAATGAAACCTGATAAAATTCTCTACAACTTTTCACACTTTTTATCTATCTTCAGTCCTTGCATGGCTGAGCTCCGAAAAACAAGCGATTTTTTAAAATGTGTTCATTCTCTGTAGCTCATTTTAACTATACGAATGCCAAAATTATTTCTTATTCCTCACCCACGCTATTAAAAATAGTACCTTTTTATTTATTTATTTTATTTATTTATTGACACACAACAGATTACAACTATTTTAAAAACAAGATAAACAAATCAGAAATTTTGCTACAATGCGTAAAGGTAACAGTTTTAACGCGAGGGCGCTACTTTGAATCCAGAGCGAAACGAAGGATGCCACAATAGATTTACGAGCGTAGGGAGGGATTCTACGGTGGAATCCTGAGTGAAGCGAGGGATTCAAGTCTATCGCCCGAGATAAAACTATTACCGTACACCGTGTAGCACATTCTTCTTTTCATCTCTATCTATGAGATAAAGCAAATATATACCTATAACGAAAGTAGAATACCTAAATATACCTAATCAGAGTTTAACAGTCAGTTACTAACCTTTATTTGGTGGTTTTTTCACTGAAGAAGTACTAACTATGAAAATGTTTTTCTAGGACCACCACATCTTATACATTTTCCAGTCATTAGAACCGTTTCATTACTTTTTTCTTGTGTGTCAATTCTACGTAATTATACGTATATTATACGTAAACTTCATATTAATTTACTATAGGCCTCATTAAGAAATTAGTCACATTTAAAATAGTTGTAAAAATTACCTATAAAATTACTATTTAAATCAAAGACAACAATTGCGCGTTTTTATAGGTTTTTAATAAATTATTATTTTGAAGCAAGAGAACCAAAACATTTTGACATACAGTCATCCATGTAGAACGTGTTGTATTCCAATTTTAAAAAATTACGACGCCCTTGCCTATATTTTATATTTTTAACACTAAATTCTTCTTTTTTTTAGCTGATTGCCAATATTATTTTTGATTCTACATTCGTGTTCGGTTTTCTAATGTGTTTTAACGCCTAGGGAATTTACATTTTACTTTTCAGTGTCTAGAGAATTACCAGTGACTTTAGCCCTAAATATTTGGGATAAAATCATCGTTTTTCGAATAGATGAGATGAAAACTAACATAAGCTAGGAGTACCTCCACGCGGTGAGGGCGTAAACAGTTTACTTTTAAACTGGCAAAAACTCCAAATAATATATATCACGATACTTTCGGGCTTATGTTGCTATTTCGTTCGTGACCTATTGAGTATTGTTACTGTGCGCCCGGTAACGCAGGAAAGCAGTCACAAGCAAGTTTTCAAGATGACAGATATGTGTTTTATTTGTAATGACACATCTTGTCGGAAAGAATACACGAGACCCGACAGCATCCAGGGGTCGGAACACGTTTCCTCATATCAGCTTTAATGCTGTCGGGTCTCAGGTATTCTTTCCGATAAGGTGTGTGAACCCTCAGCGACTTCAAATCTTTAAGTTGTGAGCTCTTTTGATCATTTCTGAGTTTACTGTCAGAAATAAGAGAATTTATGCCCTTTTCACCAATCTTGGAAATATTTTCTCCACCTTCTTCCAGCACGTCATCACAAATAAAACACATGTCTGTTATCTTAAAAACTTGCTTGTGACTGCTTCTCTGCGTTACCGGGTGTACAGTCACAATACTCAATAGGTCAAGCACGAACGAAATAGCAACTTAAGCTCGAAGCTTAGGCCCGAAGGCATCTTGATAAATATTATTTGGAGTTTTAGCCAGTTTAAAAGTAAACATTTTTTCGCCGCTTGGAGGTACTCCCAGCTTATGTTATTTTTGATAGCGTGGGTGATGTATAAGAAATAATTGTGGCATTAGTATTGTTACAATGTGCTACAGACAATAAACACATTTTAAAAAATTGCTCGTTTTTCTGAGCTTATAGCTATGCAACTACTGAAGATAGGTAAACAGAGTGAGGAGCAAAGTTGTAGAAAATTTTATAAGGTTTCATTATGTAGTACAACAAAATTTCGTGCAATGCACTGTTTTCGAGATATAAGCAAAAAAAACAAAGAACAAGACAGAATTAAACACATTTTTGAAAAGCGGTCGTTTTACGGAGCTCATAGCTATTCAACTATTAGAGATAGATAAAAAATGTGAAAAATTGTAGAGAATTTTATCAGGTTTTATTATGTAGTTCAATATTATTTTCGAGATGTAAGCAAAAACACAAAGAACGGGACAGAGAATTGAACACATTTTTGAAAAATAGTTCTTTTTTGGAGCTCAAAGCTATGCAACGATTGGAGATAGATAAAATAGATAAAAAAAGTTAGGGGAAAAGTTGTAGAGGATTCTATCAGGTTTTATTGTGTACTACAACAAAATTTTGTGCGACGCACCGAAGCAAAAAAATAACGAAGGGGACAGAGAATTGGACACATTTTTGAAAATCGTTTGTTTTTCGTAGCTCATAGCATCGAACGAAAAAACCAAAAAACGGGACCTTCTTTGCCCTCCCCCCCCTCTCGGGCTCACGGGCTTGGGTCTCCGTCTCAGATGGTTTATATTTTACATTTATATTTTACTTATCCCCCAGCGGTCAATAACAGACAGAGCCTGTTATAGTCGGGCTGGGAGATCCAAAAATTACTGAAGTTCAGTTAGTTTACATAAACAGGGAAAATGATGTAGATCCCGCTATTACGCCACGTTATAAGCGGGAGGTAAAAACAAACCATAGCCAGTTTCAATTCGGGACAGCACCATCTATCGGTCGCTGTTGAATTTGTTCAACAGCTAAAGCTGAATAATCTGGGATGCCGTTCTGAAGGGGTGACGTTAACTAGTGTTTTTATCTTTATTTTGAAAAACTGCAACAATTGTGTAAAGAAATGCTAATCATGGGGCCCATGATGAGCATACTTGAATTTTCCGGGGTCCAGTGTTGCCCCTATTTAAAATAAACCATTATAAAGGAAACGGAGATATCATTCAAAATTTTGTTTCTAGCATGCCCTTAATAACCCTTCATACAATTTTATGAACTACTGTTTACAGTTTAAAGTGAGAACGTAAGCTTTTCTTCGCACATTTGCCAAAAATGGCCGCTTTTCGCAAATGTGCGCAAATCAGCGTTTAACCAAACGGATGTTGTATGGGAGGACGAACATTTTTAGGGTTCCGTAGCCAAATGGCAAAGAACGGAACCCTTATGGATCCGTCATGTCTGTCTGTCTGTCCGTCCGTATGTCACAGCCATTTTTTTCCGAAACTATAAGAACTATTATACTGTTGAAATTTGGTAAGTAGATGTATTCCGTGAACCGCATTAAGATTGTTACACAAAAATGGAAAAAAACAATAAATTTTTGGGGCTCCCCATACTTAAAACTGTAACTCAAAAAAAATTTTTCATCAAAGCCATACATGTGGGATATCTACTCGTATCTTCAAAAATATCATATTTTTCTAAACTGAATAGTTTTCGCGAGAAACACTTCCAAAGTGGTAAAATGTTGGTCCCCCTCTGTAACTTCTAAAATAAGAAAATGATAAAACTAAAAATATTATGTGATGTACATTACCATGCAAACTTCCACCAAAAATTGGTTTGAACGAGATCTAGTAAGTAGTTTTTTTTAATACGTCATAAATCGTAAAATGTTACTTGCTGCTACAGAAACCTTCATCGGCGAGTCCGACTCGCACTTGGCCGCTTTTTTTTATTAGTCACTACAGCAGGAGCATGACCCTCTCTGTACTACCAGAGCCATATATAAGCCAGTGTAGCCAGAGGATATGTCCTACACTCTCCACGCTGGCCAGATGTGTTGGAGAGGTCTCATTGATGTTTATAACCTTTGTTTAACTTGTGTTTCGTACGTCGCCTTCTACGACGGTTTATAATGTAAGAAGAGTTAATTCAAGTACGGTAAGGTTCTGGGTTCGATCCATGGCCAGGGCAAGTTGTAAAACGGCGTTTTTTAAATTTTCCTGGGTCTTGGGTGTTTATCTATGTGTGTATTTATCATAAAATATTTACCGTTGTGTTGGTATCCCATAACACAAGTAAAAAATCTTTCTTTTGGGCTAGGTCAATCTGTGTGAAAGTCCCTAAAATTTTTATTCAATTGAAACTTAATATAATTAAAAAAAAACTAAAAACCTACTTCAACACCAAACTACAAAACTCCTCCTTTTTTTGAAGTCAGTATAAAATTAAGATAAATTAAAACTATGTATTTATGACCCGGTGAACTTCGTTCCGCCGCCTGGTCCCGTTCCATATATCTTATCATCATATAAACCTTTCCTGGACTTCCACAAACATTTCAAATCCAAAAATTTGCCAAGTCTGTTCAGCCGTTCTAGAGTTTTAGCGAGACTAACGGACATCAATTTATTTTTATATATACGTTTAGATTAAAGAGCTACATGTCAAAGTGGGAGTGTAGATAATAAAGGAAGCCCAGGTAATATGTGTGTGGACTGGGTCCGAAAAATTTATTTAGTCGTCAGCTACATATGCAAAAAAATAGACCAATATTTTTCGTTTTATCAAAGTAGTAAAAAGGCACAAAGATACAGCGCGTCGAAGTTTCGGAGTAGTAGTAGTAATTATTTTCTAATCAGAAAAAAGAATAAAAGCGGCCAAGTGCGAGTCGGACTCGCCCATGAAGGGTTCTGTAGCAGCAACATAATATAAAAGTTCTTGTAGTTCGTTGTTGATTGAATGAAAGGTAAATTGCGGTTTACGATTTATGACTTTTTTTATGTTATAGGCAAACGAACAAGCGGGTCACCTGATGGTAAGTGATCACCACTGTCCATGGACCACTGCAACACCAGGGGTGTAACAAGAGCGTTACCGGCATTTCAGGAAATTAAAGACTCGTTTTTTGAAGGTTTCAATGTCGTATCGGTTCGGGAACACCGCTGCAGGAAGTTGATTCCACAGTTCGGTCGTACGTGGCAGAAAGTTCCCTTTAAAACGTACGGTGGATGATTGCCAACTATCCAGATGGTGTGGATGAAATTTTAATTTCAGGCGGGTGGTGTAGTGGTGAAATTTTTTAGAAGTCAACTTAGCCTTGTCATTCAGATGACCGCGAAATTGAACGTCGCTTAAAATCTCGACGCTGAGAATTCCAATTTTCGGCTGAATATCAAGGGAAGCGCCCCGAATCGAGGATGATACGATAAAAGGAGTTTTTGCGGTGAACGCGCAAACTTGTGTTTTATTGGGGTTAAATTGGACTAAGTTGGAAATACCCCAATCTGAAACTTGGCTCAACGAAGTTTCGATATCAGAAATAAGTTTTGTGCGACACTCAGAGACGCTTGCCCGAGAAATATTAGCTTGGCCGGAATAAAAAGTGTCTACCGTGGTAATCTGCATAGCAATGAGTGCTGCTGGATTGCAGCATAACATTGATATGAAGAAGAAAAAGCGTAGCAGATAGAACACAGCCCTGCGGGACACCAGTATTCACGGGCTTATATTCAGAGCATGAACCGTCAACAACGACTTTGATGCTGCGCCCTGTGGGAAAACTGGTAATCCATTGGCATAATATCTCAGGCAACCCGAAAGAAGGAAGTTTCGATAAAAGTGCCTTGTACCAGACCCGATCGAAGGCTTTCGCCATGTCCAAGCCAGCCCCCAAGGCCTTCCCCTTACTCTTAACTGATTCTGCCCATTTATGGGACACTAGCGACCCGCCCCGGCTTCGCACGGGTACAATACTGATACTAATACTACAGAATGTCTATAAACCTCTAACAAAACGGGCGAAATTTAGTCAAAACAAACAGAAACAAAAAATAATATAGGTAGGTACCTACTTCTTCTTATCGAGTCGAAATGGTTACACTGTAGCTTCAATTTCAAATCACCTGTGACCAGTATGTGGCCACGGCGATCCCTCTGTCGTTAGCTTTATTAAGGTCCTCTATGGTACATGACGTAGGGCAGCCCGGACATGACAAAAGGTGGTCCATCGACTGAATGGCACCGCAGTCGCAAAGGTTTTTATCAGCGTGACGCCACCTAACTCGGTTTTCCCGACACCTCCCAACGCCAGGTACCTACTAAAACTCAATGAAATAAGTAGGTGGGTATACTTTTGTCGTATGAAATACCTATACTCTTCAGGAGTAACAATACAACAATAACTAAATAAATAGGTATTCAAGTATCCTGTTGGTTAGCCCTGAAAATAACTGTTGGTTAGCCCTGAAAAGAACTGTTGTTTAGCTCTGAGAAGAACTGTTGTTTAGCTCTGAGAAGACTTTTGCGTAGGTGTAGTTTTAAGAACGAAATCTAAAAAAAATCGCACGAAAAATATTAGACTTAGCGCACGACCGCTGTGTAGGGAGCCACGCGGGTACCTTACCCATATATCTAAACTCTCCCGCACGCGCACCCCCGCCTTGGTGACGCTCATCATGCGTATTTACACAGATTGAGCTAGACCCAGAGTAAGTTTTATGAACTTGTATTATGGGATACTAACTCTACGGCCCTATTTTTATGATAAATGCATATATAGACGAGTAGATAAACAGTAAACACCCAAAATAATTTGAAAAAGGTCATTTTCCTGCTTGCCCTGACTAGAAATCGAACCCAGAACCTCCAAGTGACGGACTAGCTTGTTAACCATTACGCCAATTGTCGCACAGTAAAGTAATTCTCGAGATTTGTTTCACTCATTGCTGTACAAATGACCCTTTTCATTGCGACACCACCAATTTTTTTTATATACTATTTTAATATGCTTAAAAATTTTACAAACGTTAGATAACGTTTAAAAATTAAGAAAGAAAAACAATTTGTTTGGTGCAATATTTTACAATCATTATTTAAATTACTTAAAGGCCCGGTCCTTATTTTTAGTGATTTTGACAGATTTGTCGGAGCTGATTGGAGCATTGTAATATAATATTATAGTTTGTTTAATTCCAAATCACATCATCACACACACAGAATCACACGGTCGCTGAAAATCAGTGTTTTGCTCACTGGGCAATTCCCCACACTGAGCTACAGCCTTTTGTAATACTGTAGCACACACATGTCTTTGATTTATATTACCTAGGTTGTTTTTTTTTGCCATTTTCTATGTACTGTGTGTTATAGATGCAATAAATCATTTATCTATCTGTCTATCTAAATAACCTGAGGACGCCCACTTCGCAACGGGCCGTGCAGCAGAAATCGTAATATTTTAATTTCGCCATAACTTAAAAACCAAACGTCCAATTTTAATCATTTAAGGACCAAATATTATCTACATAAACTGTACTTGGTGATGAAATAATTTATTTTACTAAGGATTAATAGCATGAGTAAATAAACGCGTTTAAATGTAGTCCAAAAAAAAATTTAAGATTTCTAAATAAAAAAATGGTTGTTGTGCCTCACTCGACATAGATAGGTATTGTGCGTCGCGGACTTTTTTGTAGATATGTATAAGATCTACAATTAATTAGAAAATTTTATGGTTCTTTTTTTTATAGTTTAGGCAGCGTACGCAAAATAAGTAACTTTTGTGGTTGATTTTTTACACCTTGTGTCCGAAAAACCCAAATATCTTATGGAACCCAAATTTTTTTCCAAAATAAAATTTAGCCTATGTTACTCGTGGATAATGTAGCTTTCGTATGGTGAAAGAATTTTTGAAATCGGTCCAGTACTTTTTGAGCCTATTCATTACAAACAAACAAACATACAGAGTTTTCCTCTTTATAATATTAGTGTAGAAGTATACCAAAAGATAAGACGGAACGGTGGAAGTTTGCATGGTAATGTACATCATACGAGTATATACATTTTACCACTTTGGAAGTGTCTCTCGTCCCTTTCCCCGGGTGTGTTAACTAATATTTGTTTTACCAGAACTATTTACAAAAAAGCCTTTCAGTGGCACAACAAAATAAACAAAAAGAAAACCCAATTCCACTACAGGCACCTGTATCGGGTAGTGTCAAAGAACACCGGATAGACAACATAACAAGCCATTTATTTTGAACTGGTGAAATCCGAATTTCGTTACCTTCGGTCGTAAAAGCTTTATGTTCACATTTCAAAATTGACTTTTATTATTTTTAAACTAAAGAGTAATGAAAACTACATTTTTTAATCATAATTGCAAGATCTACAATTTTTGACTAATCTATATTTTAAAATAAAATCTGATGTTTCGTAGGAAAATGCCAAATCACATATTTGTGACCTTTTTATGCAACGATCTTTTGACATTTCATCTATTTATGGTGTTTTCAACATTCTTCCCAGTTTTCAGCTTTATGCGAATGAATGTAACCATGATATGATATTTGATTTATCTGCGCCGATGTTGCATCCTTTTCCTCAGTCAACAACATCAATGTGTGAAGTTTGTCACTCTTGATATTAGCATGGAAAATGTTGGATATTTACAGGGAGGTTACCCCATAAAATAAAACGATAGTCGTCCGATAGTTACGTCGTATTTATATGTCAAACCAAATAAGACTATCATCATGTATTAACGCTCAATGTTGCTTGACACTGAAACGCGGATACGCAGTAACGGACGTCTTGCGTACCGCTATCGAAATATGAAAAATATTTTTTGGCTTCCTATACAGTTATTCAAAAAATATTTTTCATATTTTGATATATGTTTCTTGGGGAAAGTTGTTCAGTATTATGGACTGAATTCACCCGTAAAATAGTTTCAGTGTATTTTGTTAGACGTTGTATACATAGTTTAAATGTGCGGCACAACAATGGAAAAATGTCAAAAAGAAAATTCGTCATTTCCATCCAAATTATCCAACCTGCTAAACAGATTTTTCAATGTTGTGTGTTTGACTTTGCTTAGTAGACGCTATCGCTATAAAGTGTTGTGTGTCCATGTCTTACCCTGGGCTGTATCTTGTGTCGACGAAGGCCGCGCGGGTCTTCGCTGCGGTGGCTGGCGAGCTCGTCCCGGTCTGCCTCCAGCAACGGCTCCTCCACCGGCGCGAGCGACACGCGGCGCTCCCCCCGCTCCGTGGCTGCACCCCCCGCGCCGCCCTCCTGCAGAGAGTACTTCCGGGGGTGATGCGCGTGAAGGTGGCGGCTGCGAAGAAAGGAACGAGTTATTGCACTGGCAGGAACGCTGCTGCGCCGCAACATCTCTAGCTTCTCCTTTGGGGAAAGACAAATATTGACACAGCGAAGTCAAGGACGATATTTGTGTATCTAAGTCAGAGATTTATTATTCACCAAAGTTATAAACAAGAATTAAAGTTAAGTGGTTATGTAAGTTACGTTATTATTATAATAATATCACGCCTATGGAATGAGATCAGAAACGTGCGGCCTGCTGCGGGACATAATCATAATTGATAATTTGTGAAAACGTGTGTTGTCATTTTACGCGGGGCTCCCGGAAGTGGCCGCTCGTGCTGCATCTGTTTGCTGTTGCCAAATAATACTCGAGCGGGGTTCCGCGCCAAATGCCGCCTTTACTCGGCGTCAGCGGTTAACACGCATCGTAGATCTAAGAAGCGTTTAGCCGGCTTTGAGAAGCTTATGGAGCAATCGTTGATCGGCCACACGACAGTATCTAAGAAAGGAAGATGTAGAACCGATAAGCACTTGATTGATATTGTTGCATGCCTTTGACGACGTCAAAATATGAGGTAAATCTCAAAATTTATCGCATTTGTATTATTATTATTAACAGAGATTAGAATTTACTGGAAGCTGAAATACCTCTATTGTAAGGAACCTTGAGAACTGTGATCACATGTTTAATCCTTGTGACCGTAATTCGTGTATTTTTATGTTTTATCCCTTAATTTGCACGTGCGACGGTCATGCGTGAGTTTGGCCAATAATTTGGAACCCATCGCAAATAATTGAGATCAATAGCTTCTAGTCAAATATTTGTAAAAAACAGTGTTACGTGTATAGTCAACATCAAACAGACGCAGTTACAGTAACAACTCACGTATCTGTGACGCCAGGTACGAGGTTTTCTGAAAGCGTTCACTTTTCAGGTTTTGTCAAAGGCGTTTCTAATTGGGCCTGCTTTGACAATTTGCACAAGGCGAAAACCTTTTATACACGTTTAGCTTACAACTTTATTCAATAAAAAGCAATCTGACAGCACTTTGCTGCTTTTTTAAACACACCGTTTTAAAGCCTTTTCAACTAAGAATAAATTGCACGTTAAAAAGTCAAAGTTCATACAAAATTAGTTGGTTAAAATAATATTTGGACGGGCGACATCGGATTGGGACGTAAGCATTTACCCGATCCGACTGTATATTATTGCTTGACATGAGTTTATTTCGAGAAAAAAAAACCAGTTTTCCGTATCAAGACAAATGTAATGAGTTCAAACTCGATGGGATTGCGTCATTTTATAACAGGGTTCCTATAGCCACCTTCCGGCTCCATCATCAGATCAGCTTCTTTTTACGATAATATTACATTGTTAAAATCAAAGTCAATTTTTTTTATTCAATGTACGATAAATATATCACTTATTGAATTTTTTAATATTTTAAGTGCAAAAGCTACCGATACTAGCGTTTCGCAACGACCACTGCTGATAAGAAACGCCGAAAGAAATTCATTTACACAGTATTATTGGTCGCCTACGCGCCAGAAGGGCTTTGTCAATTTACAAAGATATTATGCCTAATACAATGTCATCTAATTTACATTAGCATACAACATTTTATTTTAATCTGAAACCCGGCAGTGGATCGAATTTAACTTGCAAGATTTGATCCAAATAAAAAAAAACAAGGCAGCTAAATAATGTAATAAAAATCATATGAGAAAATAATGCTTAACATAACCTCTCGTTAGTTTTAGATATACTCGTAGTACTCTGTGGTTTTAGTTATAGCTCTTTGTTATTTTTGTAAGCTGATTTTGATCCATCGATTAGGGACCTGGTGATCTGTGGTTCAGGTTCAGACACCAGTTCCTCACACTTATAGGTATTACTATATCTTAAGATACTTCAATATGTATAAGGTTTTCGTTGTGAGGAGAAAATTAGATAAAGATTTTTTACTATACCTAGCATTATGAAGCTAGAATAGGCCTTTCTATTTCCAGCAGTGGGAAGTTGAAGGTTGCAGATGATGTTGATGAGATGATGACGATGATCATTTTATCGACAAGATTTCTTCAATGCCCTGAGCGACTGGCCACTTGGCCAGTGCGCGTACTGCTGGCGGCCCGTCCCAGTGTGCCCATCTCTTCACGCTCTACCCGACTGTCAGCCCGGCTTTGCATTGTTTAACTTAAAAGCTTTCGCCAGTGACAAATTTGAGCTTTCGACCGTTTCAAACTGTAAAATACTGGAGAGCTCTCGCAGTTTGTTCGAATATTTATATGTGCTTTTGTTTGTGCGTATTCGACACGTTTTAGGTGGAGGCACTCTAAGTATTTTTGTAGCCAACACTGGTGGCAGATTTCCTACACAAAAGGCATTTAAGATACCACGAAGGTATTCGGATCCCAGTTTGGATTACGCCCGGGGTTTCTTTGATATCAAACTTTGGTCATGTCTGATCTTTTAATTATCCTTCGAACCAGACCTGGAGTTCCTTTTAAATATACTCGAGTTCTGTTGGACAAACAGCACAAACATACTTTACACGCATACAAAACACTGAAGATCGACCCAAAGGTTTGACTGTTAGAGAATGCTTTTAGCATTAAGTCCGCCTGTTGTACTATTACATTTGTATGTGTGTACAATAAAGTGTAAATAAATAAGTAAAAAGATTTTTTCCTAAACAGATTTGACGTCAGGCAGGCGGACGGCCGTAAAACTATAGTCAAATCGTTTTAATATGATTTCGGCTTTTTCTTCTCTACTTCGCAAGGTCTTTGGCATCCTTGGGTGACCATTGATACATTTTATATTTGAAGAAGAAAAAGTGGGGAAGCACACCCCAGGCTCCAAAACAGCACAGCTGAGGGTGCAACCAGGAACGCGCTAAGATGGAGAAGAAGACAAAACACTGAACAATGATAAAATAGGCTGAGAATTTCGCTGCATGGCGTATCAGAGATATTGACCCTGATGCAGATAATTGAAATGCATTTAGGTTTCCTTGTAAAGTATTTATTTCCACATCAGTAAGCATATCTATACAGCACTAAGAAAAATTATTGTGACATCAAGCAAGTGACATATTCCAAATCAATAGAAGAATAGGTACATTTTAAAATATTTTCTAATAAAAGAGTTCATAATGGCTGGTCTGGTAGCTATAAATTTTAATTAACCCGACGTTTAACGTGGCGCACTGTACAACAACTCTTTAAAAGACCTCCAACTTTTTGTAAAAGGAGTCTTAAACTTAGAAAACTGACTGAACTAAACTACGCAGTTAGTTGTGAAATTCCTGTGGGTACTGGAACATGCCTCCAATCACTCGCTACCGAAACGGATGGCATGCGAGACGCCAATCCGATGTGTCTGACAAATTCGAATATACGCATTACTGGAACTGATCTACATAAATCTTTCCTATTCTCAATGTTGCCGTTTGTCCCAGTAGACCTTAAAAGTTGATTCTACCAGCAAATCTAAGAACGATCTTTTAATGTTTATAATTTTCCATTACCTAGTCGGGTCATAAGTTCTGTCCTCTATAGTTCTGTCACTATAGTTCTGTCTTTTAAAGTTACCATTCATAGAACAAAAGGAACTTACTAAAACATAGATTCTTATTGTCTGAGCGAGCGAAGCGTCTCTGTTTCGTGATTGGTCAAAAATGCTTTTGTCCGTCTGTCTGTTCTTTTGTATCTTATCCATTAAATATCTCATGATTTTATCATGATCCTTCACATTTTATCCCAAATATTTGGGGTTAAAGTCACTAGTAATTCTCTAGACACTGAAAAGTAAAAAGTGAATTCCCTAGGCGTTAAAACGCATATGAAAACCGAACACGAATGTACTCATAGAATCAAAAATAATATAGACAGTCAGCTAAAAAAAAGAAAAATTTAGTTTTAAAATTATAAAATATAGGCAAGGGCGTCGTAATTTTTTAAAATTGGAATACAACCCGTTTTACTTGGATGACTGTAGGTCAAAATGTTTTGGTTCTCTTGCTTCAAAATAATAATTTATTAAAAACCAATAAAAACGCGCAATTGTTGTCTTTGATTAATAATTTTATTAGGTTATTTTTACAACTATTTTAAATGTGACTAATTTCTTGATGAGGCCGATACTAAATAAATATGAAGTTTACGTATACTATACATATTTAAATATATAAAGAAGTGACACACAAGGAAAAAGTAACGAAACGATTCTAATGACTGGAAAATGTATAAGATGTGGTGGTCCTAGAAAAATATTTTCATAGTACTTTTTCAGTGAAAACGCCACCAAATAAAGGTTAGTAACTGACTGTTAAACTCTGATTACGAGTAAGTATATGTATGTATTCTACTTTCGTTATAGGTATATATTTGCTTTTTCTCATAGATGGAGATGAAAAGAAGAATGTGCTACACGGTGTACGGTAATAGTTTTATCTCGGGCGATATACTTGAATCCCTCGCTTCACTCAGGATTCCACCGTAGAAACCCTTGCTACGCTCGTGATTCTATTGTGGCATCCTTCGTTTCGCTCTGGATTCAAAGTAGCGCCCTCGCATTAAAACTATTACCTTTACGCCTTGTAGCACAATCTACTATTATTAATAAATAAATAAATAAATATATAGGGACAAATCACACTGATTGAGCTAGCCCCAAAGTAAGTTCGAGACTTGTGTTATGGGATACTAACTCAACGATACTATATTTTATAACAAAAACATATATAGATAAACATCCAAGACCCAGTCCAATCTGAAAAAGATCATTTTCCATCTTGACCTGACCGGGGATCGAACCCAGGCCTCCGGTATGGCGGACTGGCGTGTTAACCACTACACCACGGGATATTTTTAATATTTATTTTATTTATTTATTTATCAAACTTTATTGTCCAAAGTAAAAGTATACTTTTAACAAATGGCGGACTTAATGCTAAGAGCATTTTCTCCCAGTCAACCATAGGGATAAGCAGAGAAAATTGTGCGGCGCAAAAGCTATAAATACCTATATACTTACATCAAAAATACTAAGTACTTCATACACACTATTATATATATGTATATATTATATATAAATATATCAGAGTAAATACCTACTTACACAATACATATACTAATAAATATAATAACAAAGAAATAGCTAATGAAAAGAAGAACTGAATGATGATGTCTTTATACAGAAAGGGAGTTTGAAAAGAGGGCGTGGACTTTCCTCTTAAAACAGAATTTGGTAGAAATTTCTCTAATATCAACGGGTAAAGAATTCCAGAGTCGTGAAGCTTGAAGAGAAAATGAGTTTGACATGAAATTAGTCCGAAAAAGGGGGATAAAGAGCTGACGAGTCTCATTAGAACGAAGTTGCCGATCATGAGTGTCTGAAAGGTTAGTAGTAGTAGTAGTAGTAGTTAGGAAGTTATATTTACATTTTAAATATTGAGGGTAATCAGGATTCATAAGAATCGAAAAGAGAGTACACAGTAACCGAAGTTCCCTGCGTTGGCGGATAGGAAGCCAATTAAGCTCCGAACGATATGAAGACACATGATCATATTTTCGAAGACAGAAGATAAAGCGAATGCAGTTATTAAGGAGCCGATCAAGTTTATTGAGAAGGTCTACATTGAGGTCAGGATAACACACATCAGCATAGTCAAAGATTGGAAAAATTAAAGCCTGTACAAGTAAGATCTTTGTTTTAAAAGGCAGATAATTCCTTAGACGGTTCAATTGCAGATGACTAACAGTGATTGTACGACTAATTGCGGCTATATGAGTGGTCTAGCCAAGCGTGGAATCGATGTTTAATCCTAGGTTCTTGACAGAGTTGCAAAAAGGTATAATATTATTACTAAAAATGACGGGTTGGATATGACTAGTATCAATCTGTGCAATCTGTCTCGAACTACCTACGATCATTGCCTGACATTTGGAGGGGTTAACTCTAACACCAAACTCATCAGACCAGGTCATAATACTCGATAAGGCGGAATTAATTGTGGCAACACACGTATTGATATCTTCTACTGGCGACTGAGCATAAATTTGAAGGTCGTCAGCGTATAAATGGTAAGAGCAGCCAATCACAGAAGAAAGAAGATTTATAAAGATAGAAAAAAGCAAGGGCGACAAAATACCACCCTGCGGTACACCTAAAGAAAGTGTCATCCAGTCCGACAGGTCACGGTCCATTCGAACGGATTGCTGACGATCACGTGGATAATCTGAAAACCAATCCACCACTGAGGATCAGAACTGCAGGTGACTAAGTATGGCAAGGAGAATATCGTGATCAACCATATTAAAAGCATTAGAAAAGTCAATGAGAACTAGGATGGTGACCAACGTATTCTCCATGCCCAATCTTAAATCCTCTGTGACTTTAAGGAGAGCAGTAGCAGTACTGTGACCAGGGCGAAAACCGGACTGTAGAGTAGTAAGGAGCGAGTTAGTAAAAATAAAGGAAGACACTTGAGCTCGCACTACAGCTTCAAGGATTTTGGAAAGAAGGGGAGTATAGAGATTGGTCTGAAATTATTTAAGGATTAGGGAGATGTAACTTTAGGGAGAGGAATAACGAAGGCTTTACGCCACAGAGAGGGAAAAGTCCCAGTAACTAGAGAAAAATTGATGATGTGAGACAGAATGGGAAGAATAATAGGTAAGATATTTACAATTATTTGCCTGCTAACATCATCACATCCTCCCGCCTTTGACTTAATTGACATTATAATTTTGCGTATGTCATCCTCAAGAGAAAAAGAAAAGGGGTCAATTTGAGGTTGCGCCATGGAAGATATTCTAGAAATAGTGGCAGCTTTAAGAGTAGGATCAAGAGAACTTGGAGTGTTGAAATGATTATTGAAATCGTTCGGAGAGAAGCTAGAAGTGGAAAAATGGTTACTTTTATTTTTGGCAAGACCCAAAGAACGGAGGAACTTCCAAATATCGGCTGACGAAGACTGGGTAAGATTTTCAGAGAAATATTTACGTTTGGCAGCTCTTACCATGTTATTGCACCGATTACGCGCAATCTTGTACGCAGACCAATTATCATCCGACCTAACTCGTTTAAAAACCCTAAACGCCCTATCCCTTCTAGTCATGGCCATGCGAATGCCTCTTGTAATCCATGGAGAGGGTGGCCGCTATATCTCATAATATTACTCGTAGTCACTTTGTTTTGTTTTGCACCCGTAGACGCGGAATGCGGCTGCTCGCTTCTTCACTGTTGTGGGCGAACCTACCTAATATTTTTTTTGTTGTAGCTCTCCTTCACGGTTAATTTTTTTTCACCCCAGAAAAGAATTTCGCGGTGCTTTATTCCCGCGTACCACTTCAACAAAACGCGGGATCTCTTCAGTCTCAGGTCCATTAAACGCGCATCCTAACGATGTCCTGTTTTCTTTTAAAGCCCTAATCCTTAGTTAAAGTCTTCATTCAAAACTATTTTCACTGTGATTCTGCTTAAACCCAACTGAAGGGCCAACAGTTTCTGCTTAGCTTAAGCTACTTTACTTTTTACTATGGAATTTCGTTGGATTCGCGACACGACAGCTTTATCACTGCTGGAGTCCTAACTCCTTTTTAGGGTTCCGTAGCTAAATGGCCCTTATAGATTCGTCATGTCTGTCTGTCTGTCCGTCCGTATGTCACAGCCACTTTATTCCGAAAGTATAAGAACTATACTGTTGAAACTTGGTATGTAGATTTTCACAAATCAACAGAAAAAAAAAATTTGGGGGTTCCCCATACTTAGTACTAAAACTCAAATGTTTTTTCATCAAACCCATACGTGTGGGATATGCAACTGCAATTCAGACTGACTTAGCCTTGAATCTTATAGGATTTATTTCTGCCGACGGGGGGGGGGGGGGGGGGGGGGGGAGTGGGTGCAAGTACGATATACGATTCTTCAAATTGGGGGGGGGGGGGGGGTGGTGCATACAAAATAAGAGTCTAGGAGTTGCTGCCATTAACCAGCCGCTATATTATTACCTGTATATTTATTATTACCTGTGACCCCCCTTGCCCAAAAACGCCCCCTGTCGCCCCTTTGTATCTGGCGCCCTGTGCGGTCGCCCAACTGCGCCCTACCCTAACGCCGCTACTGCCTGGCCCACACGAACCCACGTAGAGTAGAAGACACAGTAGACAAGATCTAGCTATCTAATGTAGGTAGACATCGGACGTAACTTGATAAATACGTACTATCTAATAATGGTGGCACTTCACATCGCCTGTTCGGTATTCGCATTTTTATTTGGCTTTGTTTGCATTCGTGTTTAAGTCCGAATAATAACACGAACACATCATCAGTAATAGCGAACACGCCGAACATTTACGAATATTTTTGCTACTACTATACGAGCAAAATTCAGCATATTCGCAATCCATTGATCTGTTCCTGAAAACCGACAAGCAGGCGGATTCGGGTATTTGTGTATAATATTCGTCTTCGTTTTCGTATTCGTGAAAATAGGCGAATACTTGCAGACGTACAGAGCCACGTCACATCGTCGTATTTGGGCGAATAAGACGAATGCGCGAACACGAATAGCTATGTGAAGTACTACCACAGAATACAGTAAGAGTAAAGTACTACCATAATGAAGCCGAGGCCCGAAACCAATATTTAACGGGCTTTCCGAGGCAAGGACTTGTGGGCACCGATCTTGTACGGATTATGAAGAAGGTTTGTCAGTAAAATCTGACGTTCAAAACAAACTTTTGCCTTGCATCAAAATAAAAACTGAAGTATTGGTTTTTAATTATCTTATGCTAGGTAAACGCATTGACACAGATTCTGATGTCGAGAGTAAACAAGATCAATCGGAAATGCAAGTAGGTCAGCGGCCGGCCTCGCGTGACGTCGCCGTGACGGAGTGTGACGTGTTGCTGCTCAGCGTGACGGAATCACTGCTGCACGTCAATCATTGCATAAATCATGAAGGCACGGTCAAGGTTTATGTCAGTTCACTGGCGTACCTTGCCCTAGACTTGAACTATTTAAATAACCTGATCTGTCCCATTGTTGGGCAAATGTTTCTATCCCATCTTCCTTCACTTGTCTCTTCCCTGGGTAAGTCTCGACCATTCACATCGAGATCGTCACACTAGTTCTTTCTTGGCCTACTGTACTACTTTGACTTTTGTCGGTGTCATTATATGGATGGAAAGCGACGCATGACGATTTTTGCCAGAAATAATGGTTAGTCATTCTTCTTCGTCTAGGCGCGTTCCCGGTTGCATCCTCATGCATTGCATTGCATGCATTGCATGCTGCTTCAGAGTCCGGGGTGCGCTTCCCCGCTTTTTCTTCTCTAAATATAACACGCATGTCAATGGTCACGCAAGGATGCCAAAGACCTTGCAAAATGGAGAAGAAATAGCAAGAACAGTATAAATGATTTGGCTATAGTTTAACGACCGGCCGCCTGCTTGACGTCAACCCTCTTTGGGAATGTTGTTGCATGTTAGTAATTTATTTTATATTCATTAACTAATTGAGAAGAAAGAAGAATTAGTGGTAACCATTAGTGGTAACACTTGTCGTGACATTCGTGACGTAGTCTTGGGCCACCGCGGGAGCAAATAATAGGGTATTTTTGTACTCCATGACGCCGTATTGCTGTACCGCGGTACAATATCGATACGGCATCGCCCGCGAACTCCGCGTCCGTATTTCAATGCCACTAATAAATAGATACTTTGATATTTATTGATTGATTGAGCGCATACTTGGATCAATTTGCTCCAGGGCTACCAACCTCTTCATCCTAGCGCAATACTGTCACTGACGTTACTTGACGCCAATTGCTGGACCATCAGTGGCGACAGTGGCTGTTGTGTGACGCTTCGTCATAGCGGAGCAGTTGAAGCTGACATTTTATACAGCGTGGAAGGGACATACCCGTAATAAATCGAAGCGCGGTCTATACTAGGTCACTAAAGTATAATACAAATAAATAACAGACAAATAACAAAAAAAAATTGCATTTCCATACAAAAGTGTGCGGCCGCCCGCAATTTGTATGGGAATGTCGATTTTTTTTTTGTTTTTTAACTGTTATTTTAATTTCATTATACTTTATTGATCTAGTATAGCCCGTGGTTCGATTTATTACACAGCACTCTTTCCCGAAGGCGATTTTTTATTTTAGTTTTTCGTAAGCTGGCGTATCTTTAACAGGCAACCCTGCGGTTGATTTGATATGTAAACTCAAGAATGGACATAAATAAAGAAATAGATCATTACAATTTAATGCCTCAAAATAGTTTCATAATGAAACTATTTTGAGGCATTAAATTGTTACTGTACTGTTTTAAACTCGAGTGGTGATGATTTCATCACCTCTCGGGTTTAAAACATCATTCATTGTTGGATTAGTAAATAAATATACATGTCCAGATACGTTATCACGTCTTCATCCCTAACGGGGTAGACAGAAACCCGGGCCGTAAGACCTAAATGCGTGATGGTGGGCGTTAAAATGTTTTTTTTTTTTTAATTTTTAATTTGTCCCCGAAAAATGAGCCTTATTTAAAAAAAAAAAATACTTTGCACTTATTTGTTTGGGTCATAGGATTACAACATTCTACCAAATTTCACTTGATTTGGTCTAGTAGATTCGGAGCAACTTGGCTGTGACAGACGGACGGACAGACAGACGCACGAGTGATCCTATAACGGAACCCTTATAGGATCACTCGTGCGTCTGTCTGTCCCTAAAAAGGAACCAAAATAGTGATGGGTTGCTAGCCACATCATCACCTTTAACCTTAGCCAGGTACAAGCCGTACAAGTAAATGAAACGTGCGGAAAAGTTTCAATCAAAGGTTCAGAGAGCTTCCGGCGGGCGTAGTCCCGACTACGGCGAAGGTAAAAAAATGGTTATGTGTTTAGCCGCTACGTAATTACCCATGTATGTATGTCATCTATTCCCTCTTCAAAGATATTCTTAACATGGGGTATCGTCGGAAGCCGATACTAAATCCACGGTGGCGCCCTCTACACCCTATAGGCCATAAAGTTATGACCTCAAAAATAAAATATCTTACCTTTCGGGGTATCAAATGAAAGGGCTTACTTATACTTAATGATTAAAATCGCTAAATATGTATGTACGAGGTAAGTACTCGTATTAATCCTTTGATAATATATTATTTTAACGTTTATTTCAGTTCTACAATGCACTCTCTCTTTCAGGACACTTTCTACTAACTAGCAAGTTGTAACTTAATCCCATTATCGTTCAGCCCTAACGATGTGTCGTGTGCAGCGTTCTCTTTGATGTCGCGTGCTCCATGCAACTAATTTAAAACCATAGCTTTATGAAGCCACGCCAACCTACGCTCGCCCTGAACTTCAATGGTATCGGTATCGATTCCAAGAAGGTTGAGTGTCAATGGCCTTCAGATAGCCTTGACTGCCAAAAGTGGCCGTTTTTCGCAAATGTGCGTAGTAAAGCTTAACGTTCTCACTTTAAACTGTAAACAATAGTTCATAAAATACTTTGAAGGGTTATCTAGAACTTGGTAGTAGCAAAATTTTAAATAATGTGTCAATTTTCTTTGAAATGATTTATTTTAAATGGGGGCAGCACTGGACCCCGGGAAATTCAGGTACGGCCTTAAAGTGAGAACGTTAGCTTTTCTTCGCACATTTGCCAAAAGTGGCCGTTTTTCGCAAATGTGCGCAAATCAGCGCTCAGCCAAACGGATGTTGTATGGGAGGACGAACATTTTTAGGGTTTCGTATCCAAATGGCAAAAAACGGAACCCTTATGGATTCTTCATGTCTGTCTGTCTGTCCGTCCGTATGTCACAGCCACTTTTTTCCGAAACTATACGAACTATACTGTTGAAACTTGGTAAGTAGATGTATTCTGTGAACCGCATTAAGATTTTAATACAAAAAAGAAAAAAAAACAATAAATTTTGGGGGTTTCCCATACTTAGAACTGCAATTTATAGTATTTTTTTTACATGTGGTATATCTATGGATAGGTCTTCAAAAATGATATTGAGGTTTCTAATATATTTTTCTTCTAAACTGAATAGTTTGCGCGAGAGACACTTCCAAAGTGGTAAAAAGTGTCTCTTATTTTAGAATTTACCCTGTAACTTCTAAAATAAGAGTTGGTCCCATTTTAATTTGGTGAAGATATCAACTTTGGAGATATAGAAGAAACTCCTAAAAAAATTGAAGTCGGTTGTTTGTTTTGTTAAAAATTTATTTGACCGAGTGGGCGAAGAGAGTGTCGACTCTAAATCGAGTTGGGGCGAAAACACATTGTCTGTGTGTATGTATGTTTGTACAGCGATAACTGCCGAACCGATGGTCCAATTTTGATGAAATTTGGTAGGCATGTAGGAAATATTAATAGAATTTTCAAGTTCGTTGGGCATCAGAATTTTTTAGTTTGGTCGGTTTGGTTTGGTAGTTTTTGAAATATTAATAAAAATGTCCGCGATTATGTAAAAAACAAAACCATAGCGCGTTCTAACTTTGGATAGCACCATCTAGGTGTTACTTAGGGAACTATAATCGCGAGGTCTAAGTTCGCGGCGAACTACTAGTTATGTTAAATTGAGATAGATAATAGATATATTATAAATACTCAATACTCAATACTTTATTGCTCCTTAAATTACACGCAAATTACATATACTCGTACATATGTATACAGTGTTGTATGATCCCACACTCATTTAAGGACCCTGTTGGGTACTGCAAAGCAGAGAGGAGGAATCTCGTCATAGTTATTCATAATTTCAATTCTTATTTATTTACAATTACAATTTTATATATTAGATTATAACATAACATATTATTGTTTTTTTTTTAAATATCCTATAAATATAATTGACCAAGCAAGCGAAGCGAGCGAGGTCTCTAAATCGAGTTGGGGGCGAAAACACATTGTTTGTATGTTTGTATGTTTTGGGGTGTAGGGGGTGGTTAAGTTAGTGGTAAAATGAGTCCCGCATACTGATCAGTACTCATACTGCGTACAGCAGCGATTCACCATGGCACTAATACTACCCATAAACTCTTCGCTAGTGGCTCCTCGAAATTGTTGTGTACGTATTGGCCACACCCTGGTAACTACGTCGATCCGTGGGCTAAACCTAGTGGAGGACGGTCGTCAGTACTCCGTACTTGCGGCTAACTCGGATGATCCCCCGATATGTACACAGTGACTGCATCGGCATGGTAGGCGTGCGAAGTCAATAGAGGATAGCAGCAAGCTTCTATGGCGATGTAGTACGGTGATGTGATGCGCCTTAAAGGGTTAATGATAGTTGGAACGAGAGAGTGTGTCTGTACCAGCGCAACTATTTACGCACTTAAAACTATTTACGCGCAGATGAACCTTGGCAATATTCCCGGATCACGATTTGTAAGTCCTATGGCGATGGGGTGGGCACATGGACAACGGTATGTCTGGTTCTTAGCTATGTCTCTGCACATAGGCGGTCAGAAGAGAGTAGTCGCTCCTGGACTCAACTGAAACGGGATAACGGGTTCAGCAGCACATCTGATTAATTTCTATTTCTATTTTATACTCAAATGGACTCATACCATTGTCTGTTACACACGGCTTGAAGGTAATGAAAACTATTCCAAGCGGCCAGGAATAGTCTCCGTGAAGCTGCATTTGTTGACTACCAATTTATCAATTGTGGTGAGGCTGAGCTAGACTTTTATTTCTACCCATATCGCGGAATGGAAAATGTTTTATGACGGAAAACTAAAACCTGTGCTAGCATTACTTTTTAATATGGGTAGAAATTTTACATTTTACAATGGAAAGTCTACCAAAATTCATATTAAGATCAGAGACAAATTCAGGTAGACTCTAGCTGGTATTCAGATAAATATTTAATGTTTTAACAAGGTGGTCAGCACGCACAGTATCCAATATGGACAAAGAGCGTTAAAACACCAATCATGCCCCGATGTTCATTTTATATACACTTCAAAAAAGTGACCCTTTTCAGGTTCAAAGTCTTATCTCACGATAACTATTTACACGCACATTTTGTTACAATAAATTCATTACACTTTTTACAAGACGATTAAGCAGCCCATTTAGGATCGCTTTGCTTACCCCTGCATACGGGAAGGGCCTAGGCCCTTTCCCATTCTTTTTCCATTTGCCAAGTTGGATTCTATTAATATTTGTTTAAAATATAAATGATTCAAAAACATTGCGAACAGCCAAATAATCGCGGGGAGAAAATGAATAAGTACAATGTAGGTAGGGTACATACCTTGTACGTAAATACCACCTACATTATAAGTAAATAAACTGGTCAAGTGCGAGTAAAACTGGCTTGAAGAGAGTAAATACCTACTTTCTGTATTTTTTTATAATTTTTAGGGTTCCGTACCTCAAAAGGAAAAAACGGAACCCTTATAGGATCACTTTGTTGTCCGTCTGTCCGTCCGTCCGTCCGTCTGTCAAGACCCTTTTTCTCAGGAACGCGTGGAGGTATGAAGCTGAAATTTATATCAATTACTCAGGTCTACTGTCCCTTGAAGCTGTGAAAAAATCAAACTTCTAAGCCAACGCAATCAAAAGATACAGCCGTTTATGCCGCAAATTTTCGACACTTGCAAGGGAATCAAAACCTACAGGGTGCTTCCCGTGAACTCAGAATCTTGAAATTTGGTACGAAGCAACGTCTTATAGCATAGATAAAGGAAAAATTACGAAAACCATAAATTTTTAGTTATATCACATAATATATTTTTTTTTAATAATTTTAAACTTACTACCCATTTCCTCATAAACGCGTAGAGGTATTAAATTGAAATTCATACCAAATACTAAACCTTGCAGGTTTGTACGGAACCCTCGGTGCGCGAGTCCGACTCGCACTTGGCCGGTTTTTTTTTTAACATTTTAGATCCAGTAGTTTCAGAGATAAGGAAAGTAGGTCAAATATCGCTTTTTCTAAGGTAACTTTAAAAATATTTATATATGAGATTCTTATAACAAGCCCTTTCATTTGATATGGCACATGACATAGTAGGCACTTTTTTATCATGCAAAATTTTACTAATGTGTGCTAATGTGAATATTTAGGTAAATTCGAGAAAGTTCTATAGTTTGTGTGATAGTCACAGACCAGCGCGTATGCCACGCGGGACCCCGTTGGCTGACTTAGCTAATTAAAATTCGCAATTGATACCCACCCACCTAGTTCTTGACCTCCTTATAATTAAATATTGTTCTCTGTTTATCTAGTACTTATGGTTTTATTTTCTTGTGTGTAAAGCCAACACTAGTGACAAAATGTCTAGAGGTAACGAATATTACTTGACCACTACCATCTAATAATGACAACATTGATATCGGAACGGGACCAAAGGTTTAACGTGTTTTGCGTCCAAAGCAGAAAGAGATGTTTTTGACACTGTGTTTACCAACCCAAGTGCGGCTCACGCTCGAACTTGCTTTGCATGTGACGCTAGTCACGCTAGTAATGCGGCGTACACTGAGCTCTTGGCTCAACTCATTTTTTTCCAAGTAATATATCCCACACTTACAGGCTTTATCAGCTAAGATTTTGAATGGAAACAATTTAAAAAAATCAGATTTTGATAAATGTTGTTCTGGGAAAAGTTGTTCGTATCATGAACGGATATTTCCCTTTCTGAAGTTTTAGTAAGTAGGTATATTTTGTTAGACCCCATACATAATGTCTTCACACAGCGTCATGTGCGTCATTGACAAATCACCGCATTCGCTGCGCCCGCGCATTTGCGTTGCGCATATTTCATACTCCATTGACTCCGAGGAAAGAACAATGACAAGACTGCACAAACAGAAGTACGCATTAACTTCGAGACCAGGCTGAGGTGTAAAGACGTCCGCACATTAGTAATACTCATAGATATAGGTGTTACTTTGCGGAAGTCAAAGTTACATGCTATTTAATTGAGATTACTTTGCATCATTCGTCGTTTGACCGCCGAACGATCAACAGCTGGTTTTGTGCCTGAGGATGCCTCGTGAAGAGGTGAAACACTAATCGCGAGTACAACAGTAGATGACTGGTGGCGGAATCTAGATCAGGTAGCATCCGCACATTGGATCTGTCTGTAGTCGCGATCGCGATCAGTATAATGGACGAATTGAAAGGTAGTAGGGGGTGAGCGCCAGCTGAAGACAATTTGCCACAACTGGTGGTGGAAGACGAAAGAAATTTAGATCAATGAGAAGTACGAGTACCCACGCCTAAATTTGATTTGGCGTTGTAATGTAATACCACAATACTATCGGATTTCAGTCGTGTTATTTTGAAGTTAAGCCTCTGGTGCGCGAAGGCTCTAAAGCGCATTAGCATAAGTTATTGAATAACGTTTAACGACTGTCAACTACTTTTATTACCAGTGTAATTATATTAGTAATTGTGTTGGGGGAACACTGTTGCAATGTCGTGCTTGAAGGTGGCTCGTTTTAATTGCTTTGGCAGGGCCGGCTATTTTTACCGACTTCAAAAAAGGAGGAGGTTATTAATTCGACTGTATGTTTTAGGATTCCGTAGCCAAATGGCAAAAAACGGAACCCTTATGGATTCCTCATATCTGTATGTCTGTCCGTCCGTATGTCACAGCCACTTTTTTCCGAAACTATAAGAACTATACTGTTGAAACTTGTTAAGTAGATGTGTTCTGTGAACCGCATTAATATTTTCACACAAAAATAGAAAAACAAACAATAAATTTTGGGGGTTCCCCATACTTCAAACTGAAACTCAAAATTTTTATTCATCAAACCCATACGTGTGGAGTATCTATCGATAGGTCTTCAAAAATGATATTGAGGTTCCTAATATCATTTTTTTCTAAACTGAATAATTTGCGCGAGAGACACTTCCAAAGTGGTAAAATGTGTGCCCCCCCATGTAACTTCTAAAATAAGAGAATGATAAAACTAAAATAATTAAATTTGTAACAAAAAAAAACAACAAACTTCAATTTTTTTTATGAGTTTCTTCTATAAGTATCTCTAAAGTTCTTCATTATATCTTCATCAAATTAAAATGGGACCAACTTAGTAGTAAAGTCTTTCAAATAAAAAAAAAAACATCAAAATCGGTTCACAATTGGCAAAGATATCTATCGCGTAACAAACATACATAAAAAAAACATACAGTCGAATTGGTAACCTCCTGCTTTTTTGAAGTCGGTTAAAAATATACGATGTACATTACCATGCAAACTTCCACCGAAAATTGGTTTGAACGAGATCTAGTAAGTAGTTTTTTTTAATACGTCATAAATCTTAAACTGCAATTTACCTTTAGAACTTTTATATTATGTTACTTGCTGCTACCCTTCATGGGCGAGTCCGACTCGCACTTGGCCGCTTTTCTATGTGTGTTTGTTACGGGATATCTTTGGTTCGGAACTAATCACGGATAATATTATTTAGAAGTTGGTTTCGAAACTAATCAGGGTAATATTATATAGAAGTTAGTTTTAAAACTAATCACGCAAGTAATATTAATAGCTAACATGCGCAGCGAGGGTGTCCTGGGGACTCAACGGAGAAATTATCAGAACTATCTAGGTAAATAAATACTTTTATCTATCTAGGTATTTCGCAGTCATCGAGCCCATAATCACTTATGGTGCGTCTGCATGGGCGAAACCATCCAGGAGCTACTAACAAACAGTGTTTCAATGTGAATTTTTGTCATTTTGTTACTACGAAATTTAAACAATTAAATTTTGTACATTTTGACATTTACACAATCGAACCATTTTTACGTTCAGTCATGTGAACAGCCATGTCCCGGAAGGTCAATAAACTAGACGCACTCCAGAGGGGTTTCGCGCAAAGAATCAGTAAAGCGTACAGAACCACATCCCTGAACGCAGTGCTGGCTGATCCAGCAAGTGGCGTTCCTCTACGCGGCGAAGAAAGGGATCTCCGACTACCTGCCACCAAATCGTAGACTCGTGGAGATAGTAAAAGCTAGGGAGCTACCGCACCCGGCTATTCAACTCAGCCTTGAATACAATCTCCTTGACTAGCGAAGTAGCGAGCCCCATGTTCCGAAGAAAGAGCAATAGAGGAGCGTTACTCCGAAAATAACATAATAGTCGTCCGATAGTATTATGGTCTTATTTCTATGTCAATACAAATTAAACTTCATCATCATTGCGTAAAGCTTAATGTTACTTGACACTGAAACGTGGACACATAGCTATACGTACGTCGATCGTGCCGCTTTTGGAATAAGGGTCCAGTTACGGATAGATGAGATAAGAAAGTGAGACCTGTCTGAACTAAGCAGAGCCTGCATTTCAGAACACCAGCACCTCTTCTGGGACAGTAAACCGCTAGCTTTACCTGTCATTAAAAATGAATTGGTAATCTCCATAACAAACTTATTTTTTAATCACAGTTAGTGATGTGCCGTTCTTGAGGGTTTTCAAGTTCTCGAAATTTCCCGAAAAAATGCCCAGAAATGTTTTTACTAAGTGAACATTTTTGGGAAACTTGTGACTATAATAGACTGTGATATTTTATGCGGCTGTAACTCATAAGTTAACAAAGTTCATCTTTTAGAGGGGGTGAGGGGACGATATACCCGAACAAAAATTTGTTTAATATTTCGAGAACGGGTCACTAAATTGAAAAGATGTCTTTGCAAACCTTCAATGGTTTTAAAAGACATATATAAAGATTCCCTCATTATGGCGTACACGCAAAACTATATATATCATCCCCACTTTACGTATAGGGAGCAACCCTACGACTTTGTCTGCATACGTAATATATAACCCATGCAAAATTACAGCTATCTAGTATTAAAATCTAGGACGGACAGACGGACAATGGACATACCGAAACTATAAAAAATCTATCTATAGACTTCAGAACTCTAAAAAGATGGAAAGCGGACTCAGACTCCGACGGTGCACGTCTTGTAGCATCTGGAAACGCGCTAAGGTGAGCAGGAGAAAGGAAATTAACCCATCTCACCGCTGGTGCGCTGTGTCCGAGGCTCGGGAGAACGTCACAGGCATTGCGCATGCGCAGGCGCCCGCTGAGACACACTGCACCACCGCTCAGCCAAAGCCAATGTCAATGCTACTATTTATACACGCGACACTTCCGAACGACAGTGCTCTGTCGATGTCTCCGATAAACTGTTACAGGTGACGATGACAATGAGAGCAGGTTGCTAGGTTGCTAGCGGTGCGGGAGGGGTGAACGAAATCATCTGCCGATTGATGGTTCCGCATTCACATGGGGCGATGCAGTCTCGTCCGATGGCGAAACTTTGGCGCCCTGACAAAATAGAAAGATTCCGAACAAGACCGAATGAAGTGAAGAGTCATTAAATTTGATTTGTTCAAAATTTCGGACTAAAATTCAACAAAAAGAAAGTCGCAACCTAAATGCAATATAAACGTTTATTACTGACAGAATTGATTGATTTTTCATGTCATCATTTGATCATGGTCCATGCTGGACTGGGAGAAAAACTTAGAATGTACCAGCTGCTTCTCTTCCCGCGCAGATCGTAGAAGCCGATCGAGGTAATGGGCGAAAATGCGAATCTTCTTAACAGGCGATAAGGTTAGCAACCCATCACTGTTTTGATTCTTTTCCTATCTTCTCACCCACCATCACGTTAAGTGTGGTATTTGGGTCTTGAGGCCCTGGGCTCTGTCTGCTTAGAGCTGCAAGACCCGAAATGCTCTGTCTGCCCAGTTAAGGATAAAAACGTGACAGTGTATGTATTATTTTGATCACTATGATCTTATCATGATGGTCAGTGCTTACTTCCTGGAATAGCAAGCATCTTTCAGTAACCGGGCGCATTATGTGAAGGACGCCCCGACCGTGTGTCACGAACATGTATCACAAAAAAGCACAACGTGACCATACATAGCATGCATAGCGTTTGGTGATTTAGTGAATATGTGTTAGTAGCCAACAGTTAGGTTATTGACTTAACCTCTTTGTGTTATCGAACTGTTAGTATTATATTCTTCCCTTTTCCTGTCTTTAGGTCGTCTATCATCTCGATAAGCTTGACCTCGAGGAGGTCTTGGTGGATTTTACGGTTTCGTGTTTAAGCAAATCATATAATTCCCATCGAAACCACTTTGGTCTCATATTAAAGCATGTACATTGTACAAAAATGATTTTTTTTTAATATAAACTTATACCGCTTTCTTTGATACTTTTTACTTTAGCCATATTATCAGTCTGTGTCTCCCTGTATCATACACTTCACATCCATTGTGTAGAGGTCATCGCAGAGAAAATTTGCGTAGCATCCCGCTCCAGTTTCCTTTTTGTTAGTCATTCCGAACCACATAATATATTTGTACTGAGCTTTCTGGGTCAGTTAAGTTGGGTCAGTGGCGAGTCTCCAAGTGTTCCACGCTACAATAGAGACATACATACATTGTTAAACATGCTGTAACTTATTCAGGGGATGGAATGAGGACTGGTCAAGGAGGAACCGATTAAAACCGTCTAACTGTAAGCTGTCTATTTATTTATTCCTTAGTAAATAACAGCCATACGAGTACATATTGTGGGCTATATTAGTAGGTAGTAGATTTATTCTTCTACATTTAAGAGCCAAGCTCTTGTTGATTGTCACGACGACTTCCGTGGCGTGGAGGTTCTGGGTTCGATCCCCAGCCAGGGCAAGTTGGAAAATGGCCTTATTCAAATTGTCCTGGGTCTTGGGTGTTTGTCTATATATATATTAATCATAAAATATAGTACCATTGAGTTGGTATTCCATAACCCATAACAAAAGTTCTAGCTCTATCTGTGTAACTTGTCTTGATTTATTTATTTATTGTATAGAAAGAGACTTACACAATGACAATTGTTATTTTGGCAGATATAATTGAGTGGTTTCCTCTGCTTTCCTCAATTCGGATTCCTCACGATGTTTTCCTGCATTGGAAGCAGGTGGTGGTGGTTAAAGCTGACTGTACATGAGCACAAACTCAGACGTACGAGTAGCGGCTTGTGAGGATCGAAACCATCGTCAACTCTGGCATAAAATGTAGTTGTTTGTCGTTGTTCCTAATAAATGAAATAAAATTACAAAAAGTCTGCGAGCAAACGATGGATGTTGGATGGTGATGGATGACTTATCTTTCTTTTTCGTCCGTGTAACCGAACATTCGTATTAACGCTTCTTTAGTCTCACAAGTGGAGCAGTTGTTGCTTTTCGTGAGTGTAAGTGACCAAAACTGTAGTCCAAATTTTCGTACAGCAGTATGCGACACGGACATAGTGACTTAAAACTTTGATAGGACCGCCACTGCCTGTAGAGCCGGACAGCCGGACAGCCGGACAGGCGGACAGCTCAACATTATGTTCATCTAAAAAGACAGTGAGCAAAGTGACAATGTGACAAGTTTCAAGATGGTGTCGCGCTGCATTAGCGATTGTTCGTGCATCACAAACACTTTTTTAGGTCACACAAAAATATTTCATTTCTGGTCACATTTGACGACCTCCGTGGCGTAATGGTTAACACGCTAGACCGCTAATCCAGAGGTTCTGGGTTCAATCCCCAGCCAGGACCAGTTGGAAAAAGGCCTTTTTCCAAATTGTCCTGGGTTTAGGGTGTTTATATATATATGTATTTATCATAAAATATAGTATCGTTGAGTTAGTATCCCATAACACAAGTTAAAAAAAAACTTACTTTGGGACTAGCTTAATCAGTGTGATTTGTCCTTATATATTTATTTATTTTCGTTACGTTATATGTATCTTGTATCTTTAGATTTATATGGGAATAGTATATCTGTGAAGTAGATATATGTGGTGAATTTTTATACAATGCTTAGCATTGATTTAAATATTACGAGTACGTTTTGTACATAAATAATCAATAGATTATACTTAAATAGGTATTAATGCCATAAGAATAGATAAATAAAAATTATGTGATGATGACTCTACAGGTCGAATTGGTAATTTACTACAATTGTTTTCCAAGGCAGCCAGTCTCCGGGAACGTGGTTCATATTTAAAAACCTCAATCTTTTCCCAATCAATAAATAATCTATATATATATAAAAGAACAAGGGTGACTGATTCATCAACGCCCAGTCTAAACCATAAAAGCTATTAAGTGCTCAGATAAGAAAGGTATTTTCAAAATTCAACCCCTAAAGGGGTAAAAATCAGGGAAAGAAGTTGTACGAAAAAAAAAAATTAAATCTTTACTGATTTACTTGAAACTTGCCATAAATGTTACTAACCAAAATAAACAAGTGTTTCAAGTTTTGTCAAATTCCATCTTTATGGGGGATACAATAATGATACAGCTGCTGTTATAAATGATACATTGCTGAAGTCATTCGAATCGACTGAAATGCAGTAAATCAGTAGATTCTGTATTGCAAACAGATGACGCAGTAATTACCCGGCAGAATTTCTTAATTCTCCAAATTCAGCTGGTCTCTCTCCACATAATCTGGTACTTAAAATTGGCGCACCAGTGATGTTGCTAAGAAACCTAAAAACCTCCGAAATCAGGAAATGTTTGTATTTCGTGTATGTAAGTGGCCAACACTAGTGTCAGATTTTTCAAGCTGCCTTAAGGCATCTGACATAGCTTGACGACTGCCATACAATGACAGCCGGGACCAACGGCTTTTACGTGCCTTCCGAAGCACGGAGGAGCTCGAGAAATTTTTGTACCACTTGTGGTCACCCATCCAAGTAAGGACCACTTCCGGTGTTGCTTAACTTGTGAAAACTCCTAATCTGAAATGCAATGAAACAAGACTACAAAAAAAAGATCTCCATGGGACCATTGTCGAGGCTACTTCTTCTTCTTCTACTCGAGGCTATTGTGCTCACTGGATGTGGTCAAGGAGAAACTGTTTTCATTCCTCGCATACCATTGATACACTCAGAGTATCCATTTGAGTTCAAGAGATTGCAGTTTCCCCTTAAAATATGTTTCGCAATGACCATAAATAAATCCCAAGGGCAGTCATTGAAAGTCGCCGGGATAGATTTAAGATCTGACTGTTTCTCACACGGACAATTCCATGAGGCATGTTCCAGAGTGAGTTCTGCTAATAGTCTCATAATCCATAATCCCAATGCTACTCGTTCTACCGTGAATGTGGTTTATAAAGAGATTCTTCGATATTAGAGAATTAATTTAAAAATTTACATAGGTATCTTTTTTCCACAATAACCTTTACATACTCGTAAAAGTTACCAGCTGGATTGTGAGAATTATTAAACTATAAATAGAGGAAGGTGATCGGTTTCATTTTGCTCAGCTATTGAAAATAGGATTCAGTAAAACCGAAATTTACGCGAGCGAAGAAGCCGCGGGCTAACAGCTAGTAAATAAATAAATAACTTTTATAATTATAGGATATTATAAATTCATGTTTTATTAACAACTTTTTACAGATTACATAGCAATCGATATCGAATTAGTTCCGCTTCATATACTAGGCGTCAGTGCAAAACTAGCAACGAACAGCACTGCAGAATTTTCTCCAACGTTTCGACGCACATTCTTCGCCTTAAACTTTTACTCCACCATGTTAACAAGCTTTTTTTCAGCTTGCTCTGTTGTTATTTGTTCTTTGCGTCATCAAATCTTGCAAGTTGAAGTTGAGCCACTTTCCGGTTTTCGATTGAGATGAAGCTTTGTGTGCTGATGTAAGTCAGGTGACAATCCAATGTTATTATGACAAGCTGATCTGACGACGGAGCCGGAAGCCTATAGGAGCCCTGCGATAAAACAATGCAACCCCATTGAGTTCGGGATTATTACAATAGGGTAGTATCCAGGGTCAAAAATAAATTATTGTGTAACAAATGATACGAGAATAAAACGTCACGAAATAATGTCACTTGTCATTCATTATATCCATTTTGGACGTGATTTTAGATTTATTAATGCCGAAAAATTGATATGAAGAGCGCTATTTGACTCCAAGAAACTATAACGTCACGCCGTGCGTTTTTCATAGAAATCCCATAGAAAATATTTGTTGTGACGTTTAAAAAAAGTATCTGTTTTGACTTATTGACAACTAGCGGATTGGCATTGTCCACAATAAAAGTTGTACGCGTGTCCTATGTAGTATACCTAAGCTTGCTGGGACACCTCTTCAACTTAACTGGGCATATACAGGCTGACTTTTTATCCACCTGCAAAATTTTTGGCGCAAGTTATTTAAAATCGATAAAAAAATTTCGCCCTCCCATAAAAATACCATTTAGCTGAGCGCTGATTTATATAGGAGGACGAAAAATTTTTATCGATTTTTAATAACTTTTTTTTTATAGAAAGTAGTTCAGTAAAATGGACTAAACTTGCTCCAAAAATTTTGCCAGTGGATAAAAAGTCACCCTGTATCTAGCTGTTAATGGAGATACAGATACACTTCTACGTCATTTCCCTAATCGGATAGACAGAGCCTAGGGTCGTAAGACGCACAAGCCACGTTTAGCGTAGGCTAATAGATAAAAATAGCAATGGATTGAGTGTTTGAGATTATAACCCTTGGATATTTAAATTGCTAATAACAGCTTTAGCTTCAAATTTTTTGCTGTAATTAGAAAAATATTTCTTTACGTGTTCGTTGGTGTTTCGTAAAAAATTTTGTAAAACATCAAACACAGTCGAGTGACCAATAAGACTTATTGAGAGAGGCGCTTGCCAAAAATTGGGATATAAATAGCTAGTAGTAAATAAATATTCAGTTACCAATAAATTGGTAAGTTTGGAAATTAATTCATATTCTCATAATACTCGTAGGTACTATGCGAGCGAGCTTTTAACGTTTACAAGAACAATCAGTTCGCGAACATAATGGAAATTAAAGTCCCGAGAAAATAGTCCGACTGTGAAATTATGACCTACATAATTTAATACTACGTTCCAGTTAAATAACAAGCTGTTTCCGGAGAGCAGTAAAATGATGTATACGATTCAGAGTGTATTTTATGTATATTTTATCAGAGTAAATGAAATAGATTAAGGGGTAGTGGCCAAATGTTTGAGGTCTGTACTAGCTGCGCGTCTGTGCGGCAGGAGTTCGATCCTCACTAGGCATGACTTTTTGACGTACGGTCCTTTTGAATAACCGTCACTTGCTCTCAGTGAACGAAAGCAATGCGAGGAACCCTATACACTAGTTCACTTATTGTCACTAGTTGACAGTAATTGCGCTATTATTATATATCTATATAATCATCACCACTTTACCACGCTTAACTACCTTAAAAACTTTTTTTCAACATCTTATTTTATCACCACGTAACATGTATAGGTACCCTTGCATTACAGCTTTCTAGTACCATCAGTCTCCGAGCTAAGCCGCGGACGGATTCGAGAAACGGACTTACCGAAACTTAGAGTTCCTTGTAGGGGCTTCGAAACTTAGAATTCTCGTTTAGATTAGACAACAGATAAGGTCAAAGTCGATCAAGGAGGTGAGCAGCAATCTTAAGAATATTGTCAATGTGGCAAGTAGCTCGTCACTAGTTTCCCCCATGACGCTGGAGGTGGAGGTTGGGTCTGGTCATCTGATGCCTGACCTGTCCTTTTAGGTATAAATAGGTGGCTGTATGTAACATCATCATCATCATCCGAGCGTATTCCCGGTTGCACCCTCAGCGGTTACGCTTCAGAGCCCCGGGGTCCGCTACCTAACCTAGCTGATTCGATGAGGTTACTGGTTTTACACAGAGCGACTGCCGTCTGACCTGAGCAACTCAAAGGGTAGACCAGAACCAATCCTAGGATAGGTACAAACGCTAGATAACGTTTGGGACCAACAGCTTTACGTGCCTTCCGAAGTACGGAATCATCTTTCTTTTCGGATTAATCAAGTGATTCAAACCTGCAATATCCTAACCAGACTGGAAACAACTTTTCACAAAGTATGCTTCCCAGTGGGATTTGAACCCACGATCTCCTGATCACAAAGCAGGCGCCTTGACCACTAGACCACGGAGGCATTCTACTGCTGTACGGCTGGCTGTACGTGACATCACGGACTCTAATGATGGCACACTTCTTGATTACTTGGAGATAATCTGTCTTAGAAAAAGAACTAACCGCCACATTCACAATGTAAATAAATGTAAGTAAATCAGTAGTATAGTGAGAAATCTTCCAATTTAGAAGGAAATCTATGGGCCGTATTTTCAAACAAGCTTTTCGGCTCCGTTTTTTTAAAACTATTCAGTGTCAATTATTTCTGTAAATTGGATTTGGCACTCGTTCGCAAGCTATACATATTATGTTGTGATAACATTGTATTATTAAATTAATGCATACGGGAATTAACGCGAAACGTACCTTTTTTTATTTATTTTGCTGACGTTTCGTTCGGGTTTCACCGAACGTGGTCCCAGCTTGAGTCAAGCTGTGACCACGTTCGGTGAAACCCGAAGGGGTACGTAAACGGTAAAAAGATACGTTTCGCGTTAATTCCCGTATGCATTAATTTAATAATAATGCAACGCGATAGTTTAAAAGTATTAACATTGTATTAGGCATAATATCTTTGTAAACTGACAAAGCCCTTCTGGCGCGTAGGCTACCAATACTGTGTAAATGAGTTTCTTTCGGCGTTTCTTCCCAGCAGTGGTCGTTGCGAAACGCTAGTATCGGTAGCTTATGAACAAAGAAAAAAGTAATTTAGATATAAATAAACATTACACGTAATGTACGCTATAATTATTGACGTGTAAAAGTGCCTGCAACGGCCTAATTACTGAATAAATAAATTGATTTTGATTATGAGCGTAGCTCCTCATTACTTGCCGGATAGTGCCAGAAAAGCAATGTTTTTTTTTCCAACAAAATAATATGGATATTATTGGCATGTCTCAATGTTTTCTTTTTTTCATAATTATTAAAACAGATACCAACCTTCATAACCCAAAAAAGTTGATAAGTCTGTCTGTCCACTCTGTTAAAACATTTAGCAAACAAAATTATCAATAAAAAGAAAACAGGAACGCAGCCATAGCTTTTCTTCAATTTTTAATGAAAAAAGTAATTAAATCGGGGAAGTTTTAGAGAACGTTTTCTGCAGTAAGTTTTTCAAAGTTCAAATCTGACATTGCCATTTCATTTTTACTGTATGTGCGTATTTTTCTTTTTAAGGGTTCCGTAGCCAAATAGCAAAAAACGGAACCCTTATCGATTCGTCATGTCTGTCTGCCGTATGTCACAGCCACTTTTTAGGGTTCCGAAGGGTGCAAACGGGACCCTATTACTGAGACTCCGCTGTCTGTCCGTCTGTCCGTCTGTCTGTCTGTCTGTCCGTCTGTCTGTCCGTCAGTCACAGGGCTCTATCTCTTGAACCGTTATAGCTAGACACTTGAAATTATCACCGATGTATTACTGTGGCGGATATAACAAATACTAAAAATAAAAAATAGTTAAAAATGAAAGGGGGTCATCATACAAGAAACGTGTTTTTTTCAGCGTTTCAAAACATTGTACGGTGGTACGGAACCCTTCATGTACGAGTCCGACTCGCACTTGCCCGTTTATTTCCAAAACTATAACAGCTATACTGTTGAAACTTGGTAAGTAGATGTATTCTGTGAATCGCATTAATATTTTCACACAAAAATAGAAAAAAAACCAATAAATTTTGGGGGTTCCCCATACATAGAATTGAAATTTAAAAAAAAATGTTCATTAAACCCATACTGTTATGCGTGCATAACATAAGTTGCATATTTGTTTTGCTGACTGTGTGGGCGTCTTCGGGCGTCTTCCGCCACTCAATCGTCTGTGAAAACCAGTGGACTCGTATAGATTTGTCGCCAGTAGCTCCCTTGAAGCAGTCAAAGGTCTATACCACCCTTTCATTGTAACTTGTTAGGATTATTAGGTTAGGTTAGGGTTAGGAATAAAGAACAAAATTAAAGATAGGCTCTAAAGGACTTGTATCCAGAGCAGTAAAATTATTATAAAAAAAAACAAACTGATCAGCTGATCGAGTCAATTTATGAAAATCCGAGTTTTTTTTGGATTTCGTGAAAGTTGTCGAACAAAAGTTGTTGAGTTTCATGGGCTGAGGTACCATCTGAGAGGTTTTGCGTTATTTAATTAACACGATGTATTTCTCTTTGTTTCAATAAAAAATCGACCTAGTTTATATTAATACTCACATAGTTTTAAACAGAATCCCTCTATGCAGATATATATCTGACTGTACAATAAACGTTGTACGAGCCCCTTAAAATATTGGTTTATATGTTATGCGGTTTTCTCTAATTGATAGTGATAGGACCGAGGAAGGTTTGCGTATAAAATTAGTATTTACAAGTAGTCTACACTGTAAGCAACGGATATATGAGTGGTATACTGACACAAATCAGCAAATCATTAATTAATTTCCATTGAATCTGAATAAAAAACGTGACTACTTATAATAGAATACGCCAGTAAAACTAGTTGTTACTCGTATTATTATAAACTTGACGTCAGCAACTTAGGTAATTAGTTCTTCGTCCTTCGTCTTCGAACTGTGAACTCGCAACTATATCTCGGCAGCCTCTTGACCGATGAACCTAACTCAAATATTATTTTATCTCAACCTTAAAATTCTACTAGCCTACCAAACACGAATTAATGACACTCGAGTTATCGTCGAGTAAGTGAACTCGGCGAACATAGCTCGCTTCGCTTGTCTGTTTGATTGTGCATTGTTAATTTATCACGAGGTACTCACTCATTCCTCTGAGCTCGGCGCTCGTCGTCTGCGTCGTCGAGCGGCTCGGCCGACTGCGCGTGCTCGCCGTGCTCGGCGTGCTCGCCCTGTTGGCCGAACTGCACGTGTCTCTCGTCCACATCGCTCTGCACCAAACAGAAGAGCATAAAATTAGACTTTATATTAGTTAATTATAAAAATAATTGTAATCTATACTAATTCCTAGGTTAATGATGGTTGCAGATGATGATGACATGAATTGTCAAAAAGTTTACAAACACAGAATTTTGAAAACCTAACTACTAGGTTTTCAAAATTCTGTGTTTGTAAACTTTGTGATTTCTGAGTAAAAACTACTTACTAAATTGATATGCAAGGTCCTTTATTTTAGCAGTAGCTCATAGTCCATCATCATACATAGGTATAATAAAACGGTAAAAATCGCGTGTCTGTACTTTTAATAAGAAAATAAAATGAGTGTAGATGATATGAAAAGAGTAATGGAATACAAAAAGATTTTTTGTCTGTATGTATTTATGCACTGTACAGTACACGCTAATCTTCCTAACCACTGGACGGATATTTACGGTGTTTTCAACAATAGATGACGCACAGCTTGGAGCAACACCTCGGCTTTGTTCCATCGAAATCTGATATCAGTTAAAAAGTTATCGTCATTTTAAAAATTCACGCGAACGAAGTCGCGGTCAACAGCTATTTCTAAATAACTTTCTAAACTTTCGTTAGTAATATGAAAAGTTTGTTGGCAATAGTTTTTCCATGTCACTCATTGAACTTGTGCCTTAAGTATTTGTTGGTACTTTTTTACTAGCTTGATATAATTCAAATTAATTAATTATAATCATCTAATCTACTTAATACGTACGATTTTGGCGGTCAGATATATTGTATCATCTTCCATTGTTGAGAATATGCACAGTCAGAAACGAAAAGAAGTTGAATATATTTATTAAAATATTATTCGATTTGAAAATTACTAACAAAGTATATGCGTTTGTATAACCATGTGCAGTTATAACTTTTAATATATCAAAATAACCACTATCCTAATTAACCACAACTATTAAAGTTATAGCGCTTCTTAAAAACTTCTAAAATAATTACTCGTACACTATCATCACAGCTTTCAAGTATTTCATGACGAGATGTTTCAGAGATCGTATCAATATCTGAATGTCCAAAAATAACATCAACATCAACTTTATACTTAGTTCACTCAAACAATACTTAAATTAGATTCGTTGCCAAAAATGTGACCTTAACTACGAGTTTATACTAAGGCTTAAGCCATAGCATTTTTTTTAGTTGGCTAGTATTTCTGCCAGTAGCGCTTATGGAGCCGGCTTCAGAGGCACTAGAAGCAGCGAGCTCAGAGCACGGGCTGTCCTTGACAGCCCGTTGTTGTGTATCGATCGGTAGATGGCTGCATTTATTACGCTAACGAAGACGGTGCCGTGCCGGCGCTGCCTGTCACAGAAGTCAGGACAAGCTACCAGCTGTGCCGAAGTCCTTAAACGCCGGCACGGGGCCATGAAAGAACACGGGCCCGTCCGGCGTTTGGACTCACACTGGTTTCAATTCTAATGCTGGTCTTATGTTCATCTTCATCACTGTCTATATCAGCCCACTGCTGAATATACAGGGTGACTTTAAACGTTACTATCTGTATTAAATGAAAGTACTCTATAAGTGAAAAAAAATACATATTCTGTCATATGTACCTTGTTTCGTAATATGAACCAAAGATATCAGTCGACAAATGCATACCAAAAATCTCTCATTTTAATATTTAAATAAATATCTGGGGCATTGGGTAACTTCTGACCTGAGAGACAATGTAGACATTGAAAGAGAACGCAGGGCACTATCTGTGCGTGCTAACATGATAGCTCGTAGGTTTGCTCACTGCACAAGAGAAGTTAAGATAACCTTGTTCCGTGCTTACTGTACATCCTTCTATACAAGCAGCCTATGGATACACTACACACAAAAGCAGTTTAGTGCTCTGCGGGTACAGTACAATGACGCTTTTAGGGTGCTGATGGGGCTGTCTCGACGTTGCAGCGCGTCAGGGATGTTTGCCGTGGCGCATGTGGACTGCTTCTATGCAACCATGCGCAAGCGGTGCACATCCCTGGCGGGCAGGCTCCGATCCAGTGCCAACAGCATCCTAAAAACGTTTGCAAATAGGCTTGATTTTCAGTATGTGAATCACTGCTCAATGATTCATATACTGAAAAACAAGGAACTATGAATCCCTTTAGGTGTAGTATACTAACACTAGTCTTAAGGTCTCTATCTCTGTTACTAACACTTAAAATGTAATAATATTATGTGACCCTTTTGATGGTTGAAATAAATGATTTTTATTTATTTTTATTTATTTAATGTCACCGCCCGCTACTGGTCTCGCGGCGGGTGGCGACCGGTGAGCGGATAGGGTAACGGCCTGGTTTATGGTTTTCGTATAATGATTCATATTTCCAGACATGTTCCTTGGGGAAAGATGTTTAAACCTATATTTAAAATAATTTCATTAAGTATATTTTGTTAGGTTTCACATATATTGCCAGTTTGTTATCATTAAATTCTTATTAATCTTTTACAAAACAGGTAATGCATATAAAATCAGCATCTAAATTTAAATCGCTTGATTACAGGCTGTGGTGTAGTAACAGTAAGTGGTAATTATAATACTTATCAGTGTCACTCACCTGTTGAGTGGCTGCTGTGTCGCCGGGCTCGCCTTCTGTGAACAAATAACTTGATTATAACATGTTTTAAGTTTTACGTGACGTCATAAAGCCGTATACGTTTATGAGTTCGGTTTTCTATCTATCTATCCATTAGTCCTTTTATCCTGAACTCTTGTTTTTCTTTCCTTCTCATTCTCCCTATAAGATGTTTCTGAGCTTAGTATGCCTCCGGGCAAAGGCCTCCTTTAACTACTTCCACCGTTCTACAACGCGTTAGTTAGTTAGTTAGTTAAGATCTTTATTGCACCAAAACATAATGATACAGAGTAATAGATTAAAGAAAACAGATGTCAAAAGGCGGCCTTATCGCAGCTGCAATCTCTTCCAGGCAACCGGGGTACTTGGAGATGTTTAACGAAAACAGGTGAGGTGCGAAGTTATATGCAAGAAGAAAAAAGTGTAATTAATAAAGATACATACAATACATACATACAAATATAAAATATATACATAAATACATACATATCTATATCAATATGTACACAAAAAAGAAAATCCGAGCAAGGTAAGTGTGGAAATAAAGAAAGTCATATTATAATAAGGATAGAAAGTGCGACTTCACTTGAGATTTAAAGCTGGCTAGCGTTTCAGCACGCCGGATGGATGGTGGTAGTGCATTCCAGAGTCGAACTGCCTTGACCGTGAATGATTTTCCATAAAATTCAGTGGAGTGTGTAGGCATTTTTAAAAGTAGATTTTCAGCACTACGTAAGTTGTGACCTTGCGACACTGCATCACGGAAAAAAACGAAGCGTTCCCTTAAATACCTAGGAGATTTGGGATTAAAGAGTATGGTATATAACTGGGAAAGGGTATGCCAATCTCGGCGAAGTCTGATAGGTAACCACTTGAGTTCAGAGCGGAATTGAGACACATGGTCGTACTTACGAAGACCGTAGATGAACTTAATGCACATATTTTGGAGATGCTCAAGTTTGTCAAGTTGCTCCTCTGTGATATTAAGGTAACATGTATCGGCATAATCAAGGAAAGGGAGAAGAAGGGAGTTTACAAGCATAGTTTTGGTGCGCATTGGCAGAAATTTTCTAAGCCTCTTAAATGAACTAAAAGCACAGAAAATTTTTCTACTGACTTCAGCTAATTGCGGTGCCCAGTTTAGTTTATTATCCATCATAAGTCCCAAATTTTTAACTTTCTTACTCAGGCTTATAACCACACCATTAAAAACTATCTGGGGCATGAGTGACATATCGATATAACCTCGATAACGGAAAACCTCTCAGATGGTACCTCAGCCCAAGAAACTAAACAACTTTTATTCTACAACTTTCACGAAACAATTCGGATTTTCATACAAATTGACTCGATCAGCTGATCAGTTTGTATGAAAATTCAATTTTATTTTGGGTTTCGTGATAGTTGTTGAACAAAAGTGATTCAGTCTCATGGGCTGAGGGAGAGATTTTGCGTTAGTTCATTAACACGTTGTATATCTCTTGTGACTCTTCTCCAATTTGGACCCACTGGCAAATTCATCCTCCCATCTTCATATTCCCATCGTAAATGGTCTTTTTTTCCCGTCTCTGGGATATCACTGCGTTACAATTTGTCTCCATTTTTCTTGTCATGAGTTCAGTGAGCATTACATAACTCTGTGGAGTGGAGCTGACCGAGGGCGATGACGGTCAGCGGTCGGAGGTCGGTCGCGCCTCGGAACGGAGACGCTCCAGTTGGCATCCAAACCTCCTTGGCACGGAGCCTTAGCTAATTTACTCTAAAGTCACCACAAAAACGACAAGTACTGGGTGGCGCAAAAGTACTGGCACTAAAGAAAATACTTTTATTTTTTTTATATGACATTTTCTGTCATTCTGTTGTTGAAAATTGTGTAGTGAACAAATGTAAAATACACTGAAAATAAACATGGACCGTTTTACTCCCCAAGAACGTGGAATAATTGTGTCAATGTTCTTACGGAATAATTCATCAGTGATAAGAACACAACGTGAATTTCGTCGACGATTTCACCACCGTCCGGCACCGATTGGTCGCACAATTCGACGCTTTGCCACACGCCTTGAAGCAACTGGCTCAACATTGGATAGACCTAAGTCTGGGAGACCAAGAACAGGCCGTTCAGCTGAAAATATCGATGCTGTGCGCGAAGATGTGGAAGAGTGTCCAGAAACATCAACGAGGCGACGTGCCACGCAATTGGGCATTTCCAGACGGACCCTGCAGCGTATTTTGGTGAAAGACTTAAAGATGTTCCCGTATAAAACTCAAATGACTCATCAGCTGCTGCCTGCTGACCACCGAGCTCGTCTAGATTACTGCCAGCGCGTCATAAACCTCAACCTTGAAGAGGATGATTTTCCTTCAAAATTGGTTATGAGTGACGAAGCGCATTTCCATCTCTCAGGGCATGTCAATAAGCAGAATACTCGGTTCTGGGGCACTGATAATCCGCGCATTATTCAAGAAACACCTCTACACCCACTAAAAGTTACTGTATGGTGTGGCATCTGTGTTGACAGAGTGATCGGACCCTATTTTTTCGAAGACGCTGGAGGCAATGCGATAACTGTCACTGGAGAACGCTACAGAACCATGTTACGAGAGTTTTTGATACCCAGTTTGGACGAATTGGGGCTGGAGCACATCTGGTTTCAACAAGACGGCGCTACGGCACACACAGCGCGCGACACTATGGACTTAGTGAGGGACGCTTTTCCAGGCCGAGTTATCTCTCGTTTTGGCGATTTGCCTTGGCCTGCAAGATCACCCGATCTGACCAGTCCAGACTTCTTTCTTTGGGGTTTTTTGAAATCTCGGGTGTATGTGAACAAGCCACAGACTCTCGCAGCTCTAAAAGAAAACATTCGTCAAGAAATAACGAACATATCGCAGGAAGTGTTACGGCAAGTTATGCAAAATGTCATAAATAGGGCTCAAATGTGTATCAACTCTGGAGGTCACCATTTAAAAGACATCATCTTTAAATCCTAATGGTACGAAATTTAATGGCACAAATATACATTTAAAAAAACCTAAATCTAGTTTTCTAATTTAGAAAAAATGTTATAGCTGAACCAAATAGGGTCTTTACTTTTGCGCCACCCAGTATTTTATTTTTATGAGTAAAAAAAAAACCTTCATTTTCTTTTTAGAAGTTTCTTCCATATCTCCAAAGGTCTTCATCATGTCTTCACCAAATTAATTTCAAATAAAAAAAGAATCATCAAAATCGGTTCACAATTGGCGAAGTTACCGCGTAAAAAACGATACCTAAATTAAAACATACAGGTTGAAGTGATAAACATCCTTCTTTTTTGAAGTCGGTTATAAAGCACTGAAAGTGTACCTCCGAAAGTTCTCAGCATCACTTGTTGGTTGACTGGTAGAAAAGGTTTCTGCCTTATTAAGTCCGCCGTTTACTCGTAGGTACATGTGAAAGTTTTCTTTGTGGTTTTTTAAATTCTCCAGAAGTGGCCACCTTGCGGAAATGCGTTTTAAAGATAAACTACTAAGCTAATATTTTCAACGCTAATTATTCATAAAATAATTAAAATAATTATTCATAAAAAATATATATATATATATTTATATAATGATTGCTGCTCAATGGTTAGCTGAATTGTATTTATTAAGGCCGTACTTGAATTTTCCGGGGTCCAGTGCTGCCCCCATTTAAAATAAATCATTTCAAAGAAAACGAAGACATTATTTAAAATTTCGCTACTATTAAATCCTAGATAACCCTTCAAAGTATTTTATGAACTACTGTTTACAGTTTATAATGAGAACGTTTAGCTTTACTACGCACATAAGCCAAAAGTGGCCGTTTTTCGCAAATGTGCGTAGTAAAGCTTAACGTTCTCACTTTAAACTGTAAACAGTAGTTCATAAAACACTTTGAAGAGTTATCTAGGACTTGGTAGTCGCAAAATTTTAAATAATGTCACCGTTTTCTTTGAAATGATTTATTTTAAATGGGGGCAGCACTGGACCCCGGAAAATTCAAGTACGGCCTTAAGGGACAAGGCTTTGCATTAGTACATTATTTTAAATTTCGTAATACTTATAATTCAATTTAATTATGACATAATAAACAATGTAATCTCTGTCCATCTATATAACTAATTTTAAGTTTTTAGTTTGTTAGTTGACGTCTTTGGAGAAAACGTGCAGTGCAGTTTGTTGCCGCTTCTTCTGCACTTGCGCCTAGGAAGCGGCGTAAACTTAGCTGTAAGTAACGATTTGACGTCAACATTTGTGCAAAACAAAACAAAGTGACTATTATTAAGAGATATTATAAATATCCTATGATAATAAAGATATTTTGAATTTTGAATTTTTGTACCTAAATGTAATATTTTATATATTTTAAAGTATTTTTATAGATCTTAAAATATTTTTTGTTTTATTTGTTTTCTCTTAGAGTGCAAGATCCTCCTCTTTTAATTATTTCATGTACACACATGTGTTTGATTATAGCCAGTTTTAATGTGTTTGTATGTCTCTTTCTGTGTAGTTTTGTGATAGTTGTAATCTGTTTTGAGTGATAATAAAAATAAATGAATAAATACAATTCAATTGTATTAGGCTGTCTAACAGCACTATAAGTGTCGCTTTTGTTAATAATATTTAAATTCCTTGTCGATAAGGTTATACTAGCTAGGTGACGTGCCAAGTTACTATTACGATTAGCTGTAATTTTACGATTGTATAGTTTTACAACTAGCGCGTACTCGACATCTTTCGTCATCCTTATTTGGGAATGTAATTGTAGCAAAAGTTGTTTGTGCTAAGTCCTTTAATCGACATCCTCAAGAGATACAGGGGTTACATTTTAGGCCGGTAACCACACGGCAAAGCACAGTACCTACTGTATGGTAGGTAACACAGGGTGTGCGACATGTGGTGTGGAGTTGTGGTTTCATAAATTTGTTTTCCTGCAATTTGTATGCAATCGTGAGCACTTCAGCACCAGCTTTTTCTCTCTCTCTTATCAGTGTGTTAGCTGACACTAGTGTCAGAGTTTTCAAGCTGCCGAAAGGCATCTGAGGTAGCTCAATGACAGTCATCTAGTGCCAACAGTCATTCGTCGTAGTCAGTCAGTACACACTATTTGACGAACGTCCAGCCTTCGCCAACTGTTTAGTTGGACGTCAATCAATCTAATCAAATATTTATTGAGAAGCTAGGCCTTCGCAACACTTTATGGATGGATATTAGTGCTGCAGTAAACTTTACTAGTAGATTGTGCTACAAGGCGTAAAGTTTTACGGCGAGGTCGTTATTATCTATGAATCCAAAGCGAAACGAAGGACATCTAGTGCCTCTGATGTTTGCTGTGCCCTTACAGGGCGTCACTTGTACTGATTCTGATCAGGACTATAAACATGATTACCTACTCCTACTATATATACTACATATACATATATAGATGATAAGCGAGGTAACCTAAACGAGTGTCACTCACCAGTGTTGGGCTGCGGCGCGGCGTGGTCGCGGCGCGGCTCGGCGCGGCGCGGCGGAGGCGCACCCTCGTTCCAAACCACACGCTCCATCTCATCATCCAACTGAAGCTCGTCGTTTCCCGCCATCTGTGACAAACAGTACCCTGTTATACATCTCAAACGAGTTATTTATTGCATCAATATAAGTTTAGGGAATTAAGTGGACCACCTTGAGGAGGAAGTGCCAAGTACAATAAAACTTTACAAGAAAACGTATAGCTAATTATTAAGATTAGGCTTCTTAATTCTTGTGAGTTATTGTCATCATCAGCCACACAGCCATATAATAGCCAGAGCAGTCAGAGGATTTGGCTTACACTCCCCACGCTGGTCAGACAGGGGAGTGATGTTTATAAGCTTTGTTTAGCATATTTAATTATTTATTTAAAAACTTTATTGCACAAAACTATTATACAAGTGGTGGACCCAATGCCATATGGCATTCTCTACCGGTCAACCATAAGACCAAGCAGAAAATATGTGTGGCTGGCGTGATTACAATATGTATAAAATTGCATAATTTAGAAAAAAATATGATATTTAATATGACCTACTTATAATATATAGTACAAATAAAAATAAATAAACAAAACATTTAACAAATATATACCTAAACATATAAAGTAATAAATACATATTATACATATACAATAAATACAAAATAATTAAATATTATGTATTAATTGGATGATTGTTGGCTAGAAATGCTGGAGAAACAATTTATGTACCGCCCGCTTGAATGCCATGCTTGCTTGTGTTTCCTAAGTCGCCTCCTGAGACATCCACGGGAAGACTTGGAGTGGTCCTATTCTACTCTGCTGGGAACCACACGGCTAATTGTCTTATCAACTTATTCGCCGGTTGGGTGGAAGACATTTCATTATAAGATATGTTCGCCGTTGTCAATTTTATTATTATCTAAATGTCTGTTGTCATAGTGTTTTGAAATTGTCCTGGTCTTGGGTGTTTATATAAATATGTATTTATTATTAAATATAGTATCGTTAAGTTAGTATCCCATCACATAAGTTTAAAGCTTTATTTGGGGCTAATTCAATCAATGTAAAAAGGAGGAAAAAATTGTACAATAAAGTTATTATAAACAAAACTACAACAAACCTTAATTGACCAGTTACCTTTAGTGTTGCAATGAAATTCTCAACATCTTTTTTATTTATTTATACACCTCCTTATAATGTATTTAATAAATTAAGTACGTAGTATCTTAATATTCTCTCTCCTAGTTTCAGAAAAGTTCTGCGGATTTATAATAGGTTAAAAATAACTTTATCAACCAGGAAAATCATGGCGTGAACTTCCGACACATTTGTACATAATTAGTACGGTGAGCCACATACGAGTATCCATTCCATCATTTTTACAGTAAAACGGACTGCTCCAACGCATGGATGTGACGCTGCACGAGTGGTGGACTGTACGCAAATGATAGCGGCCGAAGTCGGACGCAGCATCAGGGTCAAGTCTATCCACTCGATGCAGTGACGGTCCTACACATTTGCCGACAGTACGCTATTCATATTTTTGACGACCTCCGTGCCGTAATGGTTTACACGCTAGTCTGCCACTCCGGAGGTTGTGGGTTCGATCCCCAGCCAGGGCAAGTTGGAAAATGGCTTTTTTCAAATTGTCCTAGGTCCTGGAAATTTGTGCACTCTCCAGTGTACACCCAAACCTGTGTATACTGGAGAGTCCATTGCTTGACTTTGCCGCCTTGTAAACCATGTGCCCCCCTTTGTCCCAACGTAACCGCCTTTTTTGCTATATATATTCTATATGTTATATAACACGATGTTTGGCATCCACATTCCACTATGTAGCTCTTTAATCAAAATTTTCAAGTGTAGCTAGGTATCATGTAACTATACAATAATGTAAGTTCTTTCTTTTACGTATACCCGATTTATGGCCACCACGCGTGCGTAATAACCTCTTTTCTGGCCTGCTCTGTAGGTAATACAGACAGGGTGGTTTTGAAGCTCCTAATAGCTGTATTCAAGAAAAGTACTCTATAAGTACCTATTAGATGCGAAATAAAAATACATATCCTGTTAATGTTGTTCTGCCTTGTTTCATAATAAAAACCAAAGATATAACCCGACAAATATATATAACAGAAATCTTCCATTTTAATGTTACCGCTTGCTACCTGGCGACTGGCGGGCGGCGGACGGCGAGCGGGGAGAGCGACAGCGTGGCTTGTAGTCAGGTCATTACAGGTTAGCCATTTATCAGAAAATTTAAATTTTTTTACAAAAAAAGAAAGTAAGTAAGTACATACCTATTTCTTTCCTACAGTTTTGTTTTTTATTTGTGATAAATATAGCTAAGGGCTAGGGTACAATCAACCTAGATAATAATGTTGACACAAAACAGAACATTTGAATGACGAATTTGATAGATGCGTTCCTCTGCAGCTGTATACTCGTAGTACATAACTACTCGGCTTAAACATGGCGCAATCCCTTTAATATGAATGACTAAACGGCGTACAAACAAACGCCACCTGCACCTGTTATACGAGTAGGTATATTAAATGTGTCGAGCACGTGGTCAGGTCAGGGCACAGCTGTGAAGCTTGATATGTTAGTAACAAAAATTGTTTCATAACCATAAGTACACATTCATTTTTTTTTTATGTTATCGGGCGGCAAACGAACAAGCGGGTCACCTGATGGTAAGTGATCACCACTGTCCATGGACAACTGCAACACCAGGGGTGTAACAAGAGCGTTACCGGCCTTTCAGGAAGATATAGACTCGTTTTTTGAAGGTTTCAATTATCGGTTCGGGAACACCGCTGCAGGAAGTTGATTCTACAGTTCGGTCGTACCGTACGTGGCATACACACGCGTCTTTGTGTGAGCGAAACGTAGGGCGATAGCCCTAATAATTATTTGTATGATAACCATATGATCTAGGTCTGCCATTTTTTTTTAATAAATAATTAATAATTTGTTTTATAATAGTCCTTTAAAGCTTATCTTTAGTTTTGTTGTTTCTTTATTCCTAACAAGTTGCAATCAAACGTTGGTGACGCCGCCTTTTTCCATTTTTTAGCTATTGCATAGCTTTTATCGCGGGCATTGAGCGCGGCGACCGAATCAAGAAATTCCGTACCGAAAGTAAAACCTAACACCTCCCACCCCGCCTACCGACCGGCACAGCGGCACGGCGTTGAAAGCCGTATATCGTCTAACGTCGTATGCAATAGCTTTACCGCGGCAGTCCCCACGTGCACACGTTTTTTATTTTATTTTAATTCAGTACCGGTTTCAGTTTAGCCTCAGAACACAGATTTAGCCGTGTGGTTCCCGGCAGTAGAGTAGGATCACTCCAAGTCTTCCCGTGGATGTCGTAGAAGACGACTTAGGAAACACAAGCTAAACAAAGCTTATAAACATCAGTGAGACCTCTCCAACCCGTCTGGCTGACGTCTGATTATGACCGGTTTCACGCTGGTTTAGGAGAAAAGATAAAACGTAGAATGTACCAGCTGCTTCACTTCCAGCGTAGATCATAAAAGCCAAGCGAGGCGAGAATCTGAATTTGAAAATAGTCGAAGCGCCTAGCCACCCATCACTATTTTGATTTCTTTTTTCCATTTCGGACCTAGGGCTCGGTCTCCCCCTTAAAGAATAAACATGTGGATCGGACGTCAACTCTTCTTGGGAGTAGAGTTGCAGCTTTTACTTTAGATGACTTTTACGACCTTCTCAGAGAGATATGGAATGCTCTTCGAAACCGGAAACCGGAAACCACTGTCCCTTTCCCTGTCTCAGCGCAGGAACACTTCTATGGATGAACTCCATATGAACTAACGAAACTAACAATTAGAGCTGGCCGTGACCGCGTGGAGCGTTCTAATAATACCTATAGCTGTTCACAACGTAGAAGGGACATACATACCCGTAACTAATCGAACCACGGGCTATACTAGATCACTAAAGCATAATGAACTTAAAATAACAGGCAAAAAACAAGAAAAAAATTTACATTCCAATACAAATCGCCCGGGCGGCTGCACACATTTTTATTTAAATGCCGAAATATTTTTTTGTTTTTTGGCTGTTATTTTAATTTCATTACACTATAATGATCTAGTATAGACCGTGGTTCGATTTATTACGGGTAGGTCCCTTCCACGTTGTATATTTAGCCAGCCCTTACGCTTTACTACGCTTCTGCATGTTAAGCAACCCCTGGTGTGGTCCGCACTTGGATTAGGGACAAAATACTGCCAATACACTATGTTTATCCCTAACGAGGGGGAGGGTTATACATACAAAAGGACCTCCATTATTTTGAAGGCACGTTCAACTATTGGTCCCGGACCGGCTGCCTCCATTAGACTGTGATCAAGAGTCATAAAGGGCAGACTAAAAATTGGATACAAAGAGCTACGTAGAGATACGTAGAGCGTCTAATTACCGCTATAAAAGATACCTACGTAGAGCGTTTAATTACCGCTACGGCACCGCGTGCTCGGGTTTTGTAAGCGCGCGGCGTAGTAGTGTTGTTGCGATAGCGATAGTCTATCGATAATATCGGGATAATAGTATCAGGCCTTGAAAATTAATCAAACTATCGATAGACCTATCGAAACAAACCCTTGACGATACTATCAATCAATATTATCAATACTATCGATAGTATTAGTACAAACACTATCGATGGTGTTGATGGAATGCGTGTCGATAGTATTGATACTATTGCTCTGTCAATATTTGAACATTTTACGTTATTATTGCTTTCTTTATTTTATTTCTAGTCGATACTATCAAAAAGACGTCGATAGTTACTAAAGCAAAACTATCGATACTATCACGCGTCACACGCGTCGATAGATCATAGATAATATCGATAGTATGGATTATTTTGTCAGAAAAAGTTCAATATTATCGTCAACTATCGATAGTATTGATAGTAGTAGTATACTCGTATAGTATTTTGATAAGACTATTCGCGCTATCGACTGTTTTCAAAGTCAACTATCGATAGCGAAACTGTCGCTATTGCAACAACACTACGACATCATAGCGGTGAAAACCGCTGCCGCGGCGGCGTAATTTGTGTGTATACGCTCTTTCACGAAAAGCAAACAATATCCGAGAGCGCTCGAGCTCGCACAGAAGGGCCGACTAAATATAACCAGAAGACTAAATATAATCAGCTCTCCGCGTGGTCGCGGTCACGGCACATAACTAATTACTACCGCAAACTACGTTAGATCGTGAGACACATTTAACCGCTTTTGAACGAAAAATAATCGAATCAACTTTGTAGACAATAGGGTATTTCACCGTGTTTATTTTTGGACAATATTTTATACGAAACCAAAGAATACAGTAAGAGTATATGCGTCCCCGTTCCCCGCCCCGGCCCTTTACCCCTTTCTTGTGAGGCCGCGTGCGCCGTGCATCGTGTGTTCGCCCGCTCTCCCCTGAGACATGGCGAGGACGGGGGAGAGGAAGAGGAGAGATGAGGACAAAATAATGTTGCAGTAATATACTTACATTTAACCAGTTTATATATTAAATTACTAATTATATCAATTACTCGTATACCGATTACAAGTTAATAATAAAATTAATATGGATAGTCTTTAAATAAAAAGTTTAAATTATTATGAGATATTTTGGTGTGTATTGAATCTTCTTTAAAATGTTGTTCCTAGTAATATATAAGTCAATGCCTTATACATATAGTTTCATATACTTACAGAAATATTGTCTGTATGTATGTCATTTCTGTATGTATGTATGTTACTACTACTAGCCAATCTTCGATAAACTTAGCATGATAACCTTGCTTGTGCTAATGTACCTAGGTACAAAGAATGGTCTTAACAATGACCATAAATAAATCAATCACCATAGAGATATTGAATTATCTGTCTCTATTATACAGACAGATAAAAATACTTTTTGAGTTCGTTGTTACTCTTTTCTTATCATCTAAACTAATTTTTTAGGTTCCCGTACCCTAAGGATGCCAACGGGAACCCAATACTGGGACTCCGCTGTCTGTCCGTCCGTCTGTCACAGGGCTCTGTCTTGAACCGTAATAGCGGACACTTAAAATTTCTACCGATTATGTATTACTGTGGTCGCTATTACAATAAATATTAAAAATAAGATAAAGTTAAAAATTAAAGGGGTTTGTCATACAAGAAACGTGTTATTTCAGCGTTTAAAAACTTTGTGTGGAGGTTTTTATAGAGTTTTTAGGCATTAAAGATGCAGTACTAAAGTACTCAAATGACTTAAACAAGAAATTGTGAAAAAATACTACGTAAGCAGTACGGAAGCCTTTATGTGCGAGTCCGACTCGCACGTGTCTGGTTTTTTTGTAAATTATTAAATGTAAAGACACGCGAGTTTTACTGTTTTATTTATGTATGATGGATGAGGATGGTGCTCGAGCGGGAAATTAGAAACAAATTTAGAAAAAATACATAGGTAGGTACTTACAAAGAAAGAAGTGAATTTCTTCGATCGATGTGAGAGTTTATGTTATTACAAATCCGTACCTATCTACTTAATTTGTGGAATAAAGGCGCTTGCTCATTTTTCATTCAAATTCACGCGATTTCTAGCCCTATACAAAACCTGTGGTGTTATCATTGTTAAAACCATCATCTGTAAGTGGGTACATTAACACAAGTAAGGTTATCATGCAATATTTATATCGTTAATAAATACATTACCTATGTAAGTATCTTAGTTTATTTGATCGTAATGGACTTAGAGTGCATCTATTGCGGAGTGTTCTTGACCAAAACTAATAAAGCCTTGCACACAGGTCACTGGTGGCCATCACCTTGCAGCACGAGCATACCATACCTGTTACTGCAATATTATAACACTCAATTATATTTTACACAAATATAAAAATCTCATGTCTTAAAATAGAAAAAAAAATAAAAGCTATTCAGGCGAGTTCTTTTCCGGATCGTTTTTAGGGTTCCGTATCCAAAGAGAGCAAACGGGACTCTTTTACTGAGTCTCCGCTGTCTGTCCGTAATACAACACAGCTTAATCGTTTGAAAGGCTGCAATGAATCTTTAAAAAAGCCGGGATGGGCGCCCGAGACTTCGAAGCGATAAATAAATATATAGGGATAAATCACACTGTTGAGCTAGTCCCAAAGTAAGTTTCTTTTTTAACCCTTTCCATGCGGCGGGCGTAATATTACGTTCCAACTTAAACCGTTCACCACACGATGGGCGTATTATTACGTTACCATCAAATCTTCTTTATATACGGCTAGACCAATAAGAAACGTATTGCTCTTGTACGGTGAATGAAAACACAGCGAACTTGCATGAAACGATGGAAAAATACTCACTTATTATTATGTATATGGTTGTTTTACCTGGGTTGCACGCTTCACATTATTCAGTTTCAGTGTTATAATGGATAACAAAGGTAAGAAATTGATCAAAAAGAAATCAAAAGTTCTAAATATTTGTATTTTTTTTTTATTATGTATTTTTAAAGGTTATTTATTAAATAACAATGAAAAAAAACGTATAACGGCATTCGGATGTATAAAATATTACAAGTATGGCAACACCAAATTTGTCTATAAAATTTTGAAAACGTCATATTACGCCAACCGCGTCTGGTATCGAAATTGCCATAGAGGCAATGATACGCCCTCCGTACAGAAATACCATTTTGTTAGGACGTAATATCTCGCCCACCGTTATGTAGAAGAAACCTCATACAAAACCGCCCGTACGGAGTCAGCGCAATTGAATTAATAGTCCCGCATGGAAAGTGTTAAGCTTGTGTTATGGGATACTAACTCAAGGATACTATATTTCATGATAAACATGGCTGGTGACCGAACCTAGAACCTCCAGATTAACAGACTAGCGTGTATCATTCTACGCCACGAAAGGCGTCAAAGATACAGCCAATGATATAACTTATGGGAAAGCGCTAAGTTGTGAGGGGAAGAAGTAGAAGCAAACCTTGAGGAAATAGAGTACCACCAGCAGCAGCCAACGATGGCGCGGGCGGCGGCCGACCACAGCCCGCGCCTTTACACACTGCACTGCTGTCCTCTGTTCCTTATAATTGATGTTAAATCACCTCACATTAAAACTATGATCTTGACCTAGCACTTGAATTAAATGAATCGTGTTGAAATGTCTTGTATTTACGATTGAAAAAGACAATCCGATGACAGATGTGACATCTGACTTACAAACCTTCATGCAGGTTGTTTCTTCAATGATCCAGTTTTTCGCAAGAGTTCTGATTCCGACTGAGATATGCCATTTTTGGTTTCCGACTGATTGGATTCAAATCTTTAAAATGATAATCTAATTATAAATCGGTTTATACTCGTAATATACCATCATAATACTAAATGGATTAAAGTGAAGCAGTCTAAAACAAAATATGTAAAGGTCTGGGCAGAAACCTGGATTTTTACTGCGTAGGTCTGGGTGGCACAAGTAACATTTTACGATTTATGACGTATTAAAAAAAACTTTTGATCTCGTTTAAACCAATTTTCGGTGGCAGTTTGTATGGTAATGTACATCATAAATTTTTTTTTGGTTTTATCATTCTCTTATTATACACAGAGGTAGCATGCCGTGTACCAAAATACTGTGTAGCTATACTAACACTAGTTTTAAGTTTCTGTAATACTAACAAATCATGGATCATAGTTATCGGAATAAAAACAATCAAATTGAATTGAATTTATTTTACAAGTTACAGGAGGGGACCAACATTTTACCTTGGAAGTGTCTCTCGCGCAAGCTATTCTAAAAAATATTATTTCTAATATAGTTCAAACCTCAATATCATTTTTTATGACCTATCCATATATATCCAACACGAACGGGTTTGATAAAAAAAAATTTTGAGTTTCAGTTCTAAGTATGGGGAATGGGGATTCCCCAAAATTTATTGTTTTTTTTTCTATTTTTGTGTGAAAATCTTAATGCGATTTACAAAATACATTTAACTACTTACCAAGTTTCAGCAAGCAGTATAGTTCTTTTAGTTTCGGAAAAAGTGACTGTGACATACGGCAGACAAACATGAAGAATTTGTAAGGGTGTTTTTGCCATTTGGCTACGGAACCCTAAAAATGAATGTTATTTGAAAAAAAATAAGATCACATCAAAACATACATCTTAGATAGAACATTTTAATTTCTGCATAGCAATTGCTTTTTTAGCAATTGCTTAAAAAACACAAAACCATTAAGAAAAACACATCAAAGAAAAATCATAGTGAAAATCCTTCAAAATGGATTTGAAAGCGCCGTACGCTGAATAGCATCTATATCAGCGGAGGCAGCTCATTAATAACTCAAGCCTTCTCAGTGAAGTCCACAAAATGCGCCCGCGACCTTGAACACAGCTGAAGCGAGCCGAATTCAGACTGTTGACGGTTGCCACGGATATAGAGCCTACTAGAAGGGCAGCTAATGTCTTCTAGTAAAGACTTTGTTTGCAAGGACCAACATTGTTTAGCCAGGAAGGCCGCATATTCATCAATGTTTTACTTTATCAGCCTATAACAGTCCACTGTGTTTGTATTTATGGTTATTTTATTGACTAGTCCGGTAAAATTCTGTGCAAGTGTGAAGTAATGTGAAGTTATTATGATATTTGATTTATCAACTTATTGTTTAAGCCATCTAACGTCTATTTTTGGTACCAGCTGAAAATCAGCGCTGACCGCCTTGTCGGCATTCATTAACTATAGTCTAGTATTCTTTAATTTAAGTGCTTGCTCTTGTCGGTGGAGTTAAGTATGTCTATATATGCCTATAGTCTAGTATGTAAGTGATATTCTGTAAACTGCTTGCCGAATAAAGATTTTCTTTTTTCACTGCTGGAGGATGGAATGGAGGATTTGCCCATAACTACAACAACTCTCGACAGTTTATAACCTAAAACCATAAGAAAACATGGAAAACATCATTCAAAATGCCAGCGTGTGTTAAAATACTATTAGAATAATTCAAGGAGCACGGCAAAGCGTAAAGAAATAACTTTCCATCGGTAGGTAACCAGATTACACTGTGACAAAATGAAATATTTATTAAAAAATTCACGCCGCAATATATTCAAAAATAGAACAGGGCCAACGTTTGAGACAGCTCTATATATTCTATGTCCATTTGGTGTGGTCATATCAGGTCAACAATCATGAAGTTTGTTTTTCGTGTGTGTAAGGTAAGCCAACCTTGGTGTCAGATTTTTCAAGCTGCCTAAAGGCAACTGCCATACGAAAATGACGGAGGAGCTCGAGAAATTTTTATGCCATTTGTGGTCACCCATCCAAGTGTGGACTACGCCCAGTGTTGCTTAACTTGCGAAAGCACAAGTAATGTGTACTCCCTCCGGGCCAGCAAATTCCTCAACATACACACCAAACCTGTGATCTCTACCAAGGCAGTCCGCTGCCTGTAGATGGAGCAGTTTCCCAGCCAGAGACTGTTCCTTGCTGTGGCCAAATCATGTGCCTGTGGCGGCGTCTAGTGGTCTTTAAATACAGCTGTTACTAATTTTCACACCCCTGACTTGTACTGCCGACAGCCACTAATAATTGTCGATACAAAGAGAAGTAAGTGACAGGTGCTCGTTTATGGGACACCATTAGCACAGCACCGACGCCGTGGGCAAATAACAATATTGGGGGAAGTCATTTGCTATAATAATAAAATAATAATAATAAACGTTTATTTCTCACCATAACCACTAAACATTCCAGTACAACTTAAAACTAATTTACACTATAGGTACAAAAGTTTGAAGTGTTATTACACTATAGAACAATATAATTTTAAATTAGCGGATTATGGTGTGCTGATACCTAAACTAGGAAATATCCTGTATCTTAGGTTATCAACCGATCAACTATTAACCTATCCCAAAATACTTAATATTTTTAACATAGGATATATTAAAATTATTGGAAATCTAAATGGCGGATTAAGGGTTAACTGGAGGGACGAAATCCCATACAAACGTACTTTCGTTTTAATTTCGAAACCATAAAACTCATCGTATTCAAATTTTTTACAAGCATTAAGATGATAAATATCTAGATCTGTAATTAGTTTTGGTTCAAAAATAATAAACAAAAAAAAAGTTATAGCAACTTAAAATTTGCCTTTTTTATCGACGAAATCGAGTAATATTTAGACGCCTATTACACTTATAATTATATTTTCGATCCTTATGGAAACTAATTATATGACTAGAGTGAAGACTCTAAATTCCAAATAATTTAGTTTTATTTGGGTATGTATCGTATTTATCGAAATAAACGAAAACTACCATTCATGGCCTATAACGGCCCGTTTCGCTGGCGTTCGGTGCACTCTCTTTGTCGTACGCGGGGGTGTAGCTCTCACATGCGGGGGTCGGGACGGAGCTACATTTTTTAGCGCCCTTTCTCTTTCTCGACGAAATAGCAACACGACGAAGCGCGTCGGTAGGCAACTCGCTGTGGAGTTCGCCCGCGCCTCCAGTACCACCTTAAGGCGCCAAATTGCGCGGCATTAAAAATATTTTCAATCCAATCAAGAGTGGTTTCTAATAAAAAAAAATTATGGATAATTAATAATAATTAAACAAGGATTACATTTGAAATGAGAAATGCTAAAAAGCAACATATGACATCGCTTCGCCAAGCGCATTCCCAGTTGCGTCTTACCTAGGCCACAGAAGACAGTAAGTGCCTAGGTATAGGTAAGTACTGCTGTTGTGTCACGCAGTCGGGTTTTTTGTTTTTTCAATAATCACTTGTTTAAGTTCATATTTTGACTGTGAAAACCCTTCCTAAAACCAGCTACATGCCTATATATGTGCAATTTCTTTGAAATTACACAATTTTCACAAATCTGGCATGTCGTTTCAAAATAAAACAAAGACTACGTTTATTTTATTGTATGGGAAACTCTGATCCTGTCTAAATAAGGTCACTGTTAGTTCTAGAAAACTGTAATAATCTTCTTCTCCGTCTAAACGCGTTCCCGGTTGAATCCTCAGCTGTGCTGCTTCGGAGCCCGGGGTGCGCTTTCCCGCTTTATCTTCTCCAAATATAACATGCATGTCAATGGGCACCCAAGGATGACAAAGGCCGTGCAAAATGGAGAAGAAATAGCCGGAACAGTTTAAATGATTTGGCTATAGTTTTACGACCGGCCGCCTGCCTGACGTCAACCCTCTTTGTCGCGCCCAACGTCAATGTATTTGTGCGAAAAGTTTTACAACCAGCCGCCGTTATAAATATAAAGATTTCTGATTAAATTTTGCAGTAATAACCCAAGCTGACAAAGAAATAACATTTGTTTGGATCAAATCATAAGACATAACGCAAGATATCGAAAAATAAAGTCTGTTACGAGTATGTTATGAGTTTCTTCTTCGATATCTTGCATAAACAAGCAACAAATAAATTGCATAATTTGTATTAAAAACAAACCTTATTAAAATTTCTTCGAAACTCGAAACTCGGCAGTTCTTCAGAGAAGGTCCATCCCGACCCAATTGATTTTAATAAATTGTAAATAAGTTCTCTATAATTTAAGATTATGCCAAAATTATTATGGTCAACAACGGCAAGTGTAAGTTTGCGGAAAGTGTTACGCGTTTGGGGGTGAATGAGGGATGTCGCGGGAAGGTCGCGGCAGCGGGAACCGCCGCCGTTTGCCGACGCACCGCCGACACTGCCGTCGACGGTGGTGCAGGCACGCCACGCAGTATAGACGCTACGGAAAGGTAGCTACACATACAACCACTTTCCCTGCTGCAGCACTGGAATTTTCAGGATTCTCGATACAGGAAATGGTCCTCTATCAACTTATATATTCAATTAATATTTAGAAATTTCATAGATACCTTATTATGAATGGCAGGTCCTATTAGGCACTCGGCACTCCTCTTTTTAAAAGTTTTGAAAGTTGCGATGTACTTAAAGTTTTCATTATCATTCTTCTCACGTATTCCCAGTTGCTTCCTCAGCGGTATCGCTTCAGAGTCCGGGGTTCGCTACCTACCCTAGGTTACTGGTTTACACAGAGCGACTGCCGTCTGAATTCCGCAGCCCAAAGGATAGGTTCAAACAAACACTAGATGGCGATCGGGACCGACAGCTTTACATGCCTTCCGAAGCACGGAATCATCTTTCTTTTTGGATGATCAGGTGATTCAAGCGTGCAATATCCTAACCAGACTCGAAACAACTTTTCACAAAATATGCTTCCGGATTTGAACCCATGACACCCATGACTTCCGGATCACAAGGCAAACGCCTTGACCACTGGACCACGCAGGCAGTCATTTCTTAAAGTCTTCTCCAGGTATAATCACGGAATACAGAACAAGATCTCTTTATGTGTTAAAATACATTTAAGACATTTACAAATGTGGTTTATTTATTTATTTATTTAACTTCATTATAATAAATGTAAATGGCGGATTTTTAGGCCAAGGGCCTTTTCTACCAGTCAACCAACAGGTGATGCTGAGAGAGTAATCTTTTGGGATTAGTACAACATAAACTAAAAAAAAACAGAACGGATAAACTTATCATTCAATATATCAAGTATATGTATATACACATATATATATATATATATATACAGGGTCTAACAAAATATACTGAAACTATTTTAAGGATGGATTCAGTCCATGATACTGAACAATTTTCCCCAAGGAACATATATCGAAATCTGAAAAATAATTTTTGACCTCCCATATAAGTTGACTGATCATCTCATTATGATACCGTTTATAGTAAACAAATACAATCGACCCCACTTTTTTATCCGGAGGTCATGGGTTCAAATCCCACTGTTTTGTAGATTCATCCGAGATATATATATATATATAGTATTCATAATTCGTAGTGCTTAAGTTTTGCATGAGCGGTTTTCCACAGTGGAATTACACTATGGAATTACAACATGGAATTTTTTAAATTAAGTACCACAATATGACCAAGCCTGTTGCTTACTTACGACCGGCCGCCTACCTGACGTCTACTCTTTGGGAATTAATTTGTACGAAAAGTTTTTTATATATATATATATATATATAGATATATATCTCGGAAAATCTATACAAAAATATACATAAATAATAGTAAAAAATAAAAAGCTGTGCACATACATAAAGACAGTTTTCGTAGATTTCGCGTTTGGATCGCCGTCGTAAAGGTCTGCTGTAAGCGTCACATGTGTACTTTAGGTTATTTCGCGTTTGGATCGCCATCGTAAAGGTCTGCTGTAAGCGTCACATGTGTACTTTAGATTATTTCGCGTTTGGATCGCCGTCGTAAAGGTCTGCTGTAAGCGTCACATGTGTACTTTAGATTATTTCGCGTTTGGATCGCCGTCTGCTGTAAGCGTCACATGTGTACTTTAGATTATTTCGCGTTTGGATCGCCGTCGTAAAGGTCTGCTGTAAGCGTCACATGTGTACTTTAGGTTATTTCGCGTTTGGATCGCCGTCGTAAAGGTCTGCTGAAAGCGTCACATGTGGACTTTAGGTTATTTCGCGTTTGGATCGCCGTCGTAAAGGTCTGCTGTAAGCGTCACATGTGTACTTTAGGTTATTTCGCGTTTGGATCGCCGTCGCAAAATGTCTGCTGTAAGCGTCACATGTGTACTTTAGGTTATTTCGCGTTTGGATCGCCGTCGTAAAGGTCTGCTGTAAGCGTCACATTCGTACTTTAGGTTATTTGCCAAAGTACGCAGCGAGGCCGGCGTAACTGCGTACTCTAACATCATCTCATTATGATACCGTTTATAGTAAAGAAATACAATCGACCCCACTTTTATTAATACCATAAAGGTAAAAAGAAAATTCTTCATACATAGATACAGTGCGCAAACCTTTTACAGGAAATTGCATACCTGTTGCAATAAATGACTTGTATGTAGGGTCTAAAAATGACTGCCTCCGTGGTACAGTGGTCAAGGCGTCTGCCTTGTGATCCGGAGGTCATGGGTTCAAATCCCACTGGGAAGCATACTTTGCGAAAAGTTGTTTTCAGTCTGGTTAGGATATTGTAGGCTTGAATCACCTGATAATCCGAAAAGAAAGATGATTCCGTGCTTCGAAAGGCACGTAAAGCAACAGCTTTACGTGCCTTTAGATGGCGTTCGGGACCAACAGGTCCCGAACGCCATCTAGCGTTTGTACCTATCCTAGGATTGGTTCTGGTCTGCCCTCTGGGTTGCGGAGGTCAGACGGCAGTCGCTCTGTGTAAAAAAACAAGTAACCTTGTCAAATCACCTAGGTAAGGTAGCGGACCCCGGGTTCTGAAGCGTTACCGCTGAGGATGCAACCGGGAATACGCTCGGATGATGATGTATGGTCTAAAAATAAGTTACAGAATTATAGTAAGTACCAAACCTGTAACCTGTAACGGGTAGTACCTCAAGCTTAAAAAATATACCTTTAATTATATTTTACTTACTAGGTCCGTGGGGCCCTTCAGCTCATAAATTATTTAACTACATAACGAGAAGATTATTCGAGGTATCCCGTGACCAAAGGGCTGGATTATCAGGCACAAAGAAACAGCCTTGCTATACTACGTGGCAGCCTTTTGGCCACGCTGCTGAGGGGTAATACATAAACATATATTAGTGGGACTACACAATTTGTAATTTTTTTAGGGTCCCGTACAAAAATTGAAAAACCGGAGCCCTTACAAGATCACTCGTGCGTCTGTCTGTCTATCCGTCAGTCTGTCACAGCCAATTTGCTCCGAATCTACAGGACCAAATAAGGTGAGATTTTCTAGAATGGTGTAATCCTATGATCGAAACAGATGTGCAACGGAATAAAAACGTTTCTTAAAATTTTCAAATTTTCCCCTCATTTTCAAATAAGACAAACAAAAAAAATTGCAAACCTTGCTATGTCATATACCTTCCTATCAAATAAAAGGGCTCGTTATTATGAGGATCTCAAATATATTTTTGTTATTATTGTAAAATAAATAGTATTAATTTTATTCATGAAAGAAGACGAAAATTGACCATTCGCCCCCTGATCTCCGAAACTACGGAGCATAAATATTTTTAAAAATACAAAATATAGGTCATTGCTTGTAGATTTCTGGAAAACCTATAAGTATCCTATAAAGTGGTAAACTCAATATAATACGTTCACTTACGGAAAATAATTCACTAAAACACCACTAGATAGCGCTAGTAGTAGTTAACTCGCGTCTTACTGTGAGGATTTCAAATGTGATATTTTTAAAATCAATTAGTAGAATAATTTAAAGCAAATCCCAACTGAACCCCTTTAATGCCCTCCAAAAACTCCACAACTGCCTATAACACCTACATTATTCAAATAATTTTATATTCTATGTATAATGTGAACCATTGAACAGTGACACATGAAAATCAAGTCTAGCTACTCGTAGATGTCGACTAGGTGCAAACATTCGCAGGATGCTGCGAGCGCTCGGATGCCCGCCGGAGATGTGCCCGCTTACACATTAATGCACATACATGGTCGCATGCAAATTTATCCATGCGCGCTTTAGCAAACATTGTTTAGGCTGTATCGTTTAAAGCTTCCTCGAGAGCTTAGGAATAGGAACTGACGACCGCCGCGCCGTGGCGTACTGGTTAACACGCCAGTCCGCCACTCCGGAGGGTTCGATCCCCAGCCTGTGCAAGTTGAAAATGGCCTTTTTCAAATTGTCCTGGGTCTTGGGTGTTATCATGTATTTATTATAAAATATAGTATCGTTGAGTTAGTGTCCCATAGAACAAGTTTCAATTTAATTTGGGATTAGCTTAATCAATGTGATTTGTCCTTATCCACATTTTTTTAGGAAAGCTTTTTGCTGTGGTAGAGTGCCCAAAAGGCGGGCATTGTCACGCTTGATGGATGGCAATGCGCATATGGTGTGTTAGTTTTTAATATTCAATATCGGTGTCCCACGGCTGAGCAAAGACTCCCCCTTTTTAAGCTTAAATTGCCCTGTTTGTTGTTGTTTATTTGTTTAAGTCAAATCTTGCGAGGTATTATTTATTTATTTATTTATTTTACTCTTTATTGCACACAATTTAACAAATTATACATAAATAATAGAGACAAATTTTAGCATACAAAAGGCGGCCTTATCGCACAGCAATCTCTTCCAGGCAACCTTAGGGTAGTATGGATACAAAAGAAATTTAGATATGTTACAGGTGAGGTGCAATATTTCAAAGGAAATATACAAATAAAATGTTATAGAATACATATAATACATTCTTATATAAAAAATATTTACATATATATATATATAATATAAATAAGATAGTGTACACGAAAGAAAGTAAGAACCTAAACAAGATGCGAAAGGAAAAGAGTGACTTACAAAGAAGAAAGGAAGTGTGATTTGACTTGTGATTTAAAGCTGGCTAGCGTTCGAGCCTGTCGGATGGACAGTGGCAGAACAAGTGGACAGAAGGTAAATATGAGCCGTTTCCGTTTGTGTGCTAGTAAATCAGATGTAATATTATTATGCCAAGAAGCTGATCTAATGATGGAGCTGGAAGGTGTCTATAGGAACCTTGTAATAAAACGACGCAACCCTATTGAGTTCGGGCTTATTACATTTATCCATACTAATATTATAAATGCGAAAGTAACTCTGTCTGTCTGTCTGTCTGTCTCGCTTTCACGCTAAAACGGCTGAACCGATTACAACGAAATTTGGCACACAGATAGGCTATAGCCCGAGAAAGGACATAAGCTACTTTTGATTTCGATAACGTAGGTTAAGCAACTCTAACCATGGTTCAAATTAGGATGGGTGGCCAAAACTAAAACGGCTGAACAGATTAAAACGAAATTTGGCACACAGATAGGCTATAGCCTAAGAAAGGACGTGGGTTGTCCCACAAAAAAGCAATTGAAGCATTAGATCGCACAATGAGGGATATCAAGAACAACCAGGATGTCATGGGAGAAATGGTGGTACTTTTAGCTGGTGATTTTAGACAGACATAAATAAATAATAAACAAAACTCAGTATTCCACGCGGACGAAGTCGCGGGTACAGCTAGTATTGATATAAGTATTTAGGCCCCATAATGAAAGCTAATACGAAAAAACAATTCCTATTAATTTAGTCAGCAAAATATCGAAATACTTATAAAAGTACTTTTTGTGGAGACTCACATCAGCTGATCAAGTGATCATTTATTAAGTGTGGTAATAATAAAACTGGTGTAAGATTTTTCAAGCTGCCTAAAGGCATCTGGCATGATAACTGGCATCCAGTGACAACAGTCGTTATTACACACTAGTGAACTAGGTGTGCAGGATTCTCTTCTTCATCCTAGCGCATTCCCGGTTGCATCCTCAGCTGTGCAGCTTCGAAACCCAGAGTGCGCTTTCCCGCATAGTATAGTCGACTCTTACGACATCCACAGGAAGGGATGGATTCTAGGCCGGAGATCATGGATTCTTTTTTTCTTTTTTCCTGCACCGGTAGCAAGTGGTGGTAGTTGAAAATGATTGTACGTGAGCACAAACTGAGGAGTACTGCGACTGGTGAGGATCAAACTCGTGCCTCACACACGAACAGCCAGATCTCTAAACCGCTAGATCACCATCGCTTTAGCTGATCTGCTGGACTAAAGATGTCCTTGTTATGATTTCTGTCTTTTTCATCTTAGCGCTTTCTGAGTTACATCCTCAGCTGTGCTGCTTCGGAGCCCAGGGTGCCCTATCCCGCTATTTCTTCTCCAAATATAATATAGAGAAGAAATATCCGAAACAGTTTAAATGAATTGGCTATAGTTTTACGATCGGCCACCTGCCTGACATCAACCCACTTTGGGAATGTATTTGTGCGAAAATATTTTCAACCAGCTGACGCCTGACGATAACCCTTATAATGCAGTTGCAGCACGACATGTTTGTGCTTATTCCTTAAGTCGCCTCTTATGACATCCACAGGAAGAATGGAGCATGGTTTTTCTGTATCAGACTAAGCATATTTCCATTGCTTTGCCTACAGAAATACTGCTTTACGATTTATTGTCGATAGAAAATGATAAAACAAGTGAGTACCTACGTACCGACCGTCCTAATGTTGTCTGAGGTGGCGTCAGCGTCTGAAGTGAAATTCCACAAAATAAAACAACTGCTCGCATCCATATCACTTTTAAAGTTTAAACCACAAATGTGACTTCCAAGACCCCTCTTATAAATTCTAATTCAGATAAGAAGGCCCGGCTTGCCGCATTATTCCGAATCGCGATGCTCTGCCGCTGCAGTTTTCGTTATCTCATACACAACACAAAGTAGTAATACTGTTTACGTATTAAATGGCAATAAACCGAGACGAACATGAAGGTACTGTCCATGTTAGATGGAGAGCAGCACTGCTGTGCGATTACGCTCTTTACTGTCCAAAGTAGAGGAGCTCGATGGTCGGTTGGGAGTACACATTGCCAGCCATTCGCAAGATAGGCAACCCGGGGCGTGGTCTGCACTTGGATGGGCATGGGATGATGCAAGTGGCAAAAAAATATCTCGAGCTCCTCCGTGCTTCGGAAGGCACGGTAAACCATTGCTCCCGGCTGTCATCGTGACATGTCCATACCATCCAAGTCGCAGATGCCGATGAGTAGATAAAATAAATAAATAAATATATATAATATACTCGTATATAGGGACAAGTAGCCCCAAAGTAAGTTTTTTTTAAACTTGTGTTTTGGGATACTTACTCAATGATACTATATTTTATGATAAATACATATAGAACGTGGAAGGGACATAGCCGAAATAAATCAAACCACGGTCTATACTAGATCATAATACGAGTAGTATAATGAAATTAAAATAACAGCCAAAAAAAAAAAAATTTCGGCATTTCCATACAATAGTGTGCGGCCGCCCGGGTGATTTATATGGGAACGTCGAATTTTTTTTTTGTTTTTTTGGTATTTATTTTAATTTCATTATACTACAGTGATCTAGTGTAGCCCGTAGTTCGATTTATCCCTTTCACTTTGTATAGATAAACACCCAAGATAAAATAATATATAGGAACAAATCACACTGATTGAGATAGCCCCAGGACAAAAAGGCCATTTCTCCCAACTTGACCTGGCTTAGGGTCGAACCCAGAACCTCCGGATTCGCGGACTTGCGTTATTACGCCACGAAGTCGTCAAAAAATTAATTCCTTAACCATTAATGTGTCTGGTTTTCCAGCATAGTAACGTACTAAGTACTAACTAGGATAAAAAACTAGTCGAAAGTGTTCCAGTTCACGCGTGGCCAGCTGTACCGAGTTGAAGCGGTGCTAATTGAAACGCGGGGCGTCACCGCGGCGACACGCGTGCGAAAAGGCCGGCAACACTTTTAATGTATCTACAACTAAGTTAGCATATTTAGTTCCGGGTTAAAATAGGACCACTCCATCTCTTCCTGTGGATGTCGTAAGAGGCGACTAAAGAATTAAGCACAAACATCTCGTGCTACAATTGCATTCCCAAGGAGGGTTAACGTCGGGCGGCGGCCGGTTGTAAAACTTTTCGCACAAATACATTCCCAAAGAGGGTTGACGTCAGGCAGGTGGCCGGTTGTAAAACTATAGCCAAATCATTTAAAGTGTTACGACTATTTCTTCTCCATTTTGCAAGGTCTTTGGCATCCTTGGGTGACCATTGACATGCATATTATATTTGGAGAAGTAAAAGCGGGAAAGCGCACCCCGGGCTCCGAAGCAGCACAGCTGAGGATGCAACCGGGAATGCGCTTAGACGAAGAAGAACTAAGTTAGCGTAGTAGAGTAACTCTCTTCCAGACTAATTTAGGAGAAAAGAAATTATGTGAAATGCAACAGCGTCTATTCCGAAAGGCAAAAATCATTTTAATAGGCGTTAGGTGCCACCTGAGGGTGTCACATATTATATTACGTCACAGTGGGGGGAGGGGGGATCAGAAAAAGCGTGACTAGGCCCCCACGTCACGCTTTTTCCGATCCCGGAGGAGTTCTAATGGTCAAAATTCAGCGTAATAAATGGACGGCCCCTTCAGACTTCATGTCACTTTTCAACCTACATGCCCTTCACTGAAAGTGGAATTTGGATTATATGACCCTTGGCTACTCCACAAGGGATGACCTGCGAGGTCAGAGGGTATTTCGTTATTTGAAAAACATACGAAAAGCTCACATTTTAGGGTTTTGTAGCCAAATGTCAAAAAACGGAACCCTTATGGATTCGTCATGTCTGTCTGTCTGCCTGTCCGTCCGTATGTCACAGTCACTTTCTTTCCGAAACTATAAGAACTATACTATTGAAACTTGGTAAGTAGATGTATTCTGTGAACCGCATTAAGATTTTTACACAAAAATAGTAAAATAGTTTAATAATAGAATAGTTTGCACGAGAGACACTTCGACACTTCCAAAGGGGTAAAATGTCCCCCCCCCTGTAACTTATAATATAAGAGAATGATAAAACTAAAAAAAATATATGATGTACATTACCATGCAAACTTCCACCGAAAATTGGTTTGAACGAGATCTAGCAAGTAGTTTTTTTTAATACGTCATAAATCGAAAACCGCAATAGAACTTTTATATTATGTTACTTGCTGCTACGGAACCCTTCATGGGCGAGTCCGACTCGCATTTGGCCGCTTTGTTTCTAAAAAAATATCCAAATACATAGAAAAAAATTGACATATATAATAACAAATGACAACAACTGTCAAATCGAATGACCCTCCCGCATCCTGAAAGATGGCGTTCCTGAGTGTCCAAACAGTCCAAACGTAGTGTATTACGAGTATATTCTCTTTGAGCTTCCCCTGCAAATCGGTGTCATATGGTATTTGAAGTAAAGATAATAAAAAGATTCTATATAATACAAAGAATTGCTGTTTCTATAGGCTTACGTAAACTAAAGAACGGCGTGACCGATTTTGCTACTTTTGATTTTGAAATATTTGTGGAAGACCAGAGAAGGTTTGTATCTGAGGTTTGTATAGAAATTGTGAAAAATGATTAGCAGAATAACTGGAATGGGGACGGGAACGGGAACATGGCGGAACAAAGTTCGCCGGGTCAGCTAGTAAAAAAATAATCTTTCGACGTGCGTCGAACGAGCGTGTCAAAGCGCGTTGAAAAATTAGAGCACGGCGTGCGGCACCTGCGACTGCGACACATGGACGAGAAGAACGGTCAGCAACAATCTTTATTTTAGACTAGCTGACCCGGCGAACTTTGTTCCACCCGCTCCTTTTTCCGTTTAAACCTTCCCTGGACTACGATAAACATTTCCAAAATCAGCTAAATCGGCCCCGCCGTTCTCGAGTTTTAGCGAGACAAACCAACAGCAATTGATTTTTATATATACTTACTTATAGATCAAAAAAATATATGATGAAAAATTTTGCCACGATTGAGATTTGAACACACACCCCTTACATCTGAACTGTGATTGCACTTGTGCTACCGTGTCTTTCGGGACTGACCGACTACCGTGAATTTTCATCACATATTTTTAATTTTGGGAATTGTTCCGAGCATTGTAATGTTATATAAATCAATAATAAATCTTTGTTTTATTTCATTAAAATAACATAAGTCGCGGTCGTGAAACGAGTCGCTCAACAGTCTTGACACACGGACAAGAACAACGGAGAGCCACATTTTTTATTTCCAATACATATCTATCTACTTGATGCATACATCATTAAATGAAGTTCTCCATTGCGTACCTATACCTGTTTATCTATCTGTACATTATAAACAATCTAAAATTACTTGTCCAATTGTAATGCGGAGGAACTTCTTCAAAAGGTTTAGTACACCCGTAAGTAGTTACCGTAGCCTTTGGCCGCCTGCAGCACCAGAAGTGCCATTCACGCATATAGGTATTTATAAATATATATTTTGACGCCCTCTTTGAATATGCAACGTGTAATTGACATCTGAGCTATAAATCGAACCACGGGCTAAACTAGATCATTATTAGTATCATAAAATTATGCTCTGTCTAATGAGCTGATTAGTATATTTAAATAAATAAATGGACGAGCTAGTCCCAGTAGCCGCCCTACCATGTTGGTCCTACCAGTAGGTCTAACTGGAATTTTCATCCCAAGAGACCTACCAGTTGGCGGAGGCGTATCAGTAGTTCTAATGGGAGTTTTTAGTACAAATAGACTTACTAACGACGTTCAACAGCCTATACGAGGCACTTTAATAATATGGTGTGTCCAGTGGGAACAAACACAACCCAGCATCAAAGACAAATACCGTTGAAAACAAGTTCAAGCATTAGCAGGCACTAGGAATTGATAAGAATGAATTCTCCAGAAGATAGACTAGCGTGGTAACCAAAACGTCTAGGTAGTCGTCAATGGTAAAAGTTTGTGTAGCCAGAACTTTACCGCCGTATGTCTCAAATTGTTGGGTCTTCGTCAAGTCCAAGGCAGCGGCGTGCATGGGTGAGGGGGGAGTGGAGGGGAAGGTGGCGGCGCCGGGCTGGCTGCAGCGGCCTTGCCTGGCCACAGGTGTGCTGTGCTGCATGTCATACACACACTGCCTGCGTACGATACGCAGATTTTTGTTAGAATATTTTATACCTGATGTTATCGTACCGCTGACATATACTTGAAAGGGTTACTTGATCCGTTAATTAAACTTTTCTTTCAAGCTATTCCCAGTAAACTCACCTGGGATTACTGACACTTTCAGTGCCAATAGACCTACCAGTAATACTGGAAATATTATTCTCAGTATGCCTATATCGGACTAAGGCGGCGATCGCACTGCACCTGCGATTACCGCGGCGGTGCGTGGCACGGCATATTTTTAACATTGTACGCAAGTAGCTCAGTTTGTATAGAAAACATGCCTACTCCCACCCACTGAAAACGCGTCATCGCGCGGGAGCGTCAGTATGTTGAAACCGCGCTTCGCGACGGTGCGCGGTGCAGTGGGATAACCGCCTAATGCTGAGATTTTATAAACATGTTCAGCGAGATTTTTTTTAAAACCCGGCATTGGTCCTTTAGGGATGTTCATATTGAAATCTGAGTCACTCTGTTAAGTAAAGGAAAAATACCATTTAAACCCACTTTATGGGAAAGAACGGTGACATGCTGATTGACGTTGAAGGGAATGAGTAACCAGTAATACAGAAAACCTAAAGGAAAATGGTATTATCAATATAATGCAATAACTTAGCTGTTGTAGTGCGAAAGCCAGGTTATTTGGTAATATAATAGTTTTATTATAAAATAATAATGGAGGGTAACCGGATGAGGTTTAAAGTCATGAAAGAAGATGCCACCATGTGGTGTCCAGGCTAGAAACAAGACTATTCTCCATCTCTTCTTGTAGATTTCGTAAAAGGCATGTCGTGAACATAGGTACATTTATATAAATAAAGGTAGGCAGATACTAGCATTTCCATTTGCTACGATCCTGACAGACCTCTATATCTACACCTATCACTCTCTTCTTGCCCGAGCATTTCCGCAGAGGCACATTTTTGAATCAGTCGTAGGCGAAGGATTGCAGGAGTGATCTAGACCACTCGCAATTTTGATATTTGTAGCATGCAAATTTAAAAGAAACCTTCGTGTTTGTCGTTCCGTTTCCGCTGTTTTTTCTTTTTATGTTGAAATAAAAAAATCTCTTATGACATTTTCTGCGTAAAACAATATTTCTTATCGCCCACACGACAGTTTCAAAAATACGATGCAATGCGTCAGTATCAGTACGCGAGCGAAGAGTTGGAAAACTACACGTTTTGTGTTTTTACTACCTCGTTGAAAAATAGCACTCCAGATGTAAATTGTTTTAACTAACTACACCTTTCCTTGGCGAACAATAAGCCGAGAAGTGGACATCTCGTTTTGAAACACCACGACCAAGAATATAAATGCAACTGGGAACGCTTTAGATGAGTATCAGGTCTACCAAGATAGCACCGAGGATGCACAGGCCAAATTGACTGCGAAAACATTTGTTTGATGACCGTTATGCCCGGAAGGATGGTGACTAACATACGGGTTCCGTTTTTTGTCCATCTACATTTAAGAGCCAAGCTCTTGTCGATGTCATTGTGTCGATGTCATTGTGTATGTTTGTTACGCGATATTCATTTTGATGATTCTTTTTTTATTTGAAAGCCTTTACTACCAAGTTGGTCCCATTTTAATTTGGTGAAGATATGATGAACAACTTTGGAGAAATAGAAGAAACTCCTTAAAAATTGAAGTCGGTTGTTTTTTTTTGTTTAAAATTTATATAAGTTTTACCGTTTTCATGACATACAGATATCATCGTCGTGAGTATACAAAGATTTTTTGTTAGTCAGCTTGTTAGTGCACTATCATGTCTTTATATCTGACGGGGCAGACAGAGCATTCTCGGTTTTGCAGACACAGTCCAGGGCTACAAGACACAAAAGGGCATTTTTAGCGTGATGGTGGGCGACAAGGTAGAAAAAGGATTCAAAATAGAGATTAGCTGTATTCGCATTTTCACCCATTCTTTCGATAAGCTTCTACGATCTGCAGCTGGTTCTCGTAGGTACAATCAAAGATTTTTCTTTTCACCCAGACCAGCCTGAAAAAACCGAAGAAAGAGAAGCTGGTACCAACATTAGTAATAAAGTGCGCTACAGAAGGCAAACGCCGCTATGAAACACAAAAACAGTCATAGGCATTCCACGGGTCAGCCATCGTTGAACTACGGCATTAATTGCGTTTGGATTGTGGTGGTGGTCTTTAGTCAGCTCATGAAACATAAAGTGCCGCAGACACTAAAACGACGATGACTCTAGAAGCGCACTATGATAACTTTTGTGTCTAATGAGTAACGCAGTATTACCGCTGAGTAACCAGGTATTCCACCATTATTTGATTGTCTGTCCACGTTGTTTTCGTTTTTATGAAAGCATGAGCGAATAATTATACATTGTGTAGATTTGTGTCGGGAAAACCGCCGATACACAACTCGTAAACATTGACTTTGTTTGTGGCAAGACACTAACACCTACAATGTCTGACAATGTCAGGGATAAGCGATGAGTGGGCTTGTATACAAACTTGTCTTACTTTATAAAATTCGTGGCAGGAATGCACCCCTATTTATATTGCGATGCAACCCGGGGCCATTGGCTTTGGGTTATACAGTCTGAATGTAAGTTGCAAGATAAAGTACAAGTGTAGTATACATTAATAAATACTTCCTATATGTATATATATACATACATATACACTACATATACGATATATATAAATGCAGCAATTCTTAAATCTACAGTTATAGTTCAGCTAATTCAACACAAAAAAAAATATTAAACACATGTGTCTAGCTGTGATAGCGCGACTAGGAGCAGTTCGAATTTATTCGGGAAGCACGTTCCAGAGTCTTACTGCCGTAATGGCGAAAGAGTTAGGAAGAAAACTAGTATAGTGGTTATTACTCGTATGTTCTCATAAGAAACTCAGGGTATAATGACAATTATTGGCCACACAGCTAACAGCGAGCAAACCACTACACCATAAAACTTCTCAAAATTTCACAGGCCCCTTAGCTAATATCAGGTACTGAGTGGCTAGCTGGAGGTGGATTTTGGTTGTTTTATTTACCTACCTGCCTTACTTTAGAGGTTTAAGGTTAATACACAAGTGTTCTGTAGGACAGAATACAGATAGGGAGTATGAATGTACACGTGCATGAACCTGCATAGTAGCACCTTTTCCCACAGGAATGTTTTGTTTTTCGTGTGTTTTGCCTGAGCTTAGAGGCATATAACATGGTTTACGACATACTGGTCAAAACTGCACTCTCGTCAAGCCCTCAAAATGTTTAGATTGACAACTGCTACTCGTATACAATGTTGGCAGCTGGGAGCAACATGCACACCTACACGCGGCGCACACGCCTGCCGCGGGGTTGTGTGTGTTTTCAACTGTAGGGTACTAGTTCCTCATTTCTCATGCGAGGCTGCGTCCCGTCACTGCCCGTCACATCCGTCACGCAGCCCCGAGGACACGTGTCGTGTCCGGAAGACTGGACACTATCTTATCCGCCGCCGATTGGCACCGATAATACGCGCAAACACCCGCGTATCTCGCGTAACCTTGACGAAAACTTCCACCAGATAAATAAATTTTTACTTCTTCGATTGATTTTGCGATTATGCAACGAATTAAGCCATACTTTATTGTTGTAAAATCTTGTATGGAATGAAGTTCCAATGACAACTTTAATCCTTTTGCGCAATAAACGTGTTCAGCGGCCTCAGTATGTCAGCTTGATAACATACAGTTCCTGAACATACGCGTCTACTTGAGTCACCTCTAGTTTTTGTAAGCATCATTACAATCTCAACTAAGTACGGGCATTATAAGACCATTAAACATCAAGAGTCGCCTGACAAATATAATATTTGGCAAAAACTGCATTTGACTCTACGCGATGCATTGATGACTTGTATATCATTGGACAAAAAGTAGGTTTTTTGCCTAAAAATGTAATTATTTCTGTGAAGCGACTTTCCGAGAATTATTCGGCAAAATTCGCATATAGGTACTTGCGCAACATTTTGCTTGCATTAATTAAAACACTACTTAGATATAAATATACACTGTCACGTCTATGTCATTGGGGTTGATAGAGCCTAGGGCCGCAAGACCTAAAGGCCACTCTTGAAACGTAAAAAGGGAAGATTATGATTCTACGATTTTTTTTTGGCTCATCAGGTAGATTATTATAAAATATTGTATACATGTTTTGCTTTTCTGTGATTAGCAAATAATGACAAAGATACAGTGTATTTAAATTTCGCATGACGTTAAGAATTAGTACGATTTCCACTAGAACTTCGAAACTTCGATGCGTAAAATATTTTTTTGTTTAAGTATCTCCTTATTTTATAGACAGCTGAAGGTAATATACTATGACATCGTTACATTGTTCGTGTATATCTTCCTCGCCTTCTCGCTATTAGTCGGCCCTGTATGTCAACTCCTCCATCGTTTTCTAATATCGTAATCTAATTTGCTATGCAAAATTTCAGATCAATTGGATACCGGGACGGGGGCCAACATAATTACTATGTTGACAGACCGAACGCCGGCGCTCGGTCTGTCACACTAAATAAAAGCTGTAGGAATTGACAAGATGAGTCCTTGGTTTTGTGAAGTACTTATTAATTTAAATCATAAAAAAGCGACTGAAAAATCAAGTCTTTCTTATTTTTCTCGATCGGCTTTTACTATCTGTGCGGGAAGACAAGCAGTGGGTACATTTTTAATTTTTGCTTCTCTCCCTGATCATGAAAGGTAACAAACACTATTTATTATGACGTTAAATCATCTTCAGTAATGTAGATAATCTTGTTCACGATCGTTGTTCATGCACTTGCGTTACTAATGCACAATTTAAAAAAAAAGAAACTGTCAAAATGTCAATGTCATAATTTTTCCTGTTCCCGCGTTTCTTGTTTCGGTACTTATAATTTTTCCCAACGTAAAAAGGGCATACCTATCTAATTCATTTTTCATATTTTTAATTACTTTAAAATAACAATACATATATGCATAGTATACCTAATTCAATAGTTTTTTTATTATCAACGCATTACATACGAGTTACCACATACAGCAACAATAGAAATATTTGGAAGATAATACCACACCAATAAGCAGCTCACACAGCACCACTGCAAGCATCTATCGATGAGAACGAAGAAGTGGCTCCTCAAGAAGAGGCGGCTTCAATCGTCTACAATGAAACGTAAACATATACACCGTGTATAGATCCGTTTGAAACTGAGATAGCAGCGGCCAGCGCTGGAACCATTTTCACCTTTATTACCTCACTATTGAGATGAAAGTCATTGATAACAGTGACAACGGATACCGTAGTGTCATCATCATCAGTCCTAGCCATGGTTCCATTTCATTTGGGGTCGGCTCTCCATATCGGTCTTGCAGTGAACGACAGGTGATGTGATGATTTATTAATACTTAATCACTTTAGATATAAGTACTTATATAATGTCAGATGAATACTAACCTAATTTTAAGATTGAAAATAGACAATATGCTCCCGGACAAACCTTCGTGGTTTATGGTAATTAATGTTATTTTTGGATATACTCGTAAACAAAAGAAAAAAAAATCTCGCACCAGTTTTCCCTATAGTGAATCATGCCACCCCCATCGTATTCATATCTTTTTAATGGTATTGGACCAAATCGTATTTTTTGTAATGGCTGAAACCTTATTCACCTTAAGTTGTTGAGATGAAAGTCACTGATAATAGTGATAACGGATACTGAAGTATATTTTCGTAAAAAATACTTGAGTATCCGTTATCACTTAAAATATATTTTTTATCTAAATAACATAATTTACACATTAATTTATATAAAGAAAATGGAACCTAAATTGGCATTGTCAGCAGGCACGGTCATGTTTATTTTACTTTTTAATAATTTTATATTAAAGTAGTGGTCTAGTATAGCCTGTGATATCATTTATTACGAGTACGCTTATGTCTTATACACTTTGTATAATATAATAAAGTTTAATAAATTCGCTATTAACTTTTTTCGAGTTAGAAAATTCTTGACTTATTAAAAGGGTATACATGCAAGTTCGTTCTATTGTCCCCAAGTTAACATCTGATGATGGGATCCTCGAGAAACCAGGGAACTTCTCAAATATGCTAGGCACCCATGTAGCTATTTTTGTCAGTAAATAGAGTTGGCGCTGGACGGGAGGTGGCAAGCGAAGACTAATAAATAATAAAATCACAAAATATACTTGATAAAATATATTTTAAGAAATAGACAGTGTCTGTGTCACTACATTTGAAAACAAAAAAAATATATATACTCGTACTTATACGAAGTAGTTCAAGGAAGGCGCGTCACCAACATTCACGCAACGCACTTAGATTTTTTCTCAATTTAACATGAAAGGGCGTTGTTTCTCAAACGAACTACTCGTAAGTGACCAAATGCATCGCCAACGATGCATACGAATTGATATTGATCTCCAATCAACGCGACACTGATTGAGACGAGGACGAGCGCGGGGGAGCGCGGCGGGGGAAGGAATGTCCCCTACATTCCTCCATTGGCAACTGGACTACCATCGTATGGAGAACGTGTAAATAAGTCTACCCACCGATATGGATGATTTTGATTTTATTAATGTGCCTCGGGAATCATCGCATTCTCGAATACAAACGAATGCCATCAATTAATTTATCGTGTATAATATTTATGTATATTTTATAACAACATGTAATCATTTTAAAAATGAATACATTAAAGAAAAGATATCCAATTTGTTCCATATAATAACAATTTAAATTTAGAATGAAGTACCTACTTTATTGTTCTTTAGTTTTTATTTCCGTGTGAACTATTTAGAGCTGTAAAACTATTTTCCTATAACATTTACTCCATTGCAATATGTTTGGAAATTAAAAAAAAATATAAAGCAAACAAAATACTTGTTCAACCAACTTCCAAAACAGAGGAGGTTCATAAGTTCGACATGTATTATTAATCATTTTAGTTCAGTCCGAAAAAGTCTCTGTCTGATGTAGATACTCGTAAATATGTCAGTATGTTCACTAGCGATAAACTTTCTTCACTGCTCGAACAGGTATTTATTATACAATGTGGAAGGGACATATCCGTAATAAATCGAACCACGGTCTATACTAGATCACTTAAGTACAATGAAATTAAAATAGCAGCGCAAAAGCCAAAAAAAAATTCGGCATTTTCATACAAAAGTGGGCAGCCGCCGGGCGATTTGTATGGGAATGTCGATTTTTTTTAACTGTTATTTTAATTTAATTATACTTTAGTCATCTAGTATGGCCGTTGTTTGATTTATTACGTATGTCCCTATTCCACGTTATAAATTAAATTAATCCCTGTGTGAAACAAACATTGTTTATAATTTTCTATATTAAAGAGACCAAATGATTTCACCAAACATGTAAAATTAATTTCATTTAATTGAATAAAATAAATTCAATTCAAAATTAAATTTAAAATATCTTTATTATCATAGAATATTTATAATATCGGTATAATAAAATATACTCATAACATTATGGTTGAGACTAATCATATTTTTTGATTTCGAATAGATAAAAATTTAAGAGCCCCTGTCTCTAGACAGAACCAGACACAAAGGCATCCCATACAAAGGTAGTCTAGCTTTTATTTTGAAACGACATATTAGATTTCAGCATTTCTGTACCTATATTTATTTAGGCATATAACATGGTTTTGCAGTGAAAATAAGAACTTGAAAAAAGAGAAAAATCATAGTCTATCATACCATATCATATTTAGCCAGTATGGAATTATTGTACACCCTTATTTTCTTTCAAATTCATATTTTGATTGCCGAAATCTAGTAATATGCCTGAAATATATATATGGAAAAGTCTAGGGTACCCCAAAGAGCTATTATGTAAAACTAAAGGAGACACCACATATCCCTGTTGTGTCAATAATTGTAGCTATCTCCGTAAACTTCACTTAGTCGCTTGCTAGCTCTTACACGCCTAGTACCTTCGACAGATTAGCGAAAACCATACGAAAGCATGGGAAACTTAATTAAAAATGCCTAAGTGTGTGTTAAAAAAACTGTAAGAATAATTCAGGGAACACGGCAAATTGTATAGAAATAACTTTTCATCGGTAAGTTACCAGATTTCATTGTTTGAAAATTAAATTCGTATGATAAAATTCACGCCGCCATATAGGTATTCAAAAATAGAACGGGGGCCAATCATGGGCCAATGTTTGAAATAGCTAGTCTATAATATTCTATATCAATGGAGTGGGTACTCCAATGCAGACTGCAGTTAAGTTCGCTTTCTCGCGCTACGAGTCATCGTAGAGGCTCGTAGCACGTAGCCCGTAGCCCGTAGGCCGTAGACGCCGTAGTCCGTCGTAGCGCCGGCGTGTAGCCCCCGACCATGTAGTTTATATATTTTGAATGCATGAATTTAGACTCCTTTCTTTTATTTCTTTCTTTTCAGAGGGTTTGTTTGTTTTTCGTGTGTGTAAGTGGCCAACACTGGCAACAGATTTTTCAAGCTGCCTAAAGGCATCTGTCATAGCTTGACAACTACCATACATAATAAAATGATGTCAGCCGGGACCAACAGCTTAACGTGCCATTTAAAGCATGGAGGAGCTCGATAAATCAAGTCGTGGGCACCCATCCAAGTGCGGATGCGCACGGGGTCATTTAACTTGCAAAAGAACCAGTGATGAGTTTTCCCACCTGCCCAGCTTTGGAGAACTATACAGCAGCCAGCATTGCATAATTTTTTTTCACTATGTGTTTAACAATTATAAACAATAGAATTCATTATTACGTCTTCATTCCTAACGAGGAAGACAAAGCCCAGGACCAAAGACTCAAACGGGCCACTTTTAGCGTGATCATTGATGTAAAGATGCAAAAAAAGAGTATCAAAATAGTAATAGCCGCATCATGATTCTTGCCCGTAGCCTTAAGCGGCTTTTATGATCTGCGCGGGAAAATAAGCAGCTGTTACATTATTTTCACCGAGACCAGTGATGAAGAATAGATATTTTGATAAAAATATATTTGGCCCATCGATTAGATTATTAAAAAATATTGTACACGTCTTTTTTCTTTTCTCTGAGAAACAAAAAATTACGAAGATATGATGAATTCACGGTTATGTACGATTTTACATAGTGGTGACGTCACAAGTACCCAATCTGGTTACATGCTTCGTATTTTTGTGTATTTTTGCTTTATTGATAAACTGAAAACTATGGGTCCATTATTTTTGGATAATCTACCAATGGACTAATGAGATAAGTGCTTCTCTGACCTTGTCATCACCCCTAGGTTATGTTTACCCAGTAAGTATATTCACGTTACGCCGAATCATGAATTACGATTGATGTCAAACATCCCACAAATAGGGTTTGGCAAATAACAAAAAACTGGCGCCGTTTGGCCCAAGAATCCATTCATTTTTGGCACGATTCAACTCTTGCAGTTTCGCTTAGTTATTAGTTTCTTTTTCTCAGATTTTACATTAAAAAAGTGTAATAACAACAAACATTACATGTCCAATGATTCGTTGCCGAGTTCTTATTCCAATAAGTTCCAATAGGTAGAACAAAGAGCAAAAAGGGAACTTTTTTATACAGATAATCTGGTCAAACCCATCTTTCGTCTCTTTCCCTCTCAGACAAGAGACATTGCTTTCAGTTTAAAAAAAACCGCATCCAAATAGGTCTATTTGTTTAGGAGCTACGATGACACAATTAGACAAACAGACACGTCAAACTTATAACACCCCTCTTGCGTCGTGGGTTAACAATAAATAAAGCTATGAAAAATCGGTACGAAGGAAGAAAATATATCGTTCGCAGTACCTAAGTCCCATTTCATTCAGATCAAGTTCGTAGAAAGTTCGAGTATTGTTTAAAACTTGGAAACACTTTCTAGTGCCATTCGTATTAAAAACGGCGAGCTTTGAACTGCAAGTTTTATGTTCCTGTATTACAATCTTTTATCACAATGTCTTGTACGGTAGTTTGATACTCAACCTTATACTTGTCGCTGACACTGGAGAAAGTATTTATATATATATATATATATCTATCTATCTATAATTTAAGAACTACGTTCTTGTCGGTGGAGTAGATTATATGTCTCCCTCTCTTGAGCCATCCTTTTGACCTCCCTATACGACACGGCGTATATACATATTTTTTTTTTACCCGACTGCGCCAGAATGAAACATTATAACATGTTTTGTAAACTAACTAAAATGTTTAAAAAGCACTTCAAAAAATCAGAAAATTTGAAATTTTGCACACCTATCAAGCGGTTTTGTTTGTTATTTATTTACACTAAACTAAAAATTAATTAAAACATGTTTTTATAGAAATAGTGTTGTTTATTCCAATGCTTTGTTATGCATGCAAAAATATATCTTTTCTAAAAATTTATTTTTTCTACTTTATTTGTTTGAATTGTTTGAATATTTCGATTTTCTGATAAAGAAGTCGGTTTTTTGTTTTGAAGAAATATCAATAATTATTTATACATAGTATTTGGTGTAAAACTTCATTATTTAATTAATTCGCTTACCCAGATCCAACAACAACCCACAGGACTCTGCTCTAGTTCCCAAGACGCGGATAGATGGTGCTGTTCCGAGTTGAAACAGGCTATGGTTTGTTTTTGCTGCCGACGTGTATACCACAGGAGCACGCTCTCCGTCAATTTTAATCAGTCCTCAATCAAATTACGAGTGAGATAATTTTTGGGTCTCCCGGCCCGACTATAACAAGCCATTGTTAATCTTGTTATTGACCGCTGGGAGATATAAAATAACATTATATAAATAGACCGGTCAAGTGCGAGTCGGACTCGTATTTTGTGTGACAGCGGTCATAGTAGTGAAAATTTCAAGTATCGAGTTAATGCCAATAAAAATATCGAGTTAAATACACCGAAAAAACACGTTTCTTGTATGATGACCAGTGGTCGGATAATCGGATGAATATTTACCTAAACTTCCGCTGGTACCTAACACAGCGTTGATACAACCACCAACATATAATAAAAATAATTGTATTTCACATATTTACTTTGCGATTTATGGTTTACATATAGGTAGTATAATTGTATAGCCACGTATTAGCATTGCACAGTATTTTAGAGAGGGTAACTTAAAATACTGTGTAAATACGTGGCAAGGCAATTATACTATATGTAAATCATAAATCGCAAAGTTGAATCTGTGAAATACATTTATTTTTATTATATGTTGGTGGTTGTATCAACGCTGTGTTAGGTACCACCGGAAGTTTAGGTAAATATGCATCCGATTATCCGACCACTGATGATAACCCCTTTTAATTTTTCAACTTTATCTGATTTTCAGTATTTGTTATTATAGCGGCCACAGTATAACATAATCGGTGAAAATTTAGTGTAGCTATCACGGTTCAAGAGATAGAGCCCTGTGACGATTCTAATCCTTTCTTGTGTACACTCTTTACAATCAGTCCAGTCAATCCAGTAAAGGGGAATGCGCATTCCATTCCTACCACGCTCTGTGGAGACGAGTGGGTAATTGTAGTAATAGATGTTAGGGGTAAAGTGTCTGCAGAAAGGACTCAGTTAAGTATACTCATACCAGTCGTACCTTCCATAAATGTAATTTGCTGTGTGAATTTAGGTGTTTTTATTTATTTATTCAACCTTATTACATAAATTGTAAACGGCGGACTTAAAGCCTTGGGCTTTCGCTACCAGTTAGTGCATAAATTAATTTTGTAACTGGTTTAAGTTATTCCTTGTTGTCAAAACTATGAACCTTCTACTTCAAACTATTGGATAAATAAAAGTATGTATACCTAAATTATTGACGTGAAATATATGTTTAAAAGCTTTTCTACAAAGCGTAGAAAAGCTTTTAAACATATGTAAACGCATGTACAACCAAAGTGTACTGCTATGTGTTACTGCTATGTGTTACTGCTATGTGTTACTGCTATGTGTTACTGCTATGTGTTACTGCTATGTGTTACTGCTATGTGTTACTGCTATGTGTTACTGCTAATTTCCAAAACATAAATCTTCTTCTTGTCGAGTCGAAATGGTTTCACTGTTTCAATGGTTCACGAATATTAAAAAATAGAACTGCCAGAACTTGTACTTAACTTTAAGTCACAGTTATCGCGAACGATCACCTGTGGAAACTGTGTCAAGCAGATCAATAACTTGGAGCTGCCTGCACAACCATATTCTCCGGAGACCCTTTGATAGGATTATTGGAACACACAGGGTAGGCGTAAGCGTGGCCGCCCCAAACAAACTTGGAGTGTTAACTTTAGAGGGATTATCGATAGATCTAGTTGGAATCAAAGAATCAAATATTTATTCAGTAATTAGGCGTTCGCACGCACTTTTACACTTTTACACATTTTACACGTCAATAATTTTAGTGCACATTACGTGTAATATTTATTTATAATATTTTTTTAACAGCTACCGATACTAGCGTTTCGCAACGACCACTGCTGAGAAGAAAGGCCGAAAGAAACTCATTTGCACAGTATTGGTCGCTTGCGCGCCAGAAGTGCTTTGTCAGTTTACAAGGATATTTTATGCCTCATACAATGTTATCACAATATAACATGTAAAGCTTGCAAACGAGTGCCAAATCCAATTTACGGAAATAAGTAACACTGAGTAGTCTTAAGAAAATGAAGCCAAGCTGACCAGTCCCTACTGGCGGCACCCGTTCACGAGTTGGCATCTTGTTTCTAGTCTTTTGCCTGAACAAGGGTCAAAGGAAACGAAACAGAATGTTCACAAGATAATTTTAAAGGAGCTAGGGATGAAAAAAAATATTAAGAACGCCGCTTTTGTTTTTTTATTATTTCTATGACATGCTCTTCATATTTTTTATTTTGTTTCAGTATATAGACGAGCAGCTAAGAGTTGATACGTCTATTTCACACAGTTCAGTGATTTATTAACGACATTTTATATAAATGTCCTTCACCATTTGTCGAGTCTATTTTTAAATGCATTTTTGTAAGGCGCTGTGACCACTTTAGTCTTCAATTTTAGTCAGTTTGGCTCTAGAGAGAGCCAAATAAAAATTGAAGTCCTGGTCCTTGTCCTGGACCTGGACCCGGCACTGCAAGCATATTTTAATCATTTGCAGCGCATCGGTATGAGCGATAGCCGTTATCAAACAGTGCTCTACACTTGTCGACATTTGCGTTTTATTTGCGTTTTTCACAGATCTCGTATTATTAAAAAAGTTTATTTACACAATTAATAAATTGAATCTTATATCTCGCGCAGAGAATTGCAGTAGCCAATCAGCGCGGGAATGCAGCCAGTGTTCTTGGCACCATGCCACATGATCAATATTTAGATTTTTAAACACAGTCTTATTTTTTAATTTAGGTTTTAATTTAGTTTTTTAATTTAGATTTTAGTTTAGTTTTAATTATTAATAATGTAAAGACTTGGTCGAAATTATATGGTCCTTTTATAAATAATGAACTAATAAATAGTCAAATTAACACTCTCACTGCCAGAACTTATATTAGATAGAGGGAAGATTTTGCTTCGTTATTAAGGCCATAAATTAAATTTCCGGGGTCCAGTGCTGCCGCCATTTGAAATAAATCATTTAAAGGAAACGGAGATATCATTTAAAATTTTGCCTCTGCAAATGTGCGAAGAAAAGCTTCACGTTCTCACTTTAAATTGTAAACAGTAGTTCTAAAAATAGTTTGAAGGGTTATCTAAGGCTTGGTAGAGACAAAATTTTAAATGATATCTCCATTTCCTTTCAAATAATTTATTTCAAATAGGGGCAGCACTGGACCCGGAAAATTCAAACGAATTTTAAAAATATTACATTTTTACAACTAACAATGAAAAAATGCGTTTCGTAATAAAAGAAACTAGCAATAACTTACACACCACGCGCGCCTTGCTATGGAAGTACTAAATGTTTTTATGCAACTCGGCTCGGGTTCCTGTGATCCGTGGTGGTGGACATGAAACTTTAGTTACAGTTGTTTTTACTCATAAATTACTTAATTCAGAGGTATGGGTTGGGAAAAAAACTCATTTTTTGCGACACTCTAGTGTACGTGCACATTCTTAATAGGACTTCTCTCGAGTGTGTTAATAGCTAACATGCAGGTGTCAGATTATTCGAGCTGCCTAAAGGCATCTGATGTAGCTCAATGACTACCATCTATAGTGACAACAGACATTATTAAACACTAGGGAACTAGTGTGCAGGTTTCTTCACGTTTACTTTCACCGATCTTATATGAGTATAAAGTCAGAGGTACAAGTCTCGTCTAGTGAGGATATGCTTCCACACAGCCAGTGCCTGAACCACCTGGCCACCACCGCTTCTAACCAAAAGTAGTGACAGCATAGAGTCCCGAAAGAGAGCTTCTTGAAGGGAACCTTTTCTTTTTTACACAAGTTGAAGTTAAAAATAATGCACCTAGTACTGACCTGCGGGGCAAAGCCCAGGAAGGAAAGTTTTCTTCGGCCGCTGCTCATGGCGGCAGTGTCTCTGTCGCGTTGCGTCAAGTGTCACGCGTGCGCGTGCGTGCGTGCGCGCTGCCTGTACGGTCCGCGCTGACTGGCCGCTGCGCGCGCGCACCGCTGAGCACGGCTCGCTCGCTTATCGCCCAGCGGTCGTCACGAGGTGATACAATAGCCGCCGCTCCTGACAGCTGTGGTAGGCGTCGACACACCGTTTCCGACCGTAAAACGATTTTCAGCCGAAACCGATTACTCCTGTGCTGGTTTCACTGAAATAAGATCCTTGGCCAAAATTCATACTTCCACTAAGCTGGGTCCTGTTCGTAATGCTATATGCAGCATTGTATGGTATCTGTTTCAGGTTAGGTTGGTTTTTCTTCTTTGACGAGTTGACGTTCCTGGCGTAGTGGTAAACACGCTAGTCTATCATTGCAGAGGTTCTTGTTTCTATCTCGAGCCAAGGCAAGTTGGAAAATTTCCTTTCTAGGGTTCCGTACCCAAAGAGTAAAAACGGGACCCTATTACTTAGACTCCACTGCCCATCCGTCTGTCTGTCATCAGGCTGTATCTAATGAACCGTGATAGCTAGGCAATTGAAATTTTCACAGATGATGTATTTCTGTTGCCGCTATAACAACAAATACAAAAAAACAGAATAACTAAAGTAAATATTTAAGCCAGGCTTCCATACAACAATCGTGATTTTTTTGCCATTTTTTGCTCGATATTAATAACGGCAACACCCGTGTGGTTCCGGGTTAGAATAGGACCACTCCATCTCTTCCTGTGGATGTCGTAAGAGGTGAATAAAGGAAACATCAAAAGCACAAACATCTCGTGCTACAATTTCATTCCCAAGGTGTAAAACTTTTCGCACAAATTATGTAGACGAAGGTCACAAACTTAGTTTTTAAGATTAAATCATCTGATTGGGAATGAACTTTCTCTTAACATATAGGTTTTGCCTAGTTAAGGAGACATGACTTAGGTGTTTATCTGTAAGTGTATGTATTTATTATAAAATAAAGTATCGTTGAGTTAGTATCCCATAACGCAAGTTTAAAAAAACTTACTTTGGGGCTAGCTCAATCAGTGTGATTTGTCCTTATATATTTATTTATTTATCGGTTCTTTGTGCTATATGCCCCGCCCACTACCACTTCAATGAGCTAACCTGTAGGGCTATGGTATGTAGTGACCTTCGTTCTTTTATGAATCTCCTCATTTCGATCATGTTCGATCATGATGAGAAACACCGACCATAGTTCCTTATGTCATACAAAATATGTAAAACTACTTTAGGACTGTGTGATCTGTCTTCATGTGCCTATTATTCATAAAGGTACGTGATGCTGGTTTGAGATTTAGGTTCACTACGTTAATAAATGTCATCAAGCGTAAACGGCCTTACAAATAGTTCCGGAGCACGGACAAGTTCAAGATAAAGTGCTGCTTTCGTTAAATCCAAAGAATAAATTGACAATTATCAAATGATACAAGATACAGACATCCAAAGATAAATAAATGATTTTGAGTTTGAGTTGCACCCATTCTTGCTTTCACAGGATAAGGATTCTCGGGGGTAAGAATTCTGATAATACATCAAAATCAAAATTCATGCATTTCGAAGTCATGGTGGAATAAATAAACTTTTATATATGTATTTTACATACATGAAACCTAAACACATTGCACTCCTTTTTTTAATTAATTTATTTATTTTTTGACCGTGGAGTAAAAATAGACACTATAGGAGGTGCGCGTATTCCGTAGGTACGATTTCATTAGTAGCATATCGTTTATAAGTTGCTGCCGACATCAAGATCTGGACGGCAACAGAGATAATATTTGCAATTTCAAATATGTAAGCCAATAGCCAAAAATAATGTAGTACCTACGCCTACTAGTTATTCGTTACGATATTTGAAAACTTTGTCGCTTTGCGATGCTTTTGCTATGCGAACGCGACAGGCTTTATTGCTTTTTATTGCATACGTTTTTATTAGGATTATTATAAGTACAGGGTGGCCCAATTAAAGTGTTAGCATTTGTTTTGTTAATAATTTAAAAATAAAAACAGATTACCTTTTGTAAAGAGTTAAATCGTTTATTTTGTACTTTGAAAATTTATTTGCATCCCTACTTGAAGACAATATCGCGTAATTGGTCGCCCTTATAGTGCATGGCGCAATGAGCTTGTTTTTCAGCATTTTCCATGACCTTACGAAATGTTGCGGGCTCTATAGCGGCTATTTCTCGACGAATATTGGTCTTGAGTCCTTGCACTTAAACTTTGGACTTTAAAAAACTTCACAATATGTCCGGTGCTGTCAAATCAGGCAATCTCGATGGCCAGTCAAAATCACCGTTTTTGGAAATTGGGTGATTGACAAACTCACGGCGCAATAAGGCTATGGTGGCTTGGGCTGTGGCGCCATCTTGTTGGAATCAAAAGTTGTCCATGTCATGTTTAGCTAAAAATGGTAGCAAAAAATTCGTTATCATGGCCCTATAACGTTCGTCATTGATGGTCTCCGGCGTCCCAAAGACAAACAAAAATATATTTGAGATCTTTCTTTTTCTTTTGATATATGACATAGTAAGGATTGCAAAACTTTTTATTTTCAATTTCCTAATTTGTCTTCCGAAATTGGCCCTTATTTTAAAAAAAATATTTATTTACTTTGCACATATGTATTTGGGTAGGATTACATCATCCTACCAAATTTCACCTGATTCGGAGCAAATTGGCTGAGACAGATGGACGGACAGACAGACAGACAGACGCGCGAGTGATCCTATAAGGGTTCCGTTTTTTAATTTTTTGTACTGTACCCTTAAAAAAGCAAAAAAAAAATTCTTACGCCAAAATCAAATATTTATTCAGTAATTAGGCCTTTACAGGCACTTACAAGGCAATAATTATTCTGTACATACGTGTATGTTTATTTATATCTAAATAATTTTTTTCTTTGTTCAAAAGCTACCGATACTAGCGTTTCGCAACAATTCAATTCAATTATTAATATTCAGACAATTATAGTCCATCATGTGTTAGTAACAATATTAATTCTTAAAACTAAATGTTAGTAAAACTTATATTTTAAAATTTATATAAATTAATATTTTCTTGCCTCACGGCTTACTGGGACATGCAAGGCGACCCAACTACATATAAAAGGTCCATCCATGCGATCCCCTACAACTGCCAGGAGGCTGTTGCCGCTGTCCCGAGTCCGCCGCATCATGGAGGCTGCGCGCTTGCGCATGGTAGCGTGAAAGCCATCCACGTGTGCTTCGGCAAACATGCTTGATGCACTGTAGAAACGAGCCAGCCGCAGCAACGTCCTAAACGCGTTGTTGTAGTGAACGCGAAGGGTGTTCAGCGAACGTTGGGAGTACCTAACCCACAGGCTGCAGGTATAAAATGAGGTACAATATGCTCTAAAAAGAGTTATTTTTACCTGCCTAGAGCATCGAGCAAACCTGCGGGCTATCACATTGGCCCTCACCGACAGCGCCCTCCGTTCGCGCTCAATATCCGCATTATCGCTCAATTCATCGTCCACTATGTGGCCGAGATATTTAAAGCTGTGTACACGCTCCAAAGCCACTCCGCCTAGTCTCACGGGAGGAACCTCTGTCGGAGTCTCCTTACCTGACTTAAACAAAATAACTTTACTTTTCTTTGCATTGAATATAAGGCCATGATCCTGAGCGTATATTTCGCAGACGCTAACCAGCTCCCTAAGGCCTCCTAAGGTTATTGACGCGCTCAGCAAACAAACGTCATCTGCATATGAAATATTATTAAAACATACATCATTAACGTGACATCCAACATGAAGATTGCTGAGCGCCTCAACGACCACTGCTGAGAAGAAACGCCGAAAGAAACTCATTTACACAGTATTGGTCGCCAACGCGCCAGAAGGGCTTTGTCAGTTTACAAAGATATTATGTCTAATACAATGTTATCACAACATAATATGTAAAGCTTGCCAACGAGTGTCAAATCAAATTTACCGAAATAAGTTACACTGAGTAGTCTTAAAAAAAGGAGTCGAGCTGACCAGTCCCTACTGGCGGCACCCGGTCACGAGTTGACGCGTGGATCAGCCATCGCTGAACTCAACCATATTAGAGGGAATCCAGTGACCCGACCCACGACGCCACCACCAGTCTGGACATTTTAGTGAGCATGCCAAACAAACCAATTATACAAAGTAAGAGCAAAAATTAAATTTGAATACTTACTTAGCCTAGTATTTGAACCAATATTACCTACCTTTCGCAGGTTTGCTTACAATTCATGTGCTGCCATCTATGTGAGCAGTTGGTATTAATAAGTATTTAGTCTACAAGTTTGCTATTCACGTGTCTTCCAATAGTTTGTATGAAAATTGGCAACGCCAACACCTTCTTTAACAAATAGCCCCATGACCTTCCAAAGAAGCTATTTGCATATAAAAATACCCAACTTAATTAACGAATTCAGTATCGTTCAGGTATCTATCAGCATCGGTGCGGAACCAATTCGTGTTATTGTCTCCAATTCGCGACAGCTGGCGGCTGGCACAACTGTAGCAACAACTTCTTGAGGCACCGGTTCCAGAATAATATATTATTATACAAAGTAGTGTGATATGTAAATAAAAATAAGCCGGTCAAGTGTGAGTTAAACTCACGTGAGGAAGGTTCCGTACTTTTCAAAGGTTGTCTTGAAATTTATATAGGTTTCGGAGATAAGTGAGGAAATTGTAAATTTTTGTTTGTTTTTTTAAATAACTTCAAAAAACCGATCTAAAAATTATAAGAAAAATATATGTAGGTATTTATAAATTTCATTAAAAGCACTTTCATGTGATATGTCACACAAAACAGTTTACAAAACTATTTTTTTTTTAAATCTAATTTACGTGGTAAATTACGTTATGTAATATGTAGTGGCATTTGAAATTTTTGTTAAACTTTATTTGGTTCAGTGACTTACATATTTGTGTACAAAACTTAATCAGTCCAATAGTTTCGTAGCAAATTAGCTGTGATGTGACAGACGGACGGACAAGTTGAGGTACGGAACCCTAAAAATTATATTGCACCTCAATCCAAGGCTCATTCAGGTAGAATGTGGCTTCGGGAGGGAGGGAAGGATGCTTATCGTGCAGATCGTAAAAGCCGATCGAGGGAATGGGCAGAATCTGATGTTTCACGACATCTAAATATGGCTAGGTACCTTTCACTATTTTGATACCATTTTTCATCTTCGAGCCCACCATCACGCTCAACGTGGCTTTTGAGTCTTATGGCCCATAGCTCGGCCTACTCCGTCTTCTTCTTCTCGAGTTAAAAGGCTATTTTTCAATTTTTTAACACCCTTGCTCATAAAATCGATCTAATTTCACCGGTTTTAGATATATAAAGCAGCCTATAAAACACGCGTGTGTTAGAAACGCAAATAGTGAAGTTATATTTCTATAACTCACGATTGGCTATTGCGAAAGAAAGTGACAGAATTAATGGTAAATCCAGTATGAATGAGAGAGTAAGAAAGTTTGACAGTTGTGTGTGAGCGAGATAGTTAGATAACATAAGGTGAAGGTTAGACAAATAAAAAGAATACATCAGACATCGAACGTCATCGTTGTTTCAATTTATTGTTTTGAGGTTTCAATATTTATCTTTGTATACTACCGTAGGAATTTTTTATTGAAAACCCGAATCTATATTTTCTGTCCACACATACGCATTGCGCTGTATTGTACATGCACTCTGGAGACGAATTTAGACGAATTCAGAAGCGCAGCGAGTGGTCTGCCTTATCAGCGTTTTCGTCCCCATATTTTTGTGAGAATTTCGGAGAACTTTAAATTTTTCTATCTTTTTGCAAAAGACAAATTATTTTTATTTATTTATTGTACGTGTGTTAAGCGTGAATCAATCTTCATATATGTGTATTTTTTAACTCAGTTCTATGCGCAAGAAATCCGACGACGTATTCGCTTATATTTTCCTCAAAGTTTAACCTTTTTAACTAAGTTTTTGAATGAATTTAAAAAAAAATTACTAAAATCATTTTCATTCACTATTTAGGATTTTCCTTTGTATTTATTGTTCTGTAATTTATACACAACTTCATGTTTTAAATTCCGTATAAACAACAAAGACATGAACGTCGCGCACCGCAAAAAATTTAAACACGTCTCAGGTTATTTGGAATTAAATAAACTATTACAATGAAAATCAATAAATTGTCTCATTCACTTTTTTAATACTTATATAAACTTCAATTTAACATATCTTAACATATTGTTACTAACATAGTTTGGCTCCAATCAGCTCCGAAAAGGCAGTCAAAATTACTAAAAATAAGGACTGGGCCCTTAAATACGCTTTAAATTGTTTTTTTTTTTCAAATTTCGAATTCGCATGTTGCGCGGCGCCGTTCAGTAGGCCGCGCGCCCTGCTGGCTGATTTTAAAAAGTAAAACGGCGGGAAAGCAACAGTGTGCATTAAAGTTTCATGGTTGAGTTTATTTTAAATCAAAAATATCAGTTTATTAGGTATTTTCCCTCGCAAGTATGTTGAAAGACGACGTTCGATATACGTGCGTATATTGGTTAAACACTCTCAGCTCCTTACCCTCAGCCCTCGCGTTCGCTCGGGCTGAAATTCCGCTTCGTGTGTTCTAACCACCATAACGCACTTATATCGTAATATACTATAATTAAATCAAATTTGACCAGTATTTGGCCACGGCGATTATCCGTTAGGTTATCAATATAAGTTCCGGATACCCGGTAAAACTGTACTCGCCGCTGGAAACTTCCTGATAAGTGTCCTTTCTGCTGTATACTGGTATGTTTATAGGTTATTGTAAGTAATTTTGTTTAAAGCACTTTTGTGGTGCATATTGACCGTGTGAGCAGGGAGCGCGAGCGAGCGTCCCGTTTCAATTTTTGCAAAACATTTATAACCGACTTCGAAAAAGTTTGTCAATTCGACTGTATGTATTTAATTTTTTTTGTGTTTGTTATGAGATAGCTTCGCCTATTGTGAATTGTAAACCGATTGTTTTTATTTGAATTTAGTGAAGATACGATGAACTTAAGATATTCTTCTCGATGAAGACGGTTTTTCTTTGTCAAAAAAAATCGGTATATTTAAGTTGTATTTTTAGTTTTGTAGAGTAGTTAGAATTAATTTTAGTTAGGTTTTGTTTACAATGTTTTAGTAGTTGCATGCATACTGCTTAGTTATTATGAGTATGTAAATTATTTCTACAAATTCATTAAAAAATATCAAAATAAACGAACATTATTTACGTACCCGCTGCTGCGTAATATCAACGAGGCACGACGACTCTTCGCAGTTTCAATATCCCGCCACTCATCATGTCACTTTCAGCGTACAGCTTGCACAGTCCTACGTTCAGGACGAACTCGGACGAAGTCGCGGTCACGGCCACCCAGAGTTTTAGGTATATGTATCGCAGTTATCAATTAGTTATCGCGGGACCCGCCCCGGCGTCGCGTCAACTAGTGTGAAAACAACTGGCATGAATCGAAACGCCACGAAATGAAATATCGTGAATGAACGTGTCACTGCGACATAATAATCAAGTATTGTTAATGTCGCAGCACATGGCTGCGTGTGCGCAGGTGGCCCGCCGGCTAATACAGGGACCTTCGGGTAAAACTATAAATAACACTAAATATTACAATTTTCCATGCCAATAAGACACCATGGAAGTGCACCACTATTTTTTAAAGGTAAGCAATAATCTTGCCTCAATTAGATCTTGCCTAGAAGATATTGTCATCATCAGCATCCAACGTTTCAGAGCCCGGGGTCCGCTACCTAACCTAGATGATTTGACAACGTTACTATAACCAAAATTAAGAGATTAAGTGCCATTCAGTCCATGGACCACCTTCTGTCATGTACCATAGAGGACCTTAATGAGGCTAACGACAAAGGGGTCGCCGTGGCCACATACTGGTCAAAGATGATTTGAAATTGAAGCTACAGTGAAACCATTTCGACTTTATAAGAAGAATTAAGAGATATTGTATATGTGTATTTGTATGTATATGTGTAAGAAAACTTTTTAAAAAAGATAACATATTACATACCAAACGAATAACTGGTAAAGTAATAAAAATTGATAAATTTTAAAATTTTGTGAGAATACTACTTTGAAAAGTTGTAATTGTTTATTCTACAGAAATGAATTGAAATTAAAATGAATTCAGTGTATAAAGGGTGTCTATTTAGATATGTGTGTATGGGAGTATTCACTGTAACTTTAAAGTGCCTGGCCAGATCTCGTTTGGTTAGAATCCTAACATGGTCCCGAGTGGACCCGAGTGACATACTCGTAGGCTATTGTTTTGTAAATTTAAGAGGATTGTGTAGCTGAAAATTTTCATATAAAAAGCTATAATGTTTCTCCCCCTAAAATATAGTCCAATTTTGATAATTTTTTTACATGCTGTTGATATATTGGATAAGTACGGCTAGGGAAATATTGCTTATAACAAAAGTTATTAGCATCTCAATATCCATATTTTTTACTAAAACAACTACCTCGAGCGTTTTAATTTATTTAAGTTAAACTAAACCGAATTATTAAAATAGGAAACCTGAATTCCTGAATTGAATGACATCAAAATTGCCTTATTTTGTAAAGGTGGGTGGAAACGTTATCGCCCGAAACAATATTTCAGAAGGAAAAAGTAGGCAATCGCCTCTAAGAATCGCAACTGTCTCTATCGCACGACACGGGTCGGAAACAGAGCGGCGTGAAACAGATAGAATTTTTGCATACACCTACTCGCGATGCGTAGCAGCACTACACAACAGATGCGTTTTTTTTAAATAATAAATTAATGGCTCAGAGTAGAGTTCTGAAGTTACATGTTACAATATTTTCGATAATTTGACATGTTTACTATTTTAAACGAGATACGACTTCATCTTAGCCATTGTTTTCGGATTATGTATTTTGAAAGTTATTTTCTAATATGTATATTAATAAACTAGGCGACTATTATTCTTAAAATAATAGAGATACCATAGCCGTGATAGTTTTCCTTGAAAATGTACTGTTTCTATTATTAACACGATTTTTTTCAAATGTTTTTTAACTACCTTTAGCTTTTAGATAGACGCTCCACCCTTTAAAAAAATAGTTAAATATATTGCAAGACACTGAATCAAAAAATTGTCTTTTCAGCTCCTCAATAATAAATACATCTTTTATTATCAGATCAATGATCCAAATTTTTTTTTAATAATTATATCCCCAAAATAAAGCCAACTCCATCAAAATTGCCTGATCATCAAGGTACCTTCTCTTGGAGCTTGGTCGCGAACGATGGACTCCCGACACCGGACTCGGGCGACCTCGTTGTCTGCACCCTAAGCTTTCCTAGGCTTCAGGCTCCGGATCACTCGCTGGACCTGGCCAGGCGTGAAGAATACTGCATCTTCCTCTTCTGGTACCAGCTCCGCGAGATAGTCCCGAAGGTGTTCGATGACCATTTTGTAGTGGCCCTGGTCGGCCACTGGGTTCGGCGTAAATTGACGCTCCAGATGTTCCGCAAATATCTCAGCGCGATCTTCAGCTATAAAACGCGGGAAGCCATCGGCTGCCAGCAGCGGTCATCCGACCGCTGCTGGCAGCCGATGCCAATGTCCGACCGGGTTTGGGTTCGCCCGATAGCTGCCGGCAAAGACGGAGAACAGAGGGGATATCACTGCCCACCGAGAGTAGGTGGTTCTCCCACGATCTGGCTGCATGATAGCTTAGGTGATCCTTGATGATCTTTACCAGCTTTTTGAGCTCTGCTTGGTGGCGGGGCAGCGGGTGTTTTGCCACTGCCGCCGCAGCCACTTCTTTTAGGTCAACAATTTGTTATGTCGGCGGGCAAGGAGTTCGGCTTTTCAGTTGCCGAAACCGGTAGTCGTGCGGTTTCAAGTTTTGGAAATCCTTGGGGGAGGCCTATGTCCAGCAGTGGACTTCCTGTGGCTGATATGATGAAGGGTGGCGCGGATGCAGCAGGTGATGGCACTCGCTGCCTGCTCAACTTCTTCGCCGGTGGAGACCCGCTTGTTAGCGACCCTAGTCCCGCTCTCAAGTGCTTCCTCGTACTTCACCCAGCAAGTTATCGACGTCCTGTTGGGCAGCGAGACCCTCGCCGGGAAGTCCTGAAGGGCGAGAAGGGTCGGTGGTTTGATGGCAGGTCCAGGTAGAAGCTAACAGGCTAGCTACTGCGTGCGTGTCAGTGTGGCTGTGGGCTTTGCTGTGGGCTGTGGTTTGGGCATCATGTGGCATCTGCATCTCACACCTGACATTCACTTGTCGGGGGTTAAAAAATAATTCATCGTAAAATTAACTCCCATCGTCGCCATTTCTATTGCTCTCACCGTCTGACGTATAAAAAAACAATGTCATGTCATATTACAGCAAAGAGCTAGTTCATCTGTATTTCATCAATATATTTATCTAATCTCAAGTCATAAAATTCAAATTATAAACTTTAGAACGATTTTATATTGACGTACAAAATTTAAAAAATAGAATCTCATTATTAAACTTTATTCTCAAACAAAACAATGTTATAATGATTTTTTTTACCAATACGATACAGGTCAGTTATTGTTACGGCCCTGGATACATGTCATTTGAGCCACATAAAAATGGTGATACCTGTTAAAAAAAAAAAATGAATATCAAAACATTTATCAAAAACAAAACGCAAGTGACAACCCGCGCCTCGCGCCCTTCTCCCCTCTCTCTTTTCCTCAACAGCAGCCATAAGTTTCAATGTGCTCTCACTTTATTAAATAATTAAAAATGTTAAAACAGTGTCAAAGAACAATATAAGTACATATTCAAAGTAAACAAGTGTTTCTTTTCAAAATCGAACATTAATTGTGGTCCTTCGAAGTTATATAAACAGTAACCAGTGCAAGTGTTCTTCGAATTTGCGAATCATCGCAAACGCCGGCATCCATTTTATTTTGGGTACATAGCGTGCGCGCAGTGCTGTGGAGCAGTGTTACCAAATTACCACGCACACGTATCACAAATCAATCATTCACTCGGTTGGACCTCAGAACAATATCCCATATTCTATCTCTGGGTTGGACCGTATTCCCTCAGCGTATTCCGGACCATAGATAGACTGTCGGACGAAGTGACAGTGACAGACAAGTGTCAAACATGGGTAAATTTTTTTATTTTTTTATTAATGGCTTGACGCTACTGTGTATTTAGCTAGGAACAAGTTAATAAAACGTGAGATTTTTTTTCCTAACAAGTTACAATCAAAGGTTGGTGTAGGCCATTGATTGCTTTAAGGGAGCTTCTGGCGACAAATCTATACGTGTCCACTGGTTTTCATAGCCGATTGAGTGGCGGACGACGCCCGAAGACGCCCACACAGTCCGCGGAACAAATATCACTACAGCCGTGTAATATGACTGTCCACTTGTATTTCACATATTGTTCATGAGCATGAGCATTTATAACACCAAACAACACCAATTTAATATTATAAAGTCCACTTAAATCAATTTGCAAAATAATTTAAAGGAAACCCCAACCGAACCCCTTGACTTCCCGCCAAAAACTTTTCCATGGGTGAATTAGAAAAGTTGATTTCTAAAAGAGGCGATGCCAAAGGAAAATTAACAAGGATTATAAAATATCCAATACAAATTGAATCGGCTTCAATAAAGATAGATCCCAGTGAATTACGTGTCAGACAGAAGCGAAGAATTGTCAAGAATAATGGACAGATTCGAAGAGATACAGGCTCTAATCCTTGGATACAGAATCAACAAAAACAGAAATACACGAAGAAAAGCGCAGTAATTTTGAATCTCTCCTAGTCAGTTCACACCGAGACGCGACGCGACGCGACGTAGCGCGCACGTGAATGAAATATAGAACTTGTTTACTAGACAAATAGAGTGAGAGCCTGCTGCCCCTCGCTATGCATCGCTACGCAGCGTGGCAAAGCAGGCTGTCGCTGAAATTTGTATCTTTTTGCCTAGTAAACAAGTACTATATTTCTTCCAAAGTGCGCGCTACGTCGCGTCTCGGTGTGAACTGACCCTTAGTCGGACTGCAGCGCTATCTATTGGCGTCATAAAAAGCGTTTTTTTTATGTCATTCGGAAAAGCCCTCATTGAGTGGCGGCCGACGCCTGAAAAAAAAATAAAGAAAAAATGATGTATGAATGTGTGTCAAAGCAGACACGTCACGTCATTTATATCAAAGAGACATGCTATTAGATCTGTATCAAAACTTTCCAGAGAGTCTATCTCATCGATTATAACGGGAAAACATTTGTGAATTCAACAAACAATTTATTTATACATATACACACTTTGCGACAAGCTTTTTTAATAATTTTGTAAACTGTTGTTTATTAATGGATGTGTTCGAGAAAATACCGGAGGTCAAAAACTGCTGTTTCAGTATAACTCTCAAAATTGGGTGTATAATCATAGCAATATGTTGTTTATTTGTAAGAGACACACACACCATGCAATATATTTGAATAAATTAAAGAAGAGCTGTCGAATATATCTAAAATATGTCTGTTCTTACCCCAACCATATAAGTTATGGGTAACTTACTTTGGGGTAGTGATGAGCCGTTCCCGGAAACTTTTCCAAAATTCCCGGGGACGTTCCTAAATTCCCGGGAATTTGGAAATGTTCCCACGGAACGTTCCCGTATTTCTAGGGAATGTTACGGAATATTGGATATATGTATTTGTATTTTAACCGTAGCAAGTGATGCATTTACGTTAGTAAAATATATTTACAGTGATAAAAAATATGTCTGATTAATAAAATTACAACTTTCACTGGCATTTCCATTTTTTGGGAATATTCCCGGGAACGTTCCCGGAAATCTGGGGAACGGGAACGGCACATCATTACTTTGCCTACCTTAATCAGTGTGATTCGTTCCTATATATTATTATTTATTTATTTATTTATTTATGGGTTCTCTCTTTATGTGTATTAATACCGATTCTGGACTATTGTGTTACGTCAGCTTTAGGGTCATGATTTTCATAGGTACGTTTAATCACTTACATCTTCAGTAATATAATTTTGGTTTTACAGAGTACGACTGCTACTATAATTGACTACGATTACTTAGGTTATTCTGAAACGATCTCGGTGTCAAACCGCAGTCAGCTGATACTTAACAGGGCCTATGACTTAACCTGCTTTGGGCCCACCTTCAATAGACGCTGTCCGCAGCGTTCAGCCATGCGGTTCTTTTTTATACACATCATATTAGTGGCAGGCGTCGCCTTGTTCATTGCCAGTATAACATTACTGTTTGGTATTTATTTAGTAAGTATTCGTTCTTTTTAGCGTACAAAGACGTACCTCTATCAGTCAACTGCTGGCCTAAATGCCGGAAGGATTTGTCTATTATCACTACGCCGGGCAGGGATTGGCGATCGCAGTAGATGGTATGAAGTTTTTTGCACAGAGGATTTAGCTGCGGTCTCTGTTATGTAACATCCTTCAGTCAACTGGTATTCCACCCGTAGGAAAGTAAAAGGGTGGCTTTGTAAAAAACTTCATTGGTGGGTAAAAGGGCGGAATCGTGTTCTACTTTGTTTAAGTATAAAAAAAAATCATCGTGCTTTCTCGTGTCTGTCTTTACTTCATAGGCCTTGGTTTGGGACGTGTGGTTCCCGGCCTAAAATAAGACCACACAATATCTCTTCCTGTGGTATTGTAAGAGGTGATCAAAGGACGAAACACAAAAATATTGTGGTACAATTGCATTCCCAAAGATTTGACGTCAAACAGCGGCCATTTCATGTCGTCTGACGTCAGGTAGTAAAACTACAGCAGAATTAGAAGGTGTTCCAGCTGATTTTTGTCCACTTAGCATGGTCATATAATCCCACCATAAGACGCAATGGCATAGCATCTGTTGACTATCTGTTGTTTATTTTTTATTTACAAACCCATCATCTCAGTATGACTTTAACTCTTTATACCAGCTCTGTCTACCCCGTAAACGGTGAAGCAAGTTATTATGCTCCAAATGATCATTTTTTGATTTTCAGAAAAAAATCATAACAGTCACGATATTTTTGTACACATACAGTATCTGGAAACTAATAGACATGGTGGTGATCATATTCATGGTCGGGGCGGGGTGGTTCAGCAGATGCAAGTCGACGGCCTGGGGGCAATTTAACTGCTTCCTCGCAGCGTTCATTAATATTCTCGGTAAGAGAAGAAACTATATAAAGTTCTATTACTAAGTTACGCCCAAAATTATGCTTGAAACTATAAGATAAAAAAAATACAAAGAATTAACCTGCTTCTCTTCCCGAACAGATCGTTAGAGCCGATATAGGAAATGGACAAGAATTTAATAATAATAATAGCGGGCAGCTAGGTTAGGTTTTTATAATGTGTTTATATTTTGTATTTTTTTTATATTTTACTTTTTATATACTTATTATAAATAACCTAGCCTAATAGACCGACGTCCCAGGGCAAAAAAAGTGTATCATGGTAGTGTAGTATGGAGACATATAGTGCCATAGACCTATACCTAGAGTAGCCAAATAACCATTTCTTACGCGTCAACTAGGAAGCTCGTGGAAGTAATGGGGTCCGAAATATCAGGAAATTTGCAAAAAAAATCATTTTACTAAGACACGACAGTACTATCATTTCTTATGGCGATACTAGGAAGCTTTCTTGAAAATCAGAAGCTTTTTGTTCAGTAGGTAAGGGCGCCCACCACCCAAGTAAAGATAAGGTATAGAGTTATTATAACCGTAAAAATTCGAATGTTCGCAAAATGTGCTACATTTCTGAAGCCACTCTAGGTATAGGTCTACGGCACTATATATGTCTCCAGTGCTAGTAAGTACTTTTGATATCTACCTCATTCAATAGCAGGATTGATGGCCTTCCGCCAGGAACCAAACAACATAATCAAAACAGCAAGTTTACTGCAAGTATTGCAATTTCCTGCGGGGTGCAGCAAATGATTCAGTCCTGTCAGTGCAGTTCCACACTGATTCGGAAAAGAAGCCTTCTTTATCATTCTCTCTACTTTAATGAAGCCATCTTTGTCTTCCTGTCCTCTATTAGGAACCGAAGGAGCCTTGCCGGGAATGTACTATGATAGTTGAGTGGAACGTGAATCCTGTATTTTTTTAATTTTAAAAATAAATTTAGAAAGTGTAGGCCAAATCCTCTAACTGCTCTAGCTAATATTTGGCTTGTACAGAGAGGGTCATGCTCTTGCAGTGGAGACAAAAGACCTAATGATGATGACTGAAATTTCAGCGTTGGTTTTTGTACGATATGACGGGCCTGCTATTACATTTCTGATAAAATTAAATAAATAAATGGTATGAAAGCCTCGGTGAGCAAGTTTGAGAGTAGTAACTTTATTACAAATGTACTAGTAGGCCAGTCATATCGTACAAAAACAAACGCTGAAATTGCAATAATTGCGGTAAACTTTAACTTCCGTTTTCTTCTTTTCAGTGGGATTGTACATCATAATAGTAGTAAAGAGTTATAGATCAACTTTTGAGAATTAATAATATACTTATAAGTAAGCTACCAACATTCATATATCTCCAATTGAAGTTCTTTGTTCTTCTATGGAAAAATAATGGGAAAAATATAAGGAACTATGGAAAAATGATTTGCGACTGACAACTTGCTTGAAGACACTGTACTTCGTTAACACTAACCTGCGAAACTTCAAGATGTACAGTATACGAGTAATACGAGTGTGCGTGTTAAAGAGATGGGGCTCGTGAGGAATAAGCAAGGAGAAGAATATGCTAATAAAAATAAGTTCGTCCATAGTCTATTACTCCCAGTAGAACAACTAGGTGTGCCACGATTTCTTGTTGTGACGTATCTAGAGGTGGAACACTCGGACGAACAGGGCCGTTTTCATAATGTCGCCTTTGTGTGATGCACGTCCTGCACGGGATCCCTTCGTTTCGATGCGATTTTCATTGTACTTAAGGTGAAGGTATAGGCAAATGGTCTTGAAGTGGCGCCCTCATTTGAAATAAATTGTTAACTCGTAAATATGGAGATGATTTCCATATTGCTCTTTGTCATGCACTAGATAGCCCTTTAAATTATTTTATGAACCACCGTTGAAAGTATTTACATTAGTCCGTCTAGCTTCAAAACTTGCCTCTGCCAAAAGTGGCCACGGTAAGTTCTAAAGCTAGACGGATCACCAATAATAGTTTCAACGGCAGTTCATAAAATAATTTAAAGGGCTATCTAGTGCATGACGAAGAGCAATATGGAAATTATCACCATATTTTACGAGTTAACAATTTAGTCCATACATCAAGGCCATTTGCCTATATCTTCACAATAACACGGTGTGTCGCTAAATTTATTTCGAAGTAACATGGTGTAGAAGTAATAAATTATCGAACTAGAGTTATTGGTGTAGGGTTTATCTTAACAGGAAGTATCGCTTAAACGTTACATAGCACCAGTGAAGTATCGACGGAGTAAAACATCGCACTAATTTAGTGACACACCGTGTTACGTATTTTGGAAATCGCATCACCGAATTTTGAAACGAAATAGGAACCCGTCCTGCACGCATACGCTCAACGGCTCGAACCCGATGTGGCTTTCGTCATTTTCTTCTCCAAAAATAATAAGCACGTCAATGTTAAGAAAATGAAATAGTCGAAACATTTTTAACGATAGCTGCTAGACGTCACCCTTACTTGGAAAAATATTAGTGCGAAAAGTGCAACCGGCCGCCTCCGTCTAGAGATGTTTGTGCTTAGCCCTTTAGTCCCTGACGACATCCACAGGAAGAAATGGTCCTATTTTAGGTTGGAAACCACACGGTGGTGGACCAAACAATCTAGTGGTGGTTTCAGCCGTAACTACGCACCACCCTTCCTCATCTAAGCATGTGTAATTGCACCTTTAGCCATACTGATTCGAAAAAACCTGGAGCCCGCGCTTATCTCCTTCGTCACAAGGCCAAGTGGTGCAGATATATCCGGAAATTAGTATTGAAAAAATAGGTGTGGACTTCTACTACGGTCCTGTCTTTAGTTTTGTTGCTTCTTTATTCCTAGCAAATACAATCAAAGTTGGTGTAAAGGGCGACTAATGTATACGAGTCCACTGGTTTTCATAGCTGATTGAGTGGCGGACGGCGCCTACGCCTATCACAGTCCGTTTTACAAATATCACTACAGCCGTACTACTGTCCTGTCTGTCCTTATGACTTTAACTACTTTACATATTGTTCATGGGCATGATCATTCATAACACCTAACTACACTTATTTCACAATATACTCGTAAAGTGCACTAAAATCAATTTGCAAAATGAATTAAACAACCCAACTGAATGAACCCCTTGACTTCTTGCCAAAAATGGAATGCAAATTGTAGTATGAGATAGTGTCAAAGGTACTTACAAACCATTCTACCTCTATGGTTTTATTTATTTAATCGCCTCTTACTACATCTACAGGAAAATAACATGTAAACGTGTTTTACAGAATTCGTGTCTGACGAAGGTTTAAAACTTCCTTAGGCCTCTTGTATCAGTAAATTGGCCCTGTATTCCAACCAGAGGCGTACTCATAGGCTAGGCGTGGGCGACGTTGGCAGAGTCTCGTGGTCTATATATATATTTTTTTTAATTACCTTATTTGTCCCATTGTTGGGCAAAGGTCTCTCCCATCTACTTCCACTGGTCTCTTTCCCGTGTAAATCCCGACCATCCTTTCTGAAATGTGTCGAGATCGTCTCGCCAGTGCCTTTTAGACCTGCCCGGGCGACGGTAATCTTCTTTAGGCAACCACTCCGTTGCAATTCTTGCCCATCTTTCGCTGTGCATCCTACCGAAATGCCCTGCCCAATTCCATTTCAGTATGGCGGTCTTATGTCCCACATCAACGATCCGTGTTTTGGATCGCATTGTGTTGTTTGGGATTCCATAGCTCTCTGACGTACCTTAAGTTTGGACTTCAAATTCTCGGTCTGTGACCACGTTTGAGCACCATAGGTTAGGACAGTATTGCAGGCTGAATCACCTGATTACCCAAAAAGAAAAATGATTCCGTGCTTCGGAAGGCACGTAAAGCTGTTGGTCCCGAACGCCATCTAGCGTTTGTACCTATCCTAGGATTGATTCTGGTCTAGCCTTCGGGTTGCGGAGGCCAGACGGCAGTCATTCTGTAGAAAAACCAGTAATCTCATCAAATCACCTAGGTAAGGTAGCAGCGGACCCCGGGCTCTTAAACGTAACCGCTGACGATGCAACCGGGAATACGCTTGGATGATGATGAGGTCAGGACAGTTTTACATTACTATCATCATATCAGCTACAGGAAGTCCACTGCTAGACATAGGCCTCCCCCAAGGATTTCCAAAACCGATCGGAAGCGGCCTGCATCCAGCGTTTTCCTGCAACCTTGCTCAGCTCGTCTGACCACCTAGCAGGTGGGTGTCCTACGTTGCGCTTGCCGGGACGTGACCGCCATTCGAGAACCTTTCTGCCCCATCGGCCATCGGTTCTTTGCGCTATGTGCCCCGCCCACTGCCACTTCAATGAGCTAATCCGCTGGGCTATGTCTGTGACCTTTGTTCTTCTACAAATCTCCTCATTTCTGATTCGATCACGTAAAGAAACATCTAACATAGCCCTCTCCATAGCCCGTTGAGCGACCTTGAGCCTTCTTATGAGACCCATAGTAAGGGACCACGTTTCAGAGCCATAAGTCATCACTGGTAACACACATTGATTAAGCACTTTCGTATTAAGGCACTGGGGTATTTTGGACGAGAAGACACTGCGTAACTTCCCGAACGCTGCCCAGCCGAGTCGGATTCGTCGAAAGACCTCTTCCTCGAAGCTGGAACTTCCTGCCTGGACCAATTGACCCAGGTAGATATACTGGTCTACAACTTCGAGGGTAGAGCTCCCAACAGTAACAGGTAAAGGCGTTACGTGCATGTTCGACATGACCTTCGTCTTGTCAATGTTAATTTTCAAGCTAACCTCGTTGGGAAACTCGATTTAGTTCTTCAAGCATCGCACTTAAGTTATCCATCGATTCTGCCATGACAACGATATCGTCGGCAAATCGAAGGTGAGTGATATACTCGCCATTGATGTTAATGCCCAGTCCTTTCCATTCTAGAAGCTTGAAGGCATCTTCCAGAGCAGCGGTAAACAGTTTTGAAGATATGACATCTCCCTGTCTCACGCCTCTTTGCAATGGAATAGCCTTCCTACTCGGACCGACATAGTGGCTTTGTTGTATAAACACTTCAACACCTCGATATACCGATAGTCAATACGGCACCGCTGGAGAGACTGAAGCACGGCCCATGTTTCGATCGAATCGAAGGCTTTCTCATAGTCCACGAACCCCACAAGCATAACGGCTGGTTATACTCCCTCGTCTTCTCTATAACCTGCCCCAGCGTATGGATGTGGTCCATGGTACTATAGCCTTTTCGGAACCCGGCTTGTTCGGGAGGTTGGAAGGCATCAAATCTGTTAGCGAGACGGTTCGTGATGACTCTCGAAAACAACTTATAGACATGACTCAGAAGTGTGATGGGCCTATAGTTCTTCAAGAGTGTTGTCACCCTTTTTGAAGAACAGAACCACCACACTCCCGTTCCACGCCTCTGGCGTCACTCCCTCGAGTAGAACGGAATTAAAGAGCCTTTGAAGGACTTTCTGTTCCGGCGTTCCGCCCGCTTTCAAAAGCTCTGCTGTGATTCCGTCCTCGCCCGGCGCCTTGTTGTTTTTAAGCTGTTTGAGAGCCATCCTAATCTTGTACAGACTGATGTCCCGGATATCTTCGGTATAGTGCCAGGTTAAATTGGCTCTTGGATCTCTTGCCGTATTTGTGTTAGGTTTTGCAACGGATGTATATAACTGCCCATAAAACCTCTCGATCTCTCCCAGCACCCCCTCTGTCGACACAACGTTTCCGCTCTCCGTCTTCAGCTTAGTCAATTGGCTCTGCCTAGTAGACATGGCCCTTGCAAACACTTTGGAACCTTTGTTTTGTTCTATCGTCTCCTTAATACATTTAGTATTAAAGAAGCGTATGTCATGTCGCAAGGACTTTTGAATTTGTCGGTTGAGCTTTCGATATTACTTAGCGTCTTCGGAGGTTTGCAGCGGCATCGATCGTCACTGTGTCATTAGGTCTGAGGGTCTGAGCAGAGATTTTTTGAGGCTTTCTTTTAGGGCGGGACTTACAGAACTTAGATCCCACTGCTTGGACAGTTTCTATAAACCCGTTGCTTATGTCGTCCACTGAAACGCAATCCTGGAGAAGTTCAAAGCGATTAGGTCGATATTCAAAATGCCTCTTACAATTCTGTGATCGCTGCCGGTTTTAATCCTATTGATCACGGAGACATCATTGAATATCTACTTTTTCGCTGTCAGGAAGAAGTCTATCTCGTTCTTGACTGGGGGCTGGTTATTTTTACTAGAGCCCATCCAGGTCCACTTCCTCTGTGGCGGCTTCTTGAAGAAAGAGTTCATCGCAAAGAGTCCCACTTCCTCCAGAAAATCAGTCAGCCTGTGCCCCCTGTTATTGCGCTTACCATATCCAAATTGCCCCACCCTAATCTCTCCATCGCGTCCCTTGCCCAGTTTTGCGTTAAAATCCCTCATAATAACCGTGAAATGGGTTTTGGAGGCGTGTATGGCTCTACTAATGTCCTCATACACTACCTCAACCTCCGCATCTGAGTGTGTTCCGGTCGGCATGTATACCTGTATGACCTTCAACGAGTATCTTTCGGATACTCTGAGTATCAGGTATTATTATACCTGATACTCAGAGTATCCGAAAGATACTCGTATCCAGTGTTTCCAGCAGGGTAATCCCTGCTGGAAACACTGTCGATGTTCATAACGTTCTTTATGAGGGACCTGTGAACGAGAAACCCAACACCATGCTGGGACTTCTTTTCGTCTCCCTCCCGGTGATAGAGTAGGTTACAGGACTCTAAGGTTGTCGTGCCCTCGCCCTCTCTTCGGACTTCAGACGACCCCACTATGTCCCACCGTAGCCTACTCATCTCCTCTTCCACCTCAGCCAGTTTCTCGTCTGTCCTCAAAGCAGACGTTGACGTTACATTACTATGTTACATTACTTTTTTTATTTAATTAAATTATGAATAAATTAATAAAGTATGTTATTGAATTACTTTTTCCTATGCTAAAGAATAAAGAAGAAAATAATACAATTACGAATATATGTGCAAAATTTGCAGATATATTTTATTTACCGGCTTTTAGTTTACTACACGTAAACTAAAAGTATAATAAAAAGGCGAAGTCAGGTGGTAACTTCAGCTTGTACACCCTACAGAAATGAAAAATAAAATATGTATTGAGATATCGTTCTAATTTATATATGCCATAAGAAAATGAACGATGGTTATATTTCATCGCATGCTAATTTAATCAGCATTACAAGCTCTTTGTCTATGCCTTTATGGGTTATTTGTTCTTTGCCTCTATAGGTTACTGTTTTTTGCCAGCAAGAAAAAATGATCTAGGTACTTATGAAAGGTACATAAGGTACATTATTGCTCTTTGGTTCTTATCAAAGACAAAGATATAAGACATCCTTTCTTATCCTTTCTTGCTCTTTGATCAAAGATATTGGATAAGGTACTTTATTACCCTTTGGTACTTATGCTGTTTTGACCAGAGATGGGTGTTCGAGCTTGGACCAAAGATATTGTTAAGCTGTTAGGAGAATAAGACAATTGACAGATGTAGCAACTGCTAGACAAGTGTACTTTAGTTACTTTCACAGTCTAATGTCTTACGGGATTCTTCTATGGGGGAGTGCAGCCGACATTCAGACTATTTTTCTTTTACAAAAAAGAGCAATTCGTGCTATTTACGGTTTAGGATCAAGAGACTCACTGAGGGAATTATTCAAGGAAATAGGTATACTTACTTTTGCATCACAATTCATATTTGAAAATATAATGTATGTAAGGAAAAATATTTCCTTGTTCAATAAAGTAAGTGATTTTACAGATAGAAATTTACGTAATAAGAATGACTTAGTTAGCCCGTATTACAGGCTGAATACAGTCAGTAAGTCTTTTATGGGGAAGTGTATACTTTTTTATAATAAATTGTCAGAATCGGTCCTTGATATGCCAAACAGAAAATTCAAAGCTTATGTAAAGAAAGTACTTTGTGAGAAGGCTTATTATAGGACCGATGACTATCTTAAAGACAAAAAGGTCTGGCTTGAGCTTGGCGCGGGTCCCTCTTAAAGGTTTGTATACTTAGACATGTCATAATTTAGGTACATTGGTACATACTAAATTTACAAATTGACATTATTTTAAATTTCGTAATTCTTATAATTCAATTTAATTATGACTTTATAAACAATGTAATCTCTGTCCATCTATATAACTAATTTTAAGTTTTTAGTTTGTTAGTTGACGTCTTTGGAGAAAACGTGCAGTGCAGTTTGTTGCCGCTTCTTCTGCACTTGCGCCTAGGAAGCGGCGTAAACTTAGCTGTAAGTAACGATTTGACGTCAACATTTGTGCAAAACAAAACAAAGTGACTATTATTAAGAGATATTATAAATATCCTATGATAATAAAGATATTTTGAATTGAATTGGACGTAAGTACATTACTAAGAGCAAGAAAGGATGTCCTCCAAAATCTCTGGTTGTTTTTTAGTTTTGACCTCAGGTTTTGACCCCTTATCTCAGGTTTAGACTCACGTCATTCATATCAAAGAGACATTTTGTCAAACCATAGATCTGTATTCTGTATATCCCATTCATAATAACGGAAAAACATTTTTGAATTCAACATACAATTTATTTATACGTATACACACTTTGCGACAAGCTTTTTAATAATTTTATAAACAATTGTTCATAATATATATTTGATGCAGTATATTTGATTAAATTATAAAACAGCTGTCGAATATGTCCAAAACGTGTCTGTTCTTACCCCAACCAAAGATAACATAATTACTAACTCAAAAACTTATGAACACGAGGATCAGAAAGATTTCCGGAAGGCTTCTAACCTACTTGATCATAATGAGCCTGGAGCGCTCTTAGTGAAGTTATGGGTTCTCCCTTTGTGTGTATTAATACCGATTCTGGACTATTGTGTAACGTCTGTTCGACGGTCATGATTTCCTTTAAAAAATATAGGTAGGTAAGTTTAGTCACTTACATCTTCAGTACGTGATTTTGGCTTTTCAGACTACGGCTAGTGCGATAACTTACAACAATTTCTTAAATCGTCGAATCCGGACGCAGATACCACGTGGCACGTATGTTTTCACCTGCACACAGTACCACTACAAAAGTCCCTGTCCGCAGCGTTCAGCTATGCAGAATGGCTTTATGTACATCATATTAGTGGCAGGCATCGCCTTGTTTATTGCCAGTATAACATTCCTTGCTGGTATTTACTTATTAAGTATTCGTTCTTTATAATGTACAAAGACGTAGATATCTCTATCGGTCTAATGCTGGCCTAAAGGCTGGAAGGATTTGTCCATGATCAGATCAGCTCGCTGGGCAGGGATTGACGATCGCAGTAGATGGTAGATTTTTTGCACAGAGGACTAAGCTGCGCGTTCTCTGATATGTAATCTCCTTCAGTCACCTGGTACTCCATCTGTAGAAAAGAAGGGTGGCCTTGGAGATAAATCGTATTCTATTTTGTGTAAGTATAATAAGATCTTGTCTCCTGTAGGAATTTAATTACTTCATGGGTCTTGGTTTGGAACATGTGGTTCCCGGCCAAGAATAGGACCACACATCTCCTCCTGTGGTGTCGTAAGAGGTGACTAAAGAACTAAACACAAAAATATCGTTCTACAATTCCTACCCAAAGATGGGTTGACGTCAAACGGCGACCATTTGACGTCGTCTGACGTCAGGTAGTAAAACTACAGCTAAATTGTAAAAGGTGTTCCAGCTGTTTCTTCTCCACTTCTCATGATCGTTGACATCAACTTAGGGATATTTCCCCAGTGTGAGACGCAATGGCATAGCATCTGTTGACTATTTGTTGTTCCTTTTTAGGGTTCCGTACCCGAAGGGTGCAAACGGGTCCCTATTACTGAGACTCCGCTGTCTGTCTGTCCGTCAGTCACAGGGCCCTATCTCTGGAACCGTAATAGCTAGACACTTGAAATTTTCACCGATTATGTATTACTGTGGCGGATATAACAAAATAAAAAATAGTTAAAAATTAAAGGGGTCGTCATACAAGAAACGTGTTTTTTTCAGCGTTTTTAACTTGATCTTCATAATGGCATTAACTAGATACTTGAAATTTTCACCAATTATGTATTACTATGACCACAATAACAAAAAATACTAAAAATAAAATAAAGTTAAAAATTAAAGGGGGTCGTCATACAAGAAACGTGTTTCTTCAGCGTTTTAAAACATTGTACGGAGGTACGGAACCCTTCATGTACGAGTCCGACTCGCACTTGCCCGTTTATTTCTCGGCATCACCTGGGTTGACTGGTAAATTAAAGCCAATGGCTTTAAGTTCACAATACAATACAAAAATCTTTATTACACCAAATAAAACACAATAAAAATTACAAAGCTTACGGAACTTATAAATAAATAAGGTACAAGAGTTAACTTCACTTATTACATTTGTAATAAAGTTAAATAAATAAATAGTACGAAAGCTTCAATGAGCAAGTTTGACTCACACTAGTCCAGTCTTGATTATTTTAAACAAGTAGTATTAACTTCCGCGTTCTTCTTTTCAGTGGGATTGTACTTTATAATAGTAGTGAAGAGTTATGGATCAACTTTGGAAAATGAATATGATACTTAAAAGTTATTATACCTACAACTTTCATATAGGTACCTCCAATTGAAGTTCTTTGTTCCGCCAAGGAACTATGAAAAAGTGATTTGCGACTGTTTAAAAAAGATGGCAACGTATGATGAAGTGATTCCAGTACATCTTGAAGACACTGCACATCGTTAACACTAACGATCTCTAAAGGCTTTTGTAGTTAAGACGCCATTACAGTTTTTTATAAAATAAATTTAAATGATAATTTATTATTTGAAACATTATAAATATGTATAAAAAACCGAGTTCTCGTCATTATTTGTCATTCATAACTAAAAAAAACTACTAACAAAGCTTAAATATATTTTAATAGCTAAATTTAGTTTACAATTTTAGTTTAGATTACTATTTTGTTCACTTATAGTTTAGTTTAATAATATACTCGTATATAATATATTTGCAATAAACTGGTAGGTACTCGCACTTGTGTTTATGGGAAAACAACACTTATTATTATTTTTAATTTTCACATGGCCATTATATTCCAAATGACTTGATTCAATCTTTATTAAAATAAATATGTTTCTTAATATCCCCAAAAATATCGCCACCGTTCATCCAATAAACGAGCGGTATAGTGGTGCTACAGAGGCGGCCAATTATGGTACGAGCGGTTAGAAGTTATGGTACGAGTGCTACAAGAACTTATTATAGATACCTACATAAGCGTATACTATCGCTAGCATAGGTCCTTTGTATGTTCGTCTTAATACGCATTATCAACCATTGTAGACACAGTATAGAAAAATTTCTAGTGTGACAGACGGACGGACAGACAGCGGAATCTCATTAATAGGGCCCCGTTGGCACCCTTTGGGTACAGAACCCTAAAAAACAACAAACAGGGCTGGCTAAATAAAAACTTATAAGCTCGTAATCAATGATTTCAACTAAGGATGAGCCCGTCGGAACCTTTTGCATAAAATATCTTCATACAATTCAAAGTCGCGCCCGGAGTGACAACAGCACATGCGCTGCTGTCACTCCGGGCGTGACGCCGCGATCATGGCCGCCAGTCGGCTGTAATATTTGCTCGGTAAAATTCCTTAGTATTTTAATTATAACAAACAGTTATGTTACTTACCGATGATATGATATTCCATGTACTTTTTTAACCTATATTGTAGTATTTGCAACTTTTCAATGCGCAACCAGGCATTTTTATGGCTGAACTTCCGCGGACCGAAGACGACTTAGTGGCGTTGGTCCGCAAACCGAGTTTATCGGGTCAACGAGTTGGTGCCATTTCTTTGCGCGGTTGGCCTAGTCCTTACGCTAGTAATATTAAGTCAATGGTGTATAATTCTAAGTATGTACCTTGGACAGTCAAGTGGGTGATAATATTATTATATAGATTGAAACGCGTGGCTCATATAGCCACAAAGTGTTATTCTGAAGGTAGATGGCGCATGGGTAACAGGAAGGAGCAAAGAATGATGACCAAAGTAAGGTGGAAAAACGATTGTCAAATATCGCATTAGAGATATGGGACCAAATCGATTACCAGGAGTGGAAAAGGATAGGGTTACAAAAGGTTCTTAATCTTCATTGAATACGACTCTTGTTCCTGAGGTGAAACTTGATTACGTGTTACACCACACATGCTGACTAACGCTCAAATCCAAACTAAAGAAAGTATCCCTCAGCACCATAAGGGTGCAGTATGCCTGACTTTTTTTGCTATTATTAGAAAGCATATATGATCCTTCTGGACGAGATTACGTATGTCTACTCATAGTAAAGTTGCTCCTGCTCCTTGGCTAGCTCCTGCTGCGAGGCGTTAGCCAAGATGTGACCAGCTGTTTAGGAACTAAATAAGAAATGACAGTACCGGACTCACATACGGTGTACGCTGTAAAATTAAAATTTTAATATGGTATATTATTTTATTTTTACTTATACTGTACTTTGTACATTGTATTATTTATTTGTATTTGGTTTTCACCTTAAATAACGAAAATATTATTATTATAAATCATGCATGGTGCGTTGCTATGATATTGTTTCTCTAGGAAGATCTTCCTCTTTATTTGATGTCAGTCCACGTGACGTTGACACTGGATTGTTCTTACTGGTGCTGGCTGTTGTCTCCTCGCCGCCAGTTCGTTTCCCGCGCGGAGAACTCCGCCTTTTCGCATCTCTGAGTGCTTTGGGTGTGCAGGGCACGGTCACTATTGTTGATCTAAAACTTTTCACGACTATAATAAAGTATGCGAAGACTGAAAAGAGATAAATATTTGTGGCTATTCAGATAAATCAGTCGTATCGTAACTAAATCGTACAAAGCCTGTTATTATGATGGCAGAACCAAACCAAAAGCTATGCACATATAGAGTAGAGGTATAGTCATCACACAAAATGAATTTGGTATTTATTTATTTTCTTATACAGCTGTCTTTATAGATAAAGGCTAATGCAACATGCAATGTTAGCCCAAGCAGCAAAAATATGTTCTATATATGTCGAGATCTCGTTCCTATTTATGCAAAATCATGCAATTTAAGTGGTAATAAATAATACTCGAGTAAGAGTGCTGTCAAAGTTTAACCAACCCAAATTGGACTCAATGTATTCAGTCTTATAACAGAAGTTGACTATATAAGACTGAATACATTGAGTCCAATTTTTATAGAAATAAAAATTTAATAATCGCTGAATAAACGAAGCGAACATGCTATAAATGTCGAGTAAAAGCGAAAAAATTACTAGGTATCAGTTCTGTAATAGCAAAAAATGCGTAATCACAATTAATTTATGCTTTAAAAGGTACCAGTTTTCTATTAGGTACTCAGCAATTTTGTTCCGTAAAATCTTCCAAAACACTTTTACTTAGAAAAGTTCTGTGAAACCTCTTACAAAGAATCATATTATTTAATCTACTTATGTCAATAATCTAAATTTTGTTCTCGCTTCCACGCACACAAATTTACTCCAGCCGAAGCGAGACAGCAAGCCATGCCCCCGCATGGCTTGCTGTCTCGCTTCGCCTCATTGACCCACCGCGATTCCCGACGGGGGCGTCGGGAATCGCGGTGGGTCAATGAGGCTGGTTCTGGTTTTAAGGATTTTTTCGTTTTAAAAATAATATTTAAGAGTTATTTAAAAAGTAAGACATATGATGACTGTCTTATGTTTTTATACAATTATAATCCAAAGTAACAAGTGCGAATATATTGTATTTCTTAAATACTTTCTGTTTTAGTATAATTCTGAGGTGATTTGGAAGCAACTTCGCAATGTTTTTCTATAGAGAAAATTTTAAGCAATCGTGTTTTCGAAACTTATTATGTTTAGAGTTAGTCCTGAAGTTTGCTGTGTTTTTATTTCAAAGTTTTTATTTGGTTAATATTGATAATATTTAAGATCGCTCTAAGAACTTTAGGGTAGTACTGGCTCTTAAAAGCTTACTCCTGGACTTAGGGCTTTGCCAAGGAGTGTAGTAGGAATTATGTAGTGTGTAGTCAACCTAATACCTATATGTGTGTTACATATTATATATAAGCTTGTGTATCAATAAAGCCTGGAGTACGTTAGTAAACTTCGATCGTTTCACTTGTCTCATACCTCCCACCTTACACTGATTGGAAGCGGCCTGCATCCAGTGGGCATCCCTACTTTGTAGCGCAGCACGGGATATGCGTTCTTGTTGAAGTACTTATATTACACAGCTGAGAAAATTTTCGATGCATCGATTGTTAACTACCGCCTTTAGAGCCATATTTCAAATGAATGCTGATTTGAAGACCTCCGTGACGTGGTTAACACCCTAGTCCATCACTCGGAGGCTCTGGGTTCGATTCCTAGCCAGACCCAGGACAAGTTAAAAAAAGGCCTTTGTCAAATTGTCCTGGCCTTTGCGGGTCTTGGGTGTTTATCTATTCTTTTCACCGTCTACGAACGCAGGCATCTTATCTCAGGCGCATGCCGGGTTACCAAGCAGCCCACGACGCGACGCCGCGACGCCTGGCTCCAGATACAGTTGTATTATTTGATGCCAATTGGTTTACGATCAGGAATAACTTACTGCATAATTCAATGATATGGTTAGTAACGCATACTGAAAGCGAAATCTCACTGATTGCACAATCATTCCCTGATGCACTTAGGCAGTACAATATGATTCGGGTTATCATCGACGTGACTTGCGAGAAAACGATGAAGTACAGATAAATTGTAACCAGCTTACGATTTTTCTGAAAAAAAAGAGTACTTATTTATAGTTTTCTAGACGTATAAAACAAACCCATCTTAATTGAATTATAAATTCAATGCCCAACTCTATGTTCTCTACCTTTTAAAAATATAAATGTTACTAACTGTAGGCAATATTCAATTACTTAAGAGCCTTCAAATATTTTAATTCATCAAGCGAGGTAGGTATGTAATTCGTTTGATCATAAAGCAGTGCAGATAGAAAATCTGTCTTCATTTAAGAAAACAAACCTACGTTGAAATATGTCCCAACTGCTTGGGAGCTATTTGATCAAGAAGAACGATTGATATAAGCGTTCTTATATGTGTCGTAGTTGAATAGTATAATCCGCTAATTCACTACACCTCTAGCAGTTTGGCATTACAGCTCGGTTTCGTTAAACAGCGTTAAATAACTGACACCTCATACGCAGAATGACATAAACAATTTGTATTCATCAATGCCGCGGCGCAAGATGTAAGATTGTAGATTTAGTTCGGAATTCTTCACAGCGTTCCGAGAGTAAGCTGTTTTCATCGAGAGAGATCGGAGACATCGTTTATGATTTTGGACTGAACTTTGTATCATTCCTTATTGGTGTTTTATGATGTTGGAGACTAGATTACATATTAAGAAGTTGAATTGAGGTTTTATTTTAATGCCCCGTCATAAATTTGTCTGTTAATAACATCCTGCAAATAACCTATTTCTACAGTCTAAACGTGGTTAGCTGGTTTGTTAAACGTGACACATTGACAATCCAGCTGAACGATATTTAGCTGTTTAACAAAACCGATCTGTAATGCCAAACTCCTAGAGGTTTAGTGAATTAGCGGTTTATACCATCCAACTGCGACATATATAAAAGAACAAGGGTGACTGATTTATGAACGCCCAGCCTAAACCATTTCGTAAAAGCTATAAACGTGAAATTTGGTAGTTTTATGTCATTACATAGTGCTCAGATAAGAAAGGTTTTTTCAAAATTCGACCGAAAAGGGGTAAAAATCGGGGGCAAAGTTTGTATGAAAAAAAATTAAAATATTTACTGATTTACTCGAAACTTGGCATAAATGTTTCAAGAAAAATAATTAAACACGTGTGTAATCTATGGGGATACAAATATGATACGGCTGCTGTTATAAATGATACATGGTTGGAGTCATTCGAATCGACTAAAGTGCAGTAAATCAGTAGATTTTGCAATGCAAACAGGTGAGGCTGTTAAATACCCGGTAGAATTTTGAATCCTTTAAATTCAGGTGGTCTTCCTCTACATAATCTGGTACTTAAAACTGGCGCACCAGTGATGTTGCTAAGAAACCTAAAACCTCCGAAATTATGAAATGGAACAAGACTAGAAATAAAAGATCTCCATGGGAACATTGTCGAGGCTACTGTGCTGTCAAGGGGAAACTGTTTACATTCCTCGCATAGGTACCATTGATACCCTCAGAGTATACATTTGAGTTCAAGAGATAGAAGTTTCTCTTTAAAGTATGCTTCGCAATGAAGGTCGCTGGGATAGATTTAAGGTTTGACTGTTTCTCACACGGACAATTCTATGTGGCGTGCCAGAGTGAGTTCTGCTAATAGTCTCGTAATCCTTTCTCCCAATGCTACTACCGTGAATGTAGTTTATAAAGAGATTCTTCGGTAGTAGAAAATTAATTTAAAAACATAGGTACCTTTTTTCCACAATAACCTTTACATAAAAAATACAAGCTGGAGCGAGAGAATTGAAAAACCATAAATAGAGAAAGGTTATCGGTTCCATTTTGCTCGGTTATTGAAAATAGGATTCAGTAAAACCAATATTCACGCGAGCGAAGCCGCGGGCTGACAGCTAGTAACATAATTAAGATAGTAATTTTATGTATTTAATCATATAATAATAATACTTTTAGTAATACTTACTATTAAGACGGCCAACAATAAAAATATGCTCGGTAAAAATACTGCGAAGTCAGTGACCAGCTTTACGTTCATAAGGTGTTGTTTAAATCCAACGGGACAATCCTTTTTTATTACACCTTCGAAACAGTAGTCTTCCGAAATACCAACTACGCCCAGACAACCAACTAATAAACTTCCCTGCAAACAAGATAAATAGCTAAAGTAAAAAAGCCTAAGTACATCATAGTTCATTATCACAGAGACAAGGAATTTTACATTAGCGAGCGAGATTAGAACGAGGTTACATTTTACAAAAAAAAAAACCAACGGAATACATTCTATTTCATAATAGACATGGGTAATCTCAACTCCGAGGAGTGTTTCGCCTCACTAAATCTTACTCCGCATTCGGCACCGACTCATGTTAATGATTCCTACTCCCTTATCGGCTCCAGCTCCGAGATCCGCTAAGTTTAGCTATTGAATCTACAGAATAAAGACGTCCTTTCTGGTACCGGTTTCAATAGAGAATAATATTAACTCCCGATTCCTCCCGAGACGCGGTGGAGCTGAAACGCGGCTCGCGGCTCGCGACCCGACAGACGCCGATTCCCTGCGGGATTAAGATCGGCGCGGACTCAATAACTCGCGGGAGCCGATAACGATTATCGGGATTTAGTACGGCTATCGGCTCCTGTTGATGAATCGGCTCATTTAAATATTTGAATCCGGAGTTACCCATGTCTATTTCATAACATACATTTATTAAATGCTTAAATCGGTCATTATCATCATCGTCAGCTTTCAGGAACCCACTGCTGGGCATAAGCCTCCTTCTGTCTGTGCCATCTTAATCTGTCCCTGACCATTGCAATCCAATTCTTGCCAGCAACTTGCCTGACATCGTCGACCTACCTAGCCGCCGGACGTCCTACATTACGTTCCCATTTCTGGGATTCCACTCGATGACGGCCTTACTCCACCTACCATCGTTCCTTCGAGCCAGGTGTCTCGCCCAGTTTCATTTTAGAGTCGCAACCCTAGAGAGCACGTCGTGGACTTTCGTTCGACGTCGGATCTCTACATTTCGAACTCGGTCTTGCAGTTTGATGCCGACCATGACTCGCTCCATGGCTCTCTGTGCAACTGCAATCTTGTAAATGGTGCCTTTTGTAAAAGTCCATGTCTCGGCACCATAAGTTATTGTGCTGAACACACTGGTTGAAGAGGTATGTCTTTAGGCATTGTGGTATTTTTCGATTTTTAAAAACGTCTGTTAGCTTCGTCGATCGACCTCCTTAGTTTTAAAATCCTTGTCAAAGGATAAACAATGTCCAAGTTACGTGTATTTTTCAACTACCTCTAGCCTCTCGCCACGTACGTACAGTTATGTTGATGTCCAAGCGGCCAGGTGCAGCTGCCAGCACCTTTGACAGCAGCTTAAATCGGTACCACGTTTTTATTTGTTTACTGAGATTTTTTTCCGTGACGTGTGTAAACTGATGCCTTCTGCTGCTGGCGATGCTGGCGTAGCGCGACGGCATGTGGCAGATGCAGCGCGGTCGAGACGTAGTATATAATCTATATTATAATATTAATATTATCTTAACCAGTCTATACTAAACTTATCGGTCCACAGCTGGACTAAAGGCCCCTCCAAATGTGAGGAAATGCTCAAAATCACCACGTTGTGTAATTGCAATAAGTATTTGGTATAATCTATTCGTATAATACGGGTGAGGACTAAAAAACTATTAATTTAAAACTCTTGCTCGTAAAGTTGTATGTCGACGGAAAGTAGCCTTTAGGTTTTGATTTCCTTGCGAGTAGCTGCGAGTTTCAAAATATGCGGTATACTCGTGGTTGATATGAATTTCAACTTGATACCTCGACGCGTTCATGAAGAAAAGTTTATAATTAAAATATTATACCTATATTATGTGATGTAACAAATTTTTTCAAGTTTTCAGAATTTTTCCTTTATGTGTGCTATAAAATGTTTCTTCATGTCAAATTTCAAGATTTCAGGTTTACTAGAAGTATCCTTTAGGTTTTGATTCCCTTGCGAGTAGCTGCGAGTATCAAAATATGCGGCTTCTTTTGATTGCATTGACATAGAAGTTTGATTTTGTTACAGCTTAAAGGTGTTATAGATCTGAGTATTTGATATGAATTCTAATTTAATACCTTCTCGCGTTCATGAGCTAAGGGGTAGTAAGTTTATAGTACACGTGGTTATAACACACGAAGCGGAATTTCAACCCGAGCCGTAGGCGAGGACGCAACGCAGCTGAGTGTGTTTAGCCAATATACGCACGTATATCATACGACGTTTTTCAAAAATACCTAATAAACTGATATTTTTGATTTTAAATAAACTCAACCATAAAACATGAGATGCACATTGTTGCTTTCCCGTCGTTTCACTTTTTAAAATCAGCACGGCGCGCTTCCTACTGGATGGCGCCTCGCGACATGTTAATTCGAAATTTGAAAAAAAAAATACAATATGAAGCGTAAGATACAAATTAATATAAAATATTGAAACAACAATGACGTTCAATGTCTGATTTATTCTTTTTCTTTATGGTAGACAGATTTACCCTTCACTTTATGTTATCTAACTATCTCGCTCACACACAACTGTCAAACTTTCTTACTCTCTCATACTGGATTTACCATTAATTTAGTCCCTCTTTTACGCAATAGCAAATCGTGAGTTATAGCAACTAATATGTATTCTGTGGTTATATAGAATATAACTTCACTATTTGCGTTTCAACACACGTATTTTTTATGAGCTGCTTTATTATCTAAAATCAGTGAAATTAGATCCACTTTACGAGCAAGGGTGTTAAAAAAATTATTAAAAATAGTTTTATTATATGATGTAACTAAAAATTTTCGCAATTTTTCCTTTATCTGTGCTATAAGACGTTGCTTCGTAACAAATTTCAAGATTCTGAGTTCACGGGAGGTACCCTGTAGGTTTTGTTTTCCTTGCGAGTGTCAAAGATTTGCGACATAAACGGCTGTATCTTTTCATTGCCTTGATTTAGAAGTTTGATTTTATCACAGCTCCAAGGGACAGAAGACTTGAGTATTTGATATGTATTTCAAAATAAATACCTCCACGCGTTCCTGAGAAAAAGGGTCGTGACAGACAGACAGACGGACAACAAAGTCCTCACATAAGAATAAAATAACTTTGTTTAGTGACTTGTATTAGTTAAAATTTCCAGCTTATTTAGTGATTGCTTATTTAGCGTATTTTAACTTCGTTTTAATAATTAAATATATAAATTTAAGCGACCGATAACGGTATCCGATGTTCGAAAAATCCAAATCTGGTTTATGAAACATTGTATAGTGCATATATATATATTGTAACTTTTATTGCAAGAAATAAATACAAAAAGTGATCCTTTATGGGTTCCGTTTTTTCCTTTTGTGTACCTACGGAACCCTCAAAAAGCAGCTCATAAAACACGCGTGTGTTATAAACGCAAATAGTGAAGTTATATTTTATAACCGCACTATTTGCTATTTATACATCTGCAAATTGATTTTTTTTCAAATTTCGAACATACCCGCCGGGCGGTGACAGCGCTGATTTTAAAAATTAAAATGGCGGGAAATCAGCAGTGTGAATTACAGTTTTATGATTGAGTTTATTTATAATAAAAAAAAACCAGTTTATTAGGTATTTTTCCACGCATGTGTGTTGAAAAACGTACGATATACGTGCGTATATTGATCAATTACACTCGACTCTATTACGCCCTCGCCTTCGGCTCGTGTGTTATAATCACCATAACGCACTTACATATATCGTAATGTACTATTAACTCGTCAGGTAGATAAGTAATAAATATTGTATAGGTATCTTTTCTTTTTTCTGATAAGCAGATAATTACAAAGATCACGATTACCTAAGTACGATTTTCACTTGATAGTGACGTCAGTCACCCCCACTCTAAAACTTCGACGGGCTGTATCTTTGTTAATTTTTACTACTTTGATAAACCGAAAAATATGGGTTTATTATTTTTGGATAATAACTGACGGACTAAATAAAATACAGTTTTTCGGACCCAGTCCACATCGCTATTGGTTAGCATGCTGTTGGCGCGCTTTAAAGGCGGCATCGGCTTTTACAAAGACGCGACCTTTGTGGCGTGCCGACGGCATGCACATCAATTCAGCAAATTAACTACCTATATAAAGTCGTCGTAGCACAGACGACAGCGTTTTTGAACGCACCGCAGTGGCTGCGGCACCGTTGTCGCTGCGGCACGTGTAAACGCTCTTAGGGCACGACGGAAAATGAGGTGAAACCATGTATTCTACTGCTGTTACCCACTCGTCTTAATTGTAGTATAAACATACATACATTATCACGCCTTTATCCCTAACGGGGCAGACAGAGCATCTTGGGTTTTGCGGCTCTAAGCAGACAGAGCCCAGGGCCGCAATACAGTTTTTGCCAATTAACTAGTAGAAGCCACGCACGAGCTCTGTTTCAGCAAGTTATGCTGAGTGGATATCACTGTCAGTTATAGAATGTATTTTTGGTTTTAGATACATAGTATTTATGTGTATTTTTACTTTATCGAAGTGTTGAAGTGCTTATTCAGTAACGCCAATATGTCAGTCCGAGTACAGGAGCAGTGCACGAGGGCTATTTCACTGCAAAGAGGTGTGAGAAAGGGAGACGGTATATCTTCGAAACTGTTTACCGCTGCACTGGAAGTTGCCTTTAAGCTTTTGGAATGGGAAGGACTTGGCATCAACATCAATGGCGAGTATATCACTCACCTTCGATTTGCGGACGATATCGTTGTCATGGCAGAATCCATGGAAGATTTAAGTACTACGCTCGGAGACCTTAATCGAGTTTCCCACCAGGTGGGCCTTTTAAAATGAATAGGGACAAAACGAAAGTAAGAGCTCCCAACACGGTTTGTGTTGGGAGCTCCACCCTCGAAGTTGTAGACCAGTATATCTACCTGAGTCAATTGATCCAGGCAGGAAGTTCCAGCTTCGGTCATTTTAAAAATCCTTGGGAGAGGCCTATGTCCAGCAGTGGACGTTATGCGGCTGAAATGATGATGACTTTTATGTTACTTTTTTAAGTTTTAGAATGTAGTTAGATTTTAATTAGTTATAATAAAGTATACATACATTTAAGCATTACGTATATATTTCAAAATAAATACCTACCATGTTTATGTTTTAACTGATAAAGCATTGATATACTTATAAATTTAATGACTTGCTCTTGTCAGTAGAGTTAAGTGGAGACGCCTCCATTAAGTTTGTACATTGTCATTGAATAAATAATATTCTATTCTAACAGTTTTAATTTTCTGAAACCTAAAATGAATATTACCAAAAATAACAAGAGTAGGTAAGTTAAGAGTAGGTAAAGTAAGGAAGACCAGCAACACTTTAGATGTTACTGGTCTTGTAGCCCTAAACTTACCGTGGAGCAGGAAGAATTAGAGAGGTGGATACAACCGGGAACCCTGGAGAAATTACAATCAAGAATCCGAAACAAGAATAAATCACTTACAAAAATACCAAAAATAGCTATCAAGATAGTGCCTGCCCGCAAAGAACAGCCGCAGCAGCATGTCTCGACCTCTGGCAGTTTCTCGAACAACATGCCGTCCTGGCTTACCGCCACTACCACCGATCACTCGCTCAAACAACGCACCGTGGAATCAATCATGTGCACCTTAAGTAAGAAATCTACTTCCTGCGAATACATTATCTCTTTAGTTATATCACTTGGAACCACAAATATATATATCATTATGCAGCTACTTTGAAGTAAGTACATAAGTCCTTCATTGACTTGTACAGAGTAAAAAAATTCTATGGTCATTGAAGTGTTTTTTTGTTTTTAAATCAAGCCAATGCCCAAAGAGAGTACAAAAGTGCCTTCACCATAGGGTGCCTTTGCCATAAATATAATGACAGGTCAATTTTCGTCTTCTTTCATGAATAAAATCAAAATTATTTATTTTACAAATAAAACAAAAATATATTAGAGATCCTCATAACGAGTCCTTTCATTTGATATGTAACACAGTAAGGTTTGTAAAACTTTTTTTTCAATTTCTTAATTTGTCCCCGGAAAATGACCCCTATTTAAAAAAAAAAATCATTTTCTTTGCACATTTGTGTTTGGGTCATAGGATTACACCATCCTACCAAATTTAACCTGATTCAGTCCAGTAGATTCGGAGCAAATTGGCTGTGACAGACGGACGGACAGACAGACAGACAGACGCACGAGTGATCCTATAAGGGTTTCGGTTTTTCATTTTTTGTACGGAACCCTAACAATGGCACTCCGGGATTGCCGACTGTAGTGAAAACTTCAACAAGGTGGTGTCGGTTAACGGTAACAGTGTTGTTAAATCAATGTTTTTTTCCCATCTCAAAGAAACGCCCAACGCAAGAAGTTTTTACTTCAAAAATTGTAGATCTTGCGGGACGTGGATAAAGACAAAGATTTCCAGTGAGAGTTTATCTAAAACTGAATCTAGTAAAACTCATTCATTTGCGGGACGACAATAAACAATATTTTTCAGATTTGCGAAATCATTGATTATTTTCAGCGTGAAATCTTTGATATACAAAGAGCTAGTAATGTACCTGACTCTAGTTCGCGAAGTGACGTTTCCGTTCATTTGATTTGCGTCAGAAGTGCATTGCATCCAAAGAGTAAGAAAGGATGTACCTTCCACAAAGTGCTTGCCCAAACCACAGAATACATAAGAGTCAAACAGAATGGTATCTCACAGCGTCTCCCGCAAATTGGCTTCCCCGCACCTCTCCCCCGCACTTTGTGAGCTTTGACAGCTCCAAACCAGGGTTTAATTACTAGCCGCACGCAATACGCGACGTGTGTTGTCTTGAGAACTGTCAACCAATAGTAACCATCATGGTGAGAAGGTGCGCGTATAATAATTGTTTATCCACCCAATACTCTAAAGAACGTATATTTCATACATTTCCAAATGATGAAAACAAGTAAGCAAAGCAACAATATAATTTCACGTTATTACCCAGCAACCATCTTGATATATATACCCTTCTCGCTCTCTCGCATTGGCGGGAGATACACAAGAGCGAGATTGTAACATTACCGGATTGCTAATAAGCAATCCGATAATGTTACATAGGCTCCTCGCTCACAGGTAATCACATACACGCAGATGCCAACTAGATTCCCGCGGGTTATAGTGCTAAATGCCATTTTGACATGCTGTGCGTGTAAGAGTGATAAACATTTGTTTATTTTTATTGAATTTATTCATATAATTACTGTATAGTTTTGCGCCGAATATGCAAATTACTATATTTCAATAGTGAAATTAGTACGTTACATTATAAATGACTCAATAATAATCAGTAAAGTGGTGAAATGGACAATGGACATAATGAAAAATATTTGTGAAGTGATATTATGTAGCTGTTTCCGACTTTTCTGTAACATTTAATACATATAAAACAGAATATTTTTTAAGTCATAGTGTTCGCAAATCTTCCGGTATGGAAAAATATAATCGTAAATATGTCGAACTCGTTAGTAGGTAAGTATTAAAATAATTCGGCGGTGCGACCCTAAGTATAAAACTTATAATATATATGTTACTCTAAATCAATGGAGAGTCATACCAGTGGTCTCGCTATGATTTCTCACATGCCCGAAATTTTGGGCTATCAACAAGTCTCATTTTAAAGAGACGACTGCGATTGTGGTGGTGTCCAGTCAATGCTCCCAATAGTTCTTGCCTTGTTTTTATTGTTACGCTTTACTATTATAGTGCAAAAACATCAATTAGGCTAAACAATAACTTTGCATTACAAGTTTAGGCCAATAAGGTTCGGCGAAGTGACATTAGAAATAAAAATTTTAACGAATGCGAATCGAAGGGCACCCATTTTACATATAGTATATAAAAAACCGAGAATGGAGTGAAGTCTGTCAGGAAATGTTGCCCGACTGGTCCGCCTTCTCCTTAGAAGAGAAGCAAAATGTTTGCTTACGTATGCAAAGATCATTAATATTTGTCTCTGTCCGCCCCTGTGGGAAACAGGTGTGATAGTATGTATGTATGTATTTGTCACTACCCCACTTTAAACATTTATTACTTACGGGAGGCACACAATAACATCAAAATATACCAACATAATATGGCATACTTATTGTTAAGGGTAAAGGAATAAACTTTTTTTTACTTGCCAAAGGGCCTCGCGGAACTATCTCGCCCACATAAAACTTTGATCTTGCGCCGCCTCTGGCGGCCGCTCATCAGTCATCCAGCGTTCCGCGGGTATTTTTACACCTGTCGCGCTCGGAGTGCGATGGATGAAGTTTGGGCACTGGTATGACTCTTCATTGATTCAGAGTAACATATATACCTACTACTACTACAAACGAAACAATTTATCTGTACACACGTCGATGTGTGAGTTTTATACTTAGGGTCGCACCGCAGAATTAATTTAATACTTACCTACTATGTAACGAGTTCGACATATTTACGATTATATAATATCTTTCCATACTGGAAGATTTGCGAACACTATGACGTAAAAAATATTCTGTTTTATATGTATTAAATGTGACAGAAAAGACGGAAACAGCTACATAATATCACTTCACAAATATTTTTCATTATGTCCATTGTCCATTTCACCACTTTACTGATTATTATTGAGTCATTTATAATGTAACGCACTAAATTCACTATTGTAATATAGTAATTTTCATATTCGGCGCAAAACTAAATGGTAATTATATGAATAAATTCAATAAAAATAAACTAATGCTTATCACGCTTCCACGCACAGTATGTCAAGTTGTCATTGTCAACAATGGCATTTAGCATTATAACCCAGCCAATGCGAGAGAGCGAGAAGGGTACATATCAAGATGGTTGCTGGGTAATAACGTAAAATTATATTGTTGCTTTGCTTACCTGTTTCATCATTTGGAAATCTATGAAATATACGTTCTTTAGAGTATTGGGTGGTTAAACAATTATTATACGCGCACCTTCTCACCAAGATGATTACTATTGGGTGACTGTTCTCAAGACAACACACGTAGCGTATTGCGTGCGGCTAGTAATTAAACCCTGGTTTGGAGCTGTCAAAGCTCACAAAGTGCGGGGGAGAGGTGCGGGGACGCCAATTTGCGGGAGACGCTGTGAGATTCTATTCTGTTTAACTCTTATGTATTCTGTGACTATACAAAAAGTAATTCTTCACTATTCGTAAAATTTGCAAGTTTGGCCTTGCATAAAAATATTTAGGTCATTAGGATTTTCGTATATGTTTTATTTTATTTATTAAAGACGAGCAGCTAAGAGCTATACGAGTATCAGCTTTTATCTGCTCATGTCTATTTAAAAAAAATTCAAAATTCAAAATGTCTTTATTATTATTGGATATTAATTTATAATATCTCTCAATAATAGTCACTTTGTTTTGTTTTGCACAAATGTTGACGTCAAATCTGGGGGCACGGCAGTGCCCCCGCCAAGTCGAGCGCGAAGCAGACACCGCCGTACCATCCTTTACTGGAACCATTTCGCCGCATTTTTAGGCCCCTATTTGAGAATCTCTGGATAAGACCAGAACGCAGAAATTTTTGTCATCTAGTAAGCTATATCACATACTTAAAATCCAAAATTTCATGTCTGTAGGTCATTTAGTTCCGAAGTTAAGCGAAAGCAAAGTTTCGCATTTATGACACTCACTCACTCATGATCATCAAAATAGAACTAGTACTTCCCATAAACTCAGAGAGCTGAAATTTGGTACAAAGTTAGGGTTTAATGACCAATTAATGACTAATTAATAATCGAAGATCTGGTGACCCTGATTAGAAAACACAAGAGCCCAACCAAACTATTAGAGAACGACATACCGCCTTTACAAAAAATATTCATCTTGGTAGGCCGCTTCATTTGATGTCAAAAATCGAAGCTCTGAAGTATCTGATGAAGAACCCTCAGCTAGTCTCAGCTGTATAAGAGATATGGTAATGCCCCCTTCTACTATTGGTACATAAAAAAATCGACTGTCATTGCAAAAATCCAGCGTAGTGGGACACATTCTAATTTAATCTAGCCTATAGCTGACCACTGCTGGGCGAATGCCTCCCCTTCTGCTTTTAATACGCATATAAATAAAATTAAAGGAAAACTCTGGATAAGACTAGACTGGCTTTTATACTTATACTTACAAGTTTACAAGAAGAAATAGTCGAACGATTAACTTTATTCTACTCGAACATTACACAAATTAATAAATTACATAAAAATATTAATTTCGCTCAAAATTTGGTCAAAATATAATGCATTGGACTAAGAGTGGCGGAAAAAACTGTATCAAATAAGAGAATCTAATAAAATAAATCAGATTCTACAAAAAGAAGTGAAATCCCACCAAAAACATTCTGTAAAAAACTAGCCAAGTCTCGATGGAGATGCTTGTTTATCTCTAAAAAGTAATGAAATCTAGACAAAGTCGTGCCAAGTCTAAGGTTCCTTACTGCGATTTCTTTATTATTATAGTTAATGTTGTGTGTCTTGGCCGTCGAAGGGTACACAAGGGTACAAAACCAGGTGCTCCATGACACCATTGCACCAATCTGATTTGACGCTCTAAAAAGAAGAGAGCAGAAGTCAGCATTGTCAATGCTTAATGCATGTGTTGCACAATCAACAACAGCCTAAAATGAGAAACTAGCGTCCAATTATCAATACCAGTATGGTATCTAACGTATAAAGAATGTTCAACGGCCAAGTCACACAAGATTAACTATAATAATAAAGAAATCGCAGTAAGGAACCTTAGACTTGGCACGACTTTGTCTAGATTTCATTACTTTTTAGAGATAAACAAGCAGCTCCATCGAGACTTGGCTAGTTTTTTACAGAATGTTTTTGGTGAGATCGTTACTTACAGCTAAGTTTATGCCGCTAGTGCAGAAGAAGCGGCAACAAACTGCACTGCAGCATTTTCTCCCAAGACGTCAACTAACAAACTTAAAACTTAAAATTTGTTATATGGGTGGATGGATATAACTTCACATAGTGCTGAGAGTCCATAAAGTCTTTTTACAATTCATTGATATTAACAACCCAAATGCGCCTATTCTAGACAAAGTGAAGTGAAAGCGAAGTGGTCAATAACCGGAATAGACGGTAGTCTAAAGTGATAATGTGCAACTTTGATTGTAGTCACTGCACGAGTTAATTGGTGGCAGTGTCTTCGCGATGACTTGGTGACTTGTCTAATGTAATGTATGTCTTATCAAGGGAGAAAGCTTACGTCCCGCGCAAAATCCAAAATCATTGAAATAAGTAGACATCCAAACTTCAATCGCGATGGTGGATGGGGATTACCGGCTGCCTGGAAACTCGTCCTGCAAGCTCCTTCATGTGTAAGGGGCCCAAAAAAAACCAGGTGGACGTATTCATAGAACTATTTGTGTGGTAGCTTTACGCACTGAATCCGATTTCCGTCGTCTGATTTCTTTTTCGGGATTACTTACGACTCTAGAGAATTATTGTTTGTAGACTTACACAAAATAGTAAGGATAAATACGGCGATGCAGACATAAATGTACGGCACGATACATCGTGATGCCTTTCTTTTGAAAACAAACAAGGTTAAACTGAATATCTAAAAAAAACATCTGGGTGAGGGTAGCATACTTGAATATTGAAAAAAATATGACGCGGTCCTGCAAACATAAAGATAAAAATTAGTTACATTCAAAATAGGCAACCCTACTTTCATCCGCATACTTGTAAAGGTGGCTCTAAACGTTAGCCAACATTGTGGCGAATGGTTATGGCCAAACCTATGGCCATCATGTAGAGCGGGTGTTTATGCTTAGCTTGGTATGTATTGGAATGATGGCCCACAAGTAGGCGCAAGATCCGTGTGGTGTCGGTTATGGTAGAGTGGTGGCCGCGGCCACACGCTAGGCGCGCGTTTAGTTTGCTACGAGCTCAATGACCAATGAAGAAGCTTATCGAAAAAATAAGATGATAAGAATATGTCCGCACATTAGCCTGAACTGAAGCAAACTGAACGACCTTCCTACGTATGGACGCCATCACAAACTTTGGCTTATATCTTGGCCACAATATGCGCCACAATGTTGGCTAACGTGTAGAGCCGCCATGAAAGGCTAAACAGGAGTTTGACCTATAATTCCTTGTTTATTAGAAAAATTACGGTTTTACATTTACAAAAAAGGCAGTTCTCCTGTGAGGGCCGTTCCCTGTTGCGTCATCTGGCGTCCTCTCCACGGGCGATACATTATTCGGCTATGCTGCTCTGGGAGAAAAGAATAAGCTTAGAATGTACCTCTGTACTTGTGTATATGTGGGCGTGTGTGCATGCGTGTGCGTGTGTGCACAGGGAGGTCAAAAGGATGACTCAAGAGAGGGAGACATGGAAACTACTCCGCCGACAAGAACATAGTTCTTAAATTATAGACAGACTAGCAGTCCACCCCGGCTTCGCCCGTGGTACACACATAGCCTATGTCACTCGGGAATAATGTAGGTTCCAACGGTGAAAGAATTTTTTAAATCGGCCCAGTACTTTTTGAGCCTATTCATTACAAACATACAAACATACAAAAATAGGTACAAATCTTTCCTCTTCATAATATTAGTATAGATATAGATATAGATTAACGACCGGCCGCCGGCCTGACGTCAACCCTCTGGGCAATCCACTTGTTGCTTTGTGTACTTGTGATATTATGTATGTACAAGAGTATAGAGATACTCACAGTAAAAATTCCAACAAGAAGCAACACGCTGCACAACACGTACACAGCAGAACGGGCAGCATCGAAATATACTAAAATGTCTGCCAAAGTTTTGCTTTTGCATTTTTTACCATAAGGATATAAAGCTTACCGCAACCTTGTAAGCCGTACTTTTGGAAGGACGGCACTACATCGCTGAGCACACAAACAATGCTAGACTGGAATACGATGAAACGTATTTTTTAAAAAGCTACCTGCCTATTTGAAAGAATTACATCTTTAGTGGACAAACAGCTATTCCCAGGCTGGTTTTCGTCAAAGCCTGCTGTGCTCAGGTACTTTAACTAACCCAGCACATGATAATGGTTTGGAACGGGGTCTGGCAGCCACAGCGGTTTTCGTAGATCTTAGCTGAACATACGACACGCTACTGACTAAAGTGTCCAAATCTACACTAATATTATAAAGAGGAAAGATTTGTACCTATGTTTGTATGTTTGTAATGAATAGGCTCAAAAAGTACTGGGCCGATTTAAAAAATTCTTTCACCATTTGAAAGCTACACTATCCCTGTTAATATATTATATTAACTAAATAAATAACAATAAATTCATGTAAATTCACCAAATGTATTTAATATAATTATTAATATTATTTTCTATCTCTGTAGAATTTTACAATTTTTGAAGTGAAGTATTGCACCATGACAACATAAGAATATAAAAATAAATTCAAATGATTACGCCAGCCAGTAAGAAAACTTTCAAGTATGAAGGTTTTAACACTGCCCCTTACTCGAACAAACTATGCAAAGGTATTGCCAGCAAAATGTGAGAGTACAATATTAAAATTGACCCAAATTAAAAATAAATAAATCAATACATGTTACACAATACATATTATAGGACATGAAACAAATGTTACATTAAACCTAAGCACTTAATAAAATAATTGTGTTTCACCTTAGGTAAAGCTTTCGTAAAAAGATCTGCCTCCAGCTCAGAAGAAGGCTTGTAATCTAAAGTAATTAATTTACGATCAACACATTCTCGTATAAAGTGATGATGAACATCTATGTGTTTAGTCCTACGAAAACACTCATTTTCTACCATTTTCAATGTACTACGATTGTCGTTATAAATGGTGATTGTCTTAGATTTCAACCATTGTGTACAGTTAAGTTCCTGTAAAAAATTACGGATAAATTTCGCCTCTTTTACAGCATTGCCAAGAGCGTAATATTCAGCCTCTGTACTAGAACAGGCCACGTTTTGTTGCTTGTGGCTATGCCAGTTTATGATGCAACTGCCTAATCTAGTTATAAAACCAGAATAAGACTTTCTGTCGTTAGAATCCCCCGCCCAATCTGCGTCGGATGAGATTGTAACTTCATTATTTCCTCTTTTAAAATTGAGTCCATAGTCAGTTGTACCCGATAGATACCGCAAAACACGCTTAGCAGCAGTCCAGTGAGACTCATTATAACAGGTGTTATATTGACTAAGCTTACTGCATACAAACGCTATATCTGGCCGTGAACAAACAGCAAGATACATTAAACTTCCTATTAATTCCTGATACGGAAATCTTGGATCTATCTTATCTGCTTTTGTAAGATTAAAGTTAACTTCTATTGGAGTTGCTATGCTATGACATTCATTCATGCCAAACTTTAATAACAGATTTTTCACGTATTCAGATTGACTTAACTTCAAAATGCCTTTCTCTCGGTTCCTTTCCACTTTCATACCTAATACTTGTTTTACAGGTCCAAGCAGTTTAATTTTAAAATTGGAACTAAGTAAATTGTAAAGCAATTTCTTTTCATGTTCATTAGAACTGAATATGAAGAAGTCATCTACATATAAGGCTATAATTACCTTATTTTTGAAACAAACACATTTCTCAGTTTTTAGTTGTGTAAAACCACTTGTAACTTTATGAACTTTTTCATTCCATGCTCTACTAGCTTGTTTAAGTCCATATAAACTCTTTTTAAGTAAACAGACTTTATTCTGCCCCTCAATCATAAAACCAGTAGATTGTTCCATATAAATTCTCTCATTGAGGTCTCCATTAAGAAAAGCTGTATTAACATCAACATGTTCAATGTCCATGTCATTTTGAATACCAATTGCCAAAAGTAAACGTAAGGTACAATGTCTAACGACAGGTGCAAAGGTTTCTTCAAAGTCAATGCCGTACTGTTGAGTAAATCCTTTAGCAACTAATCTAGCTTTGAATTTTTCAAAATTACCACTTGGATCAACTTTTTCTTTAAAAACCCATTTGCATTTTATAACGTTACTATCTTTTGGTCTATCAACAATTTCCCAGACGTTATGCGATAAAAGAGAATTATATTCTTCCTGCATAGCCTCTAACCATTGTTTGCTTTTCTCAGACTTTATGGCTTCATTGTACGTTCGAGGTTCACTCCGTCCCATTAAGCCTATTTCATTGAAATAGTTCATTTCATAATCTTGAAATCTTATAGGAGGACAACGGATACGTACAGGTCTAGAGTTTTCTGCGACCTCAGAATCTGTATCAAATCTTACAGAAGAAGCAGGCTCTATATTTTCAGAAGTTTGAGTATTATTCAATGATGACTCAATAACATTTTGTTCATCAGAGAAAATCTCATCAATAATAGGATGATCTACAACAGTTTCCTCATTAATATTATTCTGAATTTCAGAATTGATAGATAAATCTGGTGTAGCATATTCATCACCGTCAGATTCTATAATGTCTGCCTGAGGATTGTTCTGATAATAAATCGAAACTTCGACAGTATTCATAGAATCATTTAATTTATTTGACTTATTAGTCTTGTATTCAGTACCTCTAACATTCTCAATAAATTCTACTGAACGAGCTTTAATCATTTTGCTGCCATCAGCTGGATCACCAAGTCTATATCCTTTTGTATGATCACAATATCCTAACATAATGTAGGGTTTTGATTTAGGATCAAGTTTTGTACGTTGACATTGTGGAGTGAGAGCATATGCTATACAACCAAAGACTTTAAGATGACTAAGGTTAACTTTAGAACCAGTCCACAGCTCTTCAGGAGTAGCCTTCTTTAGAGCAGCGGTTGGACTACGATTCTTTAAATAGCAAGCAGTATTGACTGCTTCAGCCCAATACTTTTTTCCTAAGCCAGCGTCTTGCAACATTGCTCTAGCTTTTTCCATTAAAGTTCTATTAAGACGTTCAGCAACTCCATTTTGCTGAGGTGTGAAAGGAACAGTAGTTTCGTGTATTATACCGCATTGCTTAAAATAACTCTCAAAACTTTTGTTGCAATATTCTGTGCCGTTATCACTTCTGACACGCTTAATCTTTAGATCGGTTTGGTTTTCAACAACATTTTTGAATTCAATAAACGTATTCAAAACAGTAGATTGATCTTTTCGATCCAAAAAATAAATAAAAGATTTTCGCGTAAAATCATCAGTAAAACTAATAAAATAACGACTTCCACTCCAACTATTAATGGACATCGGTCCACAAATATCAGTATAGATTAAATCCAACTTCATCACGCTTCTATGTGCTTGACCACGGGGAAAAGATTTAATCTTTTGTTTACCTTCAATGCAAGGAGGACATGATTTCAGATTTCCATTTGGAAAAGTAATACCGCGTGCCAAAGAATCACGAAGGGTTAACATACCTTTAAAACTTAAGTGTCCTAAGCGTCGATGCCATAGCTCCAACAAATCTGTACTGGATACAAAAGCTTTACCTTCGGTTGACATCTTAGGCTCTTGGTTATTTAATAAACATTCGTTTTTTTTATTTATTTTGTAAACACCGTTTATATTAATTCCTTCCAGATCACATGATCCAGTAATGGATACATTATCCTTCCTGTAAACATAACATTTATTAATATCAAATACTAAAACATAACCTTTTGCTGCTACTTTGCAAACCGACAAAAGATTTGCTGCTACCTTTGGTACATATAAAGCATTTTTTATAACTTTAACACTGTTATTATTTAATGTCACATTGACATTTCCTACGCCTTCACTATACATTGTATCGCTATTAGCTGTAGTAATTTGGGTTTTAACTTCAGAAGAATAATTAAATAACCAATCCTTCCGATTAGTCATATGACTAGTGCAACCTGAATCTAAAATCCAGCTATCACGATCACAAATAGTACTAATTAAAGCAGTCTCAGTTGAAAATAAAGAAGTATTAATTCCCTTTTTCGATGATGATGATGAACCATCTTGAGATGAATTATTGTTTAGTTTTTTCTTGATATTTTTCAACTTTGGACATTTAGGCTTGATATGTCCTTTGACATGACAGTTGTGACAGATAGGAACAAATTTGTTCTTTGCTAGTAAAATCTTTTCTGATCGTTCTAAATTTGAATCTATTGACTTTTTCTTGAATTCACTCTGAATTAATTGACATTTAACAAAATCTGATGTCAGCTTTGTATTAGAAGCTTCCATTGCCATAATAAGTGGATCAAACTCTGTTGGCAAACCAATTAACATGAGTTCTGCCAATTCTTCATCGTCAATATTGCAGCCAATATCTGCTAATTCTTGAATCACAGAAATTATATTTCCTATATAATGATCCATGCATTTAAAGTCTGCATATTTGTTTTGTGCTAATTTCCTTTTTAAAGAAAGCCTTCTGCTTATGCCAGTTTTCATATGCACATTTCAAATTCTTCCATGCTTCAGAAGCTGTCACTGCATTCTTTGCATGTGGATAACATAATGGTTGAATGTTTAGACAAATTTTTGCATACGCCTTTTGATCTTTGGTGGGATTCTTTGTAGCAAAATAGCATTTTGGTCAATTAAAACCAATTTCATCTGAAATTTCCATGTTCCATAATTGTTGACACCTTCCAATTTACCGATGCACATATTAGAGCCGGTACTCACGACAACATTATCAAACGAAATATTTCCATCCATGATGAAAAAATTATATTTCACTTCACAAAAAAAAATCACATAAATAACACGTAAATTTACTATTATTTGTTATTATTGGCCCATAACCAATGTTAATATATTATATTAACTAAATAAATAACAATAAATTCATGTAAATTCACCAAATGTATTTAATATAATTATTAATATTATTTTCTATCTCTGTAGAATTTTACAATTTTTGAAGTGAAGTATTGCACCATGACAACATAAGAATATAAAAATAAATTCAAATGATTACGCCAGCCAGTAAGAAAACTTTCAAGTATGAAGGTTTTAACAATCCCCGAGTGACATAGGCTATGTGTGTACCACGGGCGAAGCCGGGGTGGACTGCTAGTAGATAGATATATAGATAAAGACAAATCTCACTAATTGAGCTAGCCCCAAAGTAAGTTTTTTATATTATGGGATATTAACTCAACACCCAAGACCAATACAACTAGGCAACAATAATTGCAATTGACACGATAAGAATGAGACCACGTCAGCGTCAATCTTTCTCATCAGGTGAATATAAACGAGCGTTATTTCTGCTACAAAAAATGAGTTTCACTCGTTCTCATACAAAAGTCAGTGCCACATGGCGACAGAAATTCTGCAACAAATCTGCAGCAGTTTTTATGTTTAGTGTGGCCACACACGGGCCACCGAAAAAAGCGGCCACCGACCACTTTCCTACTAATTTAGTGGTACCTATCCTAGGATTGGTTCTGGTCGGTGGTTAGATGGGTCAACCCTTTGGGTTGTGTGTCATGTTGAATGACAACTCAGACGGAATGACAATCAAAAGTTCTTTTTTTTTGGATTTATTTAACGGTCCTGGATACGAATCCTGTCAAGATGGTATATATCTGGGTCACCATTCTCTATGATTGTTACCTAGCAACGGTTGTATTGGTACATAAGGTCTCAGAACAATAAAACATAAAACCAAGGTACATTATTGCTCTTTGGTAATATCCAAAGAACCTGAGATTATTGGTTATATCTTCTGAGGGTATCAGTGATATGTGACACATGTGGGACCCGTTGACAATTTGTTGTTGATTTATCAATAAAAAACGTCAAAAGTAGCTTTCGGGGAGCTTATTTGGTCTGAGATCCTCGCCTGGAGTAAAATTTTTCTATGGATAGATTTAAGGAGTACTTAGGTCTCAGAGTAAATATTTTTTTAAATTTTGTACTAGGTCTAAAACAAAGAGAAAACCGTCTGTGGATAAAGTAATACACAGCGAGAAGACCCGAATACCAAGTAATGCTTGTTTTCTCTGACTGGGTAATGGGTGTTTTAAAGGATTAGTGTTCCTCGCCATGAAAAACTACTTTTTTGAAAAGCTGCAAGAGTAACAATGCTTTTCAAAAAGCTGCCGGTGGTAAAAACATGTTGTTGTTGTGTACCTCTGAAGTGGGGAACGGTCTACCTCGCATCGTATTATATCCTGGTAAGTACTACATACACTTTTAGGCATATTCACTCATCTGTTATTTGAGAGAGTACTTTTTTGATTTATTTTTTTATTTTTTATTTTGATTGCGTGATAAAGTCTGATAAAGATCTAAATATAAATATATAGGGACAAATCACACTGATTAAGCTAGTTCCAAAGTAAGTTTTAAACTTGTGTTATGGGATACTAACTTAACGATACTATATTTTATGATAAATACTTATATAGATAAACACCCAAGACCCAAGATTTGCCAAACACGTGTTACAAGCAAGATAGGTATTTATTTACTTTTCGTTACGTCCAATCATGTTTTACCATATCAGGTGTTCAATATTTTGTCAGAAAAGCTGTCTATCATATACAGGGTCTAAAAAAATATACTTAAACTATTTTAAGGCCGTACCTAAATTTTCCGGGGTCCAGTGCTGCCCCCATTTAAAATAAATCATTTCAAAGAAAACGGAGACATTATTTAAAATTTTGCTACTATCAAATCCTACATAACTCTTCAAAGTATTTTATGAACTACTGTTTACAGTTTAAAGTGAGAACGTTAAGCTTTACTACGCACATTTGCGAAAAACGGCCACTTTTGGCAAATGTGCGTAGTAAAGCTTAACGTTCTCATTATAAACTGTAAACAGTAGTTCATAAAATACTTTGAAGGGTTATCTAGGATTTGATAGTAGCAAAATTTTAAATTTTGTCTCCATTTTTTTTGAAATGATTTATTTTAAATGGGGGCAGTACTGGACCCCGGAAAATTTAGGTATGGCCTTAAGGGTGAATTCAGTTCATGATACCGAACAACTTTCACCGAGAAACACATATCGAAATATGAAAAATAATTTTAGGCCTCCCATACAACTTGACCGATCAGCTGATACAAGGTTATATAAAAAGCAAAAAAATAAAATTCATATTTCGATATATGTTCCTTGGGAAAAGTTGTTCAGTATCATGGACTGAATTCACCCTTAAAACAGTTTCAGTATATTTTAGTTAGACGTTATATAATACTAATAAAATATACTACTTACATTTGTATATTACTAGTTATACATGTAATGTAAATGTCAGGGCTCTATCTCTTGACTTGAACCGTAATAGATACTAGACACTTAATATTTTCACTCATTATGTATTAATGTAGCCGCTAAACAACAAATACTAAAAATACGATTTATTATACCTAGATCAGGGGTCACCAAATGGCGGACCGCGGTCTGCATCGCACCGCCGATCCATTTTGTGCAACACAGCAACTTGCACTTTTTTACAAGCTTTTATTTAACTTGCATCTGATTGAGCTGAAATTTTGCGCGCATATGTATGTCGCGTGACAATGCAATATTATGATGACTTGGAGCTGATTTGATGATGGACCTGCAAGATGGCCATAAGAACTCTGTAATAAAACGACGCAACCCCGTTGAGTTTGGGCTTATACAAGAACTTTGGTCTCACAATAAAAGATTGTACAAAAAAACATTTTTTTATAAAAACTAATTTCGAATATATGTACTTTATTGAGAATAAATTTCGATCTCGAATTACTGATAAACATCTCCAGGATTTAATGTCAATAGCTAGCATCATTTTGACTCCTTAAACTTCAGACAGATAGTCCGCAACAAAAAATTACATTTTCCTCATTGATATGTTAAAAAATACCTTTGTTATTTTCGTAATTACATTTGTTTAATAAATTGTTTTTTTACAAAATGTTGTGCGGGCCCGAGCCAATCTAATTGGTGACCTCTGAACTAGATACTTGAAATTTTCACACAATATAAGTATATTAGTACGGAGGTACGGAACCCTTCGTGTACAAGTCCAACTTGTACTTGACCGGGTTTTTTTATTATACCACGAGCTCTCTAAAGTCGGGTCGGTTGATTCTTAGATTCTGCACCCCTGCCCTGTTAAATTGGTAGCACACTCACTATATGGCTGATTTAAGGGACAGTTTTTTTTATGAATTTGAGAGAAATGTCTTGATTGCTATAAACTAGTCGCCCCGAACTTGACCACCGCAAGATCCTCAAATCGAGGTGGTTCGTTCGTTCGTTACCTTCTTCTTGTCGTGTCGATGGTTTCATATTATACTTCATTAGACCAAAAACGGGTCACCTCTATTAGCATTTACATGTTGCTTGTGACCTATTAGGAATTCACAGATTACACGAAATCAGATCCGATCACCGATCAGTCCAAACTGCTTCTGATTTCCTAGTAAGGATTCCTTTAGATTGGATATTGTAATAACCGCTTTATTCTTTGTGGGCGTAGACAAAGCCTTGAACCGTAAGGCCCTAAGTCAAGATGGAAAACTAGCTGAATCGCTTTATGATATGAATGCGGATTCAAGCTCATTTTACTTGATCAGTTTGTACGATCTGAGAAGACTACTCCAAGTCTTCCCGTAGATGGCGTAGAGGCCGACTTAGGAAATACAAGCTAAACAAAGCATACAAACATCAATGAGACTTCTTCATGGCCAGCGTAGAGAGTGTAGGCCAAATCCTCTGGTTGCTCTGGCCAAGTATCTGGTATAACACAGTGGGTCGTGCACTTAAAGTAGAGACGAAAAAAAAAGTTCTGATGATGATATCTTCAAGTGAAGCAGCTGGTACATGATAAGGTTTTCTTTTCTTTTCTTAAAAACGTAGCTACACAATATTGCATTGCTTTCAGTCGTCCATTTTTTATATCGTCAGTGTGAGCAGCATAGAGCAACACTCTTGCTACAGCAGTGGGGCTACCAACGTCAAGTGCAGCTTCAAGCCGGTGTGGGACCGCTTGAAATATTTTTTGCTTGCTACTCTATATATGGTCATAATAATGAGCATATTGCTCATCGTAGCAGTATTTCGTGTAAGTATTTTCATACACATACTATAGACGACAAACTGTCCGGATGGATTTGGACAAAAAAATATAATATATTTAGCTCATCAGGTAGAATTATATTTTTTTTTCTGATTTGCAAATAATTACAAAGACACAGCGCATTGGAATTCCGCATGACGTCACGATCAAGTACGATTTTCACCTGACGGTGACTTCAGTCGCCTCCACTCCGAAACTTCGACGCGCTGTATTTTTGTGATATTTCACTAGGTACTTTAATAACCCGAACAATATGGCGCCATTCATTTTGAATAAATCTAACTGACGGACTAAATAAAATACAATTTTTCGGACCTAGTCCACATCCCTGTTTGAATTGGTTTTGAAATGTATAATTTAGTTTTTTTTATCTTCTTTATATGCCGTGTGGTTTCCGGCAGAGTCAAATAGGACTACTCCAAGTCTTTCCGTAGATAGCGTAGAGGCCGACTTAGGGAGTACAAGCTAAACAAAGCTTAAAAACATCAACGAGACCTCTCCATGGCCAGCGTAGAGAGTGTAGGTCAAATCCTCTGGTCGCTCTGGCCAAGTTTAGCTCTGGTATTACACAGAGGGTCGTGCACCTACAGTAGAGTCGAAAAAAAAAGTTCTGATGAAGACATCTTCTTTATTATCTGATTTTAGACGGATCGTCAAACTTTTCCCGGGATAAACAGTATTCTGTGTTTTAATCCCGGTTATAAGCAATCTACATGCCAAATTTTCAATTCGTTCAGCAGTTTTGAAACTTTAGAATTCATAATACGGTCCACTTAACTATGAATGTACGCCGTCTCCTAAGGAGCTTAAGAGGAGGTACCACGCTGGGCAGACGTTTTGGTGATCGCCGGAAATGCTAAAAGTATTGGTCAGAGGACGCTGGTGCCAGTTCGTGCTACGAGTATTTACGTATCACCATTATCATCTTCCTTACCTTTTCCCATTTTGTTCGGGGTCGCCGCAGTATGTTTTCTACCTCCATTTCCCTGTATCACCCGTCATTCCTTCATCCACTCCAACTATATCCATGTCATGCTTTACGCACTCCTTTTCCCCTACCTATAAGTCCGTATTCCTCCCTTTTAGGATGCGCGTGGAAGAAAGGCGTAGCGAAAAATAAGAATGTGGACAAGATCAAAAAGTATCAAATATTCAATTGAGTTATTCTGTTAGATTATCCAAACACATTGCACCCATATTTTTTCCTTTGTCAAAATAGTAAAAAATCACAAAGATACAGGGCGCATCTTACGGAGTGAAGAAAAACAGCCACTTTTGGCAAATGCACAAAGAAAAGCTTTACGTTCTCTTAGACTGTAAATAGTAGTTCATAAAATAGTTTGAAGGGTTATCTAGGGCTTACTTTAACAATAATTTAAATGATATCTCCGTTTGCTTTCTAATAATTTATTTCAAATGGGGGCAGCACTGGACTTCATGTATTTAAGGCCGTTGGCCTTTTCTACCAGACAACGTACAGGTGGTACTGAAATAAGATCATTTCGGTAATAGTACAAAAACTGAAATGCTTAAAACCAATCACTTATCACAATGTAGTAGACATACGAGTATACAATTCTACACACCCTATATAAATACAAAGAATATATACACGTATATACTTCTAATAATTTTTTTGTTTTTTAGAAAAATCGAATGATAATTACTATATTTTTGTACGTGTTTACTGTACACATCGTGTTGGATACTTTGTTGGTGGTCTTCGTTCTGATTATTCTCCCGGCGACGAGGTTCGAGTGTCAAATAAAAAAAAAAGATCATGTTCTGTGCATGGTTACTGTAACAATGAACTTTACGCGTAAGTATACTGTTTTTTTTCAAAGGATGTGTTAGATCGCTTCATACATTTTGGGCCCTCATTGTTGCACTACGTGTCGTAGGAAGTATTTTTACGTCATTTTGTAGGAAATAATCCTTAGATTACAAAATTATTATTTTTTAGATTTTATGGACGTTTGTACACTATATAAAAAGGAATTTACTTTTTCTACATTGGGAAATAGCAGTGACGCTATTGGCAATAGTGTCAACACGATGCGTAATGCATATTTGTCGGAGCGTTTTGTTCACTACAGTTGTTCACTCATAAATATTTTTTACAATACGATAGAAAGTGTACAATATAGTAAAAACAAAAGAACAATTTCACATCACCGAAAAACTGGATGCATTTATATAAAGTGATTTGCTGTCAAGAGGTTTGGTGACTGTAAAACAAAACGCGATTGACAAACATGAATGATTAGTAACATCTTGTTCAGTAAGTATTGGATTTTTTAGCGGGAAGTCAAGGTGTTTGGTTGGGGTTTTCTTTAAATTATTTTGCAAATAGATTTTAGTGGACCTTATAATATGGAATTGGTGTTGTTTGGTGTTATAAATGCTCATGCTCATGAACACTATGTGAAATAGTTAAAGTGGACAGTCATAGTACGGCTGTAGTGATATTTGTTTCGCGGACTGTGTGGGCGTCTTCGGGCGTCGTCCGCCACTCAATCGGCTATGAAAACCAGTAGACTCGTATAGATTTGTCGCCAGAAGCTCCCTTAAAGCAATCAAAGGCTTACACCAACCTTTGATTGTAACTTGTTAGGAAAAAAGAATTTCCCACGTTTTATTAACTTGTTCCTGGCTAAATACGCAGTTGCGTCAAGCCATAAATTGAAAAAAAAAAAAAAAGTATGTCAGTAAAAAAATGGATTATCATATGGGAAAGTATAAAAAAAACCCAAGTATAGAAAACGTAAGGTTTTTGTAGATTTTTCATTGTAAAATATTTTTTTATAAAATGTGAATTAAAAATTATAGTGCTATGCTTGATTAAATTAACTTGCGACATGACACATGACATTGCAACAAACAGGGGGCCCAAATGAGAACAGACTCTTTGCATGCTCTCTACCCTAACCTGCTTTGTGTGCTTCCGCCACCAATTAATTCGTGCATGTATGCAAACTTTTGCTGGCCAGCACCCACCCTCTACTTAGGCTTGAAACTACGTCAAGCGGTCGCCCCGGACGGATTCAGTCCGTCTCTGTCACAAACCCTACGTGCGATAGAGATAGCTGAAACCGTCGCGGGTCACGTGTCTCTGTCGCACGTAGAGTTTGTGACAGAGTCGGACTGAACCCGCGGACACAACTTGCATTACAACATGTTGGAGTCACGACCAGATTCAGACGTGTTGTGGGCGTGTCCCAACAAATTGCATGTCGGTTGAATTCCGACCGTGACATTGCGTTACATTGCTGGTTTTGTAATGATACAATTTTGACCTATCCTTGCAAAACAGGCAATGTAAAAGCATCCACAAAAATTCGTGAAATCCTCCGGTTCTAAATAAAACATTATATTAGTTTAAGTAGCGCCACCTATTAATGTTATTCTGCAACTACTAGGCAATATTTAAAAATAATAAAATAGGTACAAAAACTAAAGCTGAAAACCTAAACATCATCACTCACTCATCACTTCAGCCGCATAACGTCCGCTGCTGGACATAGGCCTCTCCCAAGGTTTTCCAAGATGACCGATCTAGAGCGGCCTGCATCCAGCGCTTTCCAGCGACCTTGGTCAGGTCGTCTGACCACCTTGTGGGTGGGTGTCCTACGCTTCGCTTGCCAGTACGTGGTCGCCATTCGAGAACCTTTTTGCCCCATCGGCCATCGGTTCGTCGCGCTATGTGTCCCGCCCACTGCCACTTCAAAGAGCTAAATAAAACTCAAGCTATAAGTTTCCAAAAATAAATTGTTTATATTTTCTAAAATTCAATATAACCAATCGATGTATTATGTTTGTTTAATCTCCATAAAATGAGAAACCATATAGTGCGACTTCTCTACTAGATGGCGTCACAATAAAAATAGCAATGGACTTCCATCCCCCTGGCACTGCCCGGCAAGAACACCGATTGCAATACCCTTCTCGCTTTCTCGCATTGGCCGAATACACAAGAGCGAAAAGGACATCAATCGGTGTTCAATTTGTTTGTCGGGCGGGTGAATTTGTGCTGTGATTAGGGTTGCCACCTTTATTTTGCAATTAAAGTACATTGGTGACCAATCGTAAGAAAAAAGTACATAGTGCCTAATATTTTTTTTTTTTTTTTTATATATACGGACAAATCACACAATATAATAATAATAACTGTGTAATTTTCCTCTCCTGGGTCTGCTGGAAGAGATTTCTTATGAAATAAGCAGTACCTATGTAGTATATTTTCTTACTTTGTTTCTTTGTTTGTATTTCGTGTACATGAATTTAATAAATAAATAAATAGTGCCAAAATAAAGTATAAATTTATTTTTCATTTACATTTTACTTCAAAACATACTTTTTATTGTTTTTCGCAAGTTTTATCTTATAATATCACTGTTAATAAGTAATTAAATTTTTATAAGGTTCAGCAGAGACGCTTTGTTTCTTTCGTCTCACCATTTGCTTTTCATTACAGAAGAAATAATCTGTGAAGACAACAGTTTAATTTATTGCTTATCCTAGAAAAATCTCAGAAAAATCAAATGCGAAATAAGGTATTTTCCCGTACTTTATTCTTTTCGTAAAGTATAGAGTACAATTACCCGAAATAACGTACAATACTTTATTACAAGGTACGGGTGGCAACCCTAGCTGTTGTAATCGAAGTTGTGGTCGCAGTTGCTACGTGTGTAGAGAACAGCCCACCGCGACTCCAACATGTCGTATGCAGGTTGAGTGCCATGTTGTATCGTGTGTAAAACGCATTAGATCATGGTATAATCTTCTTCTCGAGTCGAAATTTTCTTTTAAAGAAAGAATGGAATAATAAAACAAGGTTTTCTCTTCCAACGATTGCGTCGGAATCTTTTTATTATACCATGGTCCCGATGACAGGTGGTTTGGTTTGGGCAGATTGGTGGCAGGTATGCTAACAGTAATGGGTGGGCGTAACTGGTGGCCACACAAGGTAGTTCAGAGCAAAGAGCATGTAACTTTGAATTCCGCAAAGTAACACCTGAATCCATTAAAAATTTCTTTCAAACTGTGAAAAACAAAATTGCTAGCACCACATGTCCTCCTTAGAAGTAAAATGTTGGTTTAAGAATTTTGGAAAAAGAAACAGTTTTCAATGTGGAAGGGACATACCCGTAATAAATTGCACCACGGTCTATGATAGATCATTATAGTATAATGTAATTAAAATAACAACAGAAAAACAAAAAAAGTCGGCTCTTTCATACAAAAGTGTGAAGCCGCTCGGGCGATTAGTATGAGAATGTCGATTTTTATTTAAGTTTTTTGACTGTTATTTTAAATTCATTATACTTTAGTGGTCTAATATAGCCCGTGGTTCAATTTATTACGGTCATGTCCCTTCCACGTTGTATATGTCGCAGCCATCTGATTAAATTAGCCAGCCAAATCATTCATAGCTAGCATCGAATTGAAGGGCTGAAGGACAACTAGCAAAGTGCTTAAGCGCAACTATTAACCACATGGCATTTAGTTGAATTAGACGCTTATGAATATCTGATGTGTGGTTAGGTTTTACAAATTCATCATCATCATCATAACCAGTTCTTTTTAGTCTCCACTGCAGGAGCATGAGCCTCTCTGTACTACCAGAGCCATATATTAGCCAGAGGATTTGGCCTACACTCTCCACGCTGGCCAGACGGGTTGGAGAGGTTTCATTGATGTTTATAAGCTTTGTTCAGCTTGTGTTTCCTAAGTCGCCTTCTACGACATCCACGGGAAGATCTGGAGTCCCATTCTATACTACCAAGAACCACACGGCTTTAAACTAGTAAAAGTGAAGTATAAAAAAAAAAAAAAATCACGCAAGCACCACAATGGCATAAAAACTGAACAAAATTTGAATTACTTGGCTGAGTTTTGGTCCTCAAAGGGTTGACTTTCGACACACCAAGTTTTGTATTGTAGGTCCACGCCAATTACCTCTTTCTTTAAATTTCCTCTCGCGGGTCTACTGGAAGAAATTTCTTTAGAAATAAGTAGCACATAAGTACTATGTTTTCCTTTTTTTTACATATGTTGTTTGTAAATTTTCAAGTGTACTTGAACCAATAAAATTAAAACTAAATTAAAACCAAGTCGTTATTCGTTGAGTGATTCTATTTCAATTAACTATCGGCCTAGGTTTCCAATTGTTTTTCAACGTTCCAGTAGCCGCCTCGGCGTCTTGTTGGCTGGCTAATTTGACTAGATGATTGCGACATATAGCGATGTAAATATACGCCGCCGACATACACTCGAAGGGCTGAACGTGATCCAAACGAGCATATCTCTAGCCCTATTTAAAATTATAAATGTATTATTCAGTTACTATTAAGAAAGGTAAATGATTGTTTTCTTTTTGTCTTTTCAGTATGCATATACTTTGTTATAATTGTGAATAGTTATCGTTTTATCATAGATGAGGACACTTATCGTTTAGCGATGCCAAGACAACCCTCAGTGCTTATCAGGACTAAGTCAATTGACAGGATTAGGAAAAATGCACGTTTTGTAGAAGAAAAAGAACGTGATGGAGGAGGAAGTAGTCAGGAGCCACAAGAACAAGGTACTAAAGAAGAAGGTATATCTGAAGACAGTAAAAATATAAAAGAATAAAATATAAGGTCTTGCTCTAGAAAATAAAGATCGTAGAAAGACAAAGAAAAACATCTTGATTTCCCCGGACTAAAGGCCAGCCGCGATTATCAATGGGGAAACTAAAGTTCATAATAATATCATGGTAAATAAAGTTCGTTCAACAAGTAAAGTTCATATCAAAGAAAATATAGTTAGTAGAGAAGGAAATAAAAGTTAATCAGAATAAAATACGTGTGCTGTAGAAAAAAAAAGTTGAATTACATGTTGACATTATTCATTATTTTAAAATGGAACCTTCAAGACTACCAAGATTTAAGGCGTAAGTTGTAAAACAGCTGTATAATTATGAATAAATAACGTATCAACTAACAAAGGGATTTTTTTTCTACTGCTGATTTTCAAGTCAGTTTTACATTAAGACGGAATACGAAGAGAACTGTCGAAACTTCATGTATTTCTGTTCACTAGAACTTTGACCTGAAGTGATTCTAAGCGTTAAAACATTTTTGTAGGTTTGTTTGGGTACTTCACAATCAAAATTAAAATTTTAAGAAGGCCTTCTTTAAATTTTAAAATAAATTAGTATTGATTTATTTTATAATGGCATATACCATTTTAAAATAAACGGGCAAGTGCGAGTCGGACTCGTACATAAAGGGTTCCGTACCTCCGTACAATGTTTTAAAACGCTAAAAAACACGTTTTTTGTATAAAGACCCCCTTTAATTTTTAACTTTTTTTTATTTTTAGTATTTGTTGTTATAGCGACCATAGTAATACATAATTTGTGAAAATTTCAAGTATCTAGTTAATGCCATTATAAAGATCTAGTTAAAAACGCTAAAAAAGCACGTTTTTTGTATGGTGACCCCCTTTAATATTTAATTTTTTTTTATTTTCGGTATTTGTTGTTATAGCGGCCACAGTAATACATAATCGGTAAAAATTTCAAGTGTCTAGCTATTACGGTTCAAGAGATAGAGCCCTGTGACAGACGCACAGACGGACAGTCGGACAGACGGACAGTCGGACAGACGGACAGAGTCTCAGTAATAGGGTCCCGTTTGCATCCTTTGGGTACGGAACCCTAAAAATGATAAGAAATTATATCTAAAAGTTATTTTTCTTCCAAAACTCGTTAAAATATAAATTAAGTAAAAAAATATTTTTACTCAAAAATATTAGTAATGTGATTTCGACGAGAAGAAGGCGGCCCGCCTTCTTCATTTTCGATAAAAAATTGGTATTAAAATAATTCATAAAAAGCGATAAAATCTACATTCCGCGTCATTCCGCGTTCATTCCCCGCCTCCCGCTTCACAGTCAAACGAAATATGTAAAAGCATGCGGTGCTTTGCGGATCGCCCCGCACCTCATTCCCTCAGAGTCTCTTCGTATTCCGCCTTTTTATTTTGAATTACATAGATGTTCCTCTTTCTAATTATGATAGCTATATGGCGGCTCTAAACGGTGGCCAACATTGTGGCGAATGATGTGGCCAATACACAATGGCCATAATGAAGAGCGGGTTTTTGTGCTCTCCTTGGTTGGCGCGAGATCCATGTGGTGTTGGTTTGTGCTTCGAATTTACTATTCATGGATATATACCAAACTGACTTATCTCCACCTTCTTACTTTTTAAATAAAAAAATTGTACTGAAATGTGTATAACGGTATGAACTGTACCGGTCGCTCATCGACCGCTCAGCGGTCGCGTGATTTATGATGACATAAGATGAAGCTGACGCAGCTCTAACGCAAAAAAAAACGCTCAGCCCACCAGCTTGGAATGTGCAATATCTCTGGAGCCCACAAAAAGTCATTTCATTTGATGTGTCTCATCCTGGTCACACCCACAGATTAATGTATTATGTACCAAGGTCACACCAGGTCCACGGCCGGGTCACACCACAAATCTTTATTTTGTAGCAAATCCGTGTTGGCCATACATTTTCATCTCTGTTAGAGCATAGCCAAAGAGCAAAAAAGGTACCTTCAGCCGAAGAACTATAAGCATATTATTATACCTATCTCATCTCAGCCTTCAGCATAGAACTAGATTTTTTTACATGGCTCAGAAATATCTCACAAAGAACAATATCCCCTCAGGCTTAGCGAACCATATTTAGGTAAGTACCTATATTTTTTACTGCAGCGAACATTTAAACTGTCTACTTGACATGTTGGATTTATTGACAAACTTCAAATTTATAGTATTTCAAAATAAACAACATAAGTTACAAAAAATATTAAATTTCTCGTTAAATTTTGATTTCCGAAAAATATGTTAGAACGGAATGTTTTTCGAAAGACTACCAGATGTCAAGCAATGTTGTTGTTTCCTTCCTTTGAAATGGGGAACTGTGTTCATCGCGCTATTTTACATGGTCGTAAGTATCTTCTAAGCCGTGTGGTTCCCGGCAGAGTAGAATAGGATCACTCCAAGTCTTCTCGTGGATGTCGTAGCAGGCGACTTAGGAAGCACAAGCTAAACAAAGCTTATAAACATCAATGAGATCTCTCCAACCCGTCTGGCCAGCGTGAAGAGTGTAGGCCAAATCCTTTTACTACTCTAGCTAATGGATGGCTCTGGTAGTACAGAGAGGGTCGTGCTCCTGCAGTGGAGACTAAAAGAGACCTGATGATGAAGTATCTTCTGGCAAAGTAGACAGAGCCTCAGCGTGGAGGGTGTAGACCAAGTCCTCTGACTGCTCTGGCTAATATATGACTCTGGTAGTACAGAAAAGGGTTGTGCTCCTGCAGTGGAGACAGTAAAAAAGACCTGATGATGATGATGATAGTGAGTACGGGCCAATTAATTTCCAATGTGAACACTGGACAACTTCGATCTCAAAGGTCGAACATCGCTGCGTCGCAGTACAACGAGGATCCGTAACAGATTTATATTAGTTGAGAATGCAGATTATTAGAGCTAAAGAATCTGTAACAAATAGTGCAACAATTTGTTCCACAATAAAAACTTACGAAGTTATTATAGCGGCTGGCCGGTGCGGGTGCTGTGGGTGACGACACCTGGGCCGCTCGCACCCGCACGTCACGTGATAAAATCGCCTCTAATTCCTCCTAGTCATGAAGGCACCTTGGCAATTGGGAAATTTGGTTGCCCAATCGCCCAATTTCCACATTGCCAAATCGCTCAATTTCCCAATCCTATGGCCCTATTGCCGTATTGCCTTCATTACTAAGAGTGACATATCACTGTGCGGCAATCGCGTTGTTGCCGTTTTGCATGACAGCCACGACACGAATTTCGCGATGTGGTCGTTCCGTGATTGCCAAAACGCAGTTTTAGCGTTTTTATAAGGGCTACGACATGAATTTCGCATCGTGGCCGTTTTACATTAGCCACAACGCGTTGTGGCCTATTATTTCGATTTTAATGAGTGATTTCGGTCTTTGAGCGTAACCTTTACGAGTATACACGTACCTATATTATATATATAGGCACAAGATGGCGCAGACAAAAAGGAAGCTTATGCCCCGCAGTCCGTACCTGAAAGCTGTTGACGATGATGATGTTTCAAATTAAATAATAATAATCAAATGAGATACTATCGTACGTAAAATTTAATTTATATCAGCAATAAAACAGTTTCTACGTGACGAGGTCTTGTGTCTCCATACCATTATCAACAAGCACGCAACAAGGTGGCAATTGAAGCCTGCGCTGTACAGTGTTAAAGATAATATAATTACTAACGTAAGTAAACAGTGTTTAAGAGGAAATCTATGGGCTGTATTTCCATACAAGCGTAATCACCTGATTCCTCGCCGTATATTTTGTGCGGGACTTTTTTAAAAGTCTTTGCATTAAGCATGACATTATGTTTTCTTATTTTTTATAATTTAAATAATATAAGAGATACGTTACCTTCCTAATTCTGAAAATGGGTAAGATTTTCCGCTATGTTCAAATAACTAGTAAACAAAGACGAGATTATCACTATCACTACATAGTATAAAACAAAGTCGCTTCCCGCTGTCTGTCCCTATGTATGTTTAGATCTTTAAAACTACGCAACGGATTTTGATGCGGTTTTTTTTAATAGATAAAGTGATTCATGAGAAAGGTTTATATGTATAATACATACCCGTGCGAAGCCGGGGCGGGCCGCTAGTATTTTATAAAGAAAAAATAGGAATACAGCCATAGCGTATCTTAAATTTTTATTAAAAAAGTAATTAAATCGGTAAAGTTTTGAACTGTGATTTTGAAGGAGAAATTAGGAGAAACGTTGATTTAGTGTACTTTTCATAGGTATTTTCGGTCCGAGCTGCAGTTGTCTCTATTGCACTCACTTGGTTATTATTCGAGCACAGAGCGACAGCAATACATTTTACAAATACCTGTTCTTCAATTCTCTTGACCGTAGTGTTTCCTCTTAAGTAAGATATCGGTTACAGCTGAGCGCAGCCAACAACAAGTTCCACATCAAAGGCGTAGAAGGCTACGCCTGCTACGCCGGCGCGTACGGCGAGAGCTGCCCGTACAACTACCAGATGCGGTACTTCACTGACATCACCATATTTATCGCGTTCATGTACTTCTTGCCCAGTGCATTGCTCGTTGTGGGTGTGCTTATTGTAAGTTCCTATTTTTACTTCATTTCCGATAAGTTTTCGACCTTTTTATACCTCGTTATTTTTCAATATTGACATATTCGTAATAACGTAATAACACAAAGGTACATACTTATTACTTTCTTGTATTGCAAGAAATTTCTGTGTAAGAAGGCTTATTATAGGACCGATGACTATCTTAAGACAAAAAAGTCCGGCTTGAGCTCGGCGCGGGTCTCTCTTAAAGGTTTGTATACTTAGACATGTCATAATTTAGGTACATTGGTACATGCTACATTTACAAATTGACATTATTTTAAATTTCGTAATTCTTATAATTCAATTTAATTATGACATAACAAACAATGTAAGCTCAGTCCATCTAAGTTAAGTTTTAAGTTTGTTAGTTGACATCTTTTGAAAACATACCCACAGATTCAAGCCCTTACTGGTACCGCCACTACCCGGCTTTTTATAATTGCCATAGACTAAATGACAGGAACTATAAACTTTTCATAGATTGCAAATATCAATTGAATATTCATTTGCCTTCACTTTGGAGAAAACGTGCAGTTTGTTGCCGCTTCTTGTGCACTTACGCCTAGGAAGCGGCATAAACTTAGCTGTAGGTAAGTCACGATTTCAACATTTTTGCAAAACAAAAGAAAGTGACTATTATTAAGAGATACTATAAATATCCTATGATAATAAAGATATTTTGATTTGATTTGACTTTCTGATTTGGATAAAGTTACAGTGACAATGTAATATAATTTTACGATCGAGCTTAAAAATCTCCCTACATTATTTAGTTTTACTGCTTTTAGTTATGTGCCACGTGTTTTACAATCCAACAACTGATACGCTTACAGTAAACGTTTGTATAAAAATGTACAAAATGAGCTGATACGTTTTCAACCTCAGAAGCTCTCGGAGCTTCTGACATATTCCGCCATCTAGCTATATAAAGTGCGACGAAGAATGTATTTTTCATATGTTTACTTGTTGCTGGAATACAGTAGACTCTAATTTCCCTCGACTTGCCCAGTGTTGATTTAGCAAGCGCAGGGCCCGTAGCAAATTCTACCGAAGAGGCCCCTGATCAGCTATGGGGAACTTGGTGGCATAGCGGAAGCCATAAGATGGTAGTCAACAAGCTACGTATCTGCCTTTAGGCAGCTTGAAGTTGACAACATTGTTAGCCATTTACAATAAAATAAAATAAAAAATGGTCATCTCTGTTTTACTGAGGCGTGTAGTCACGTGAGCATGTCCATTCCAGGGTAGACTTAGTTCCTACACTCTTGATGCAAAACGCTGGCTGGATGGGCACCGAACTGACTTGTGCTGATCTAGCTAGGTATATGAAGTGGGACAATAATGGGCTAATGCTTCTTCTAAATTCAAAAGCATATCACTGACTGATCTCATAAGGCTTTTTAAAAAGCTTTTTGAACACCAACATTGTTCTAAATAGCGCTTCGCTGTAGGGTAAACTTAAAAGGTGAAAAACTAAATTTTTAGACAGTTATTTCCCCTGTGAACAAATAGAGGCTGGTTTGTTTGACCTAGAATGGGTATTCTAGTGAGAACTACACCCGGGTTGCTTTACTTGCGAAAGCGTCGCTAGCAATACCTACTCCTACCGAGCCACCGAGCTCATCAAAATAATGACAGCTGGTAAAGAAAACCACGTACTGGCAAGCCAAGAGTTGGACACCCACCCACAAGGTGGTCCGACGATCTGACCAAGATTGCTGGAAAGTGCTGGTCGCAAGCCGCTCTACAAGACTCATATTGGAAATCCTTGGGAGAGGCCTATGTCCAGCAGTGGACGTTATGCGGCTGAAATAATGATGATGAAAGAAAACTAAAAAAATCGAGCCCAATCACCCTTTCTTTTCTTTGCAGAATAACCGGAAGATCGTCACAGTGTTTCTGTACTTTATTGCTGTGTCCGTACTCATCGCCGTGTCTGTGGACTTTTCGGTGCTCGTGCTAGGGCTCGCGCTGCCCGAGTGCGGCATCCCCAACGTCACGCGAGTCACTTGTGTCATTGGAGACCTTATGTTTTTGGCTGGTTAGTAATATTAAGTCTGACTAGACTGCCTCCGTGGTCCAGTGGTCAAGGCGTTTGCCTTGTAATCCGGAGGTCGTGGTTTCAAATCTCACTAGGAAGCTTAATTTGTGAAAGGTTGTTTCCAGTCTGATTAGGATATGACAGGCTTGAATCACCTGATTATCCAAAAATAAAGTGCTTTGGAAGGCACGTAAAGTTACGGGTTCCGAATGCCATCTAGCGTTTGTTTAAACCTGTCCTAGGATTGGTTCTGGTCTACAATTTGGGTTGCAGAGGTCAGACGGCAAAAAGCTCTTTCAGTAAAAACCAGTATTCTCGTCAAATCACCTAGGTTCAGGTGAGGTGTTTAACATTTTTTTTATTAATTTGAGTAGTAACAAAGTAAATTATGATTAAATGTAACGCATTGATTCCATGAGCATTAGAGGTATATTCAAACAGAATGTCACAGATATCATATTCTGTTTGAATATCTGTAACATTTTCTATCAAGGAAACGTTCACCATGATCATCCGCAGCCTTTCCTTTACATCTGAGATTAGGCCTCTTTCAATAAACTGTTTAACCAAGGTTCAGTCTCACTAGTTCACACAAAGTCAGTGAATTAGTTAACTTAGCATCCCATAATACTAGTTTAATCTTACTTTGGGGCTAGTTCAATCAATATGATATGTCCTTATCTATTTAAATTTCCAGCGTCTATTTACTTCATCATCGTGGTGAAGAGTTTCAGATCGACCTTAATGTTAGAAATGACAAGAGCAAGGGGCAGAAGCGCCTTAAGCGTACACGATGTGCACAAGATAGCTGAAAAGGTCCACGTGCCGCGAACATTGAGCAAACAACAAGTTCCCAGGAAAAAAACCAGTTTCGTTCAGAAATTTAGTTCTGGGAAACCGACCGATAAGGGGTCTAGTAGCAGCAGTGATGAAGATAAACCAACATATGTGCGAGCAAAAAAGTCCACTGCCTCTAATAGTCGGTCCCTGAATGAAATGAGCAATTCGAAGTCTTCGAATAAGCAAAGCAGCCTTGACTTGACCAGTAGTGACGAGAATAAGCCCAAGACGTCGGGAAGGTGAAGAGTAGCAGAAGTGGTGTTCTCATCCATACATATTATATGATGAAGTCCCCCAGCGCGTATTACGGGCCGATTTTGATGTGGTTTTCATAACCAGCAAATTCTTTTGGACGGGAGTCGCCATTCACCGTATCGAACATGAAAAAAATTCTGCCACTTTTTGCGGAGGGTCGGGGGATGAAGGTCCCATATACGTAATTTTTTACTCACACTGTTACTACTAAAATTTCGGTGACACACTACACAATTGCTAGAACACTTTTGAAATTGTTATACACATGCACACTTTTTGTGAAGAACACTATGTTCATCATACATACGAGTATTATCCACGTTAGACAAAATTTCAAATCGGTCATTTTATAAATCAGCTATTTAGGTATATATTTAAAACTTATATTTCTTCCACAGCGCCAGTGCGTTAGCTAGAAGTATTTTGAAATAATAAAAATTGTATGCCTTAAATTTTAAAAATATCTTTTCAACACACTTGCTCATAAAGTGGCTCTATGGTCACCGCAATAAAGCACAGAATGACACCCATAATCAAACTGTGACTTTTTCATTACTCTCTCTAAAAAAAATCTATAACTCACTAGTGAGTTATAGATTTTTTTTTATTGGTTGATTTACTTTGTTCTTAAAAAAGTTTTTATTTAAATAAAAGATCGTGTTCATTAGAACAAATAAATTAATGTTCCTATTGCTTGCTCATTTCATGCAACTTATGATTTAAATAGATAATTTTAACTCGTACGTGTTTAATAAATAAAACTTTCACTCAAATATAACTTTTGTTTTCTCTGTAATAAAAGAAAACTTTAAATTCCCCATTTTGTAGGTGGCAGAATCGGCGCAAATCCTATGCGAGGAAAATAAAAAAAAACCTCATCTCTTTAGTCTGTGGCCAATCGCAATGCGCGCGCATAGGAAAACTGATAAATTTTTCCCGCCATAGCGAAACATTTTTCACAACTCGTTTTCACTGTGGAAATTATAGTTATTTATTATTTAAAATGTCTACAAGTACTAGTTACGAAGAAAATTATTTATGTTGTACACCGCCCGATATAAGATGTGAAGCCCTAACGTTATGGAATGTTTACTACCTAAAAACTCCAAGTAAAAATATCTATTAGCGTACCAAAATTTAATAAAATGGCAAAACAGCAAGAATACGCAGTCTTTTTCAGAAAATGTATTCATGGCGTACTTTAAAGAATTATCTTCTAAGTACAAACCTAGCTCTTTGTGGTGTTTATATACACAATGTTAAAAAGTACAGTCCGAACAAAGAATGGAGTGGACTTAAACACATATTATACTTTAATTTGTCAGCTTATCTAAAGAGACTATCCGATGGATTTAGAAGCAAGAAATCAAAGGTTTTATCGTCTGACGATATTGAACAATTTATAAAAGATGCTCCAGATAACCAATATCTGGCTACTGACTAAGGTTAGTTAAATTAATTTTAAATATCTACGCGACTTCAGCCTGTGTTGTGTGTTGAACTTAATTATTATTTCTTTTTTTTTAGGTTGCTTTAATATTTGGTGTAACTGTGGTGCCTGTAGGATACAAGAATTAATAAATATAACCGTAAAAACATTGAGAACCATGGCCAGATGCTCTTAGTGAAGATACCTATCACGAAAAATAAAATACCGAGGTTATTCACCATACACGGTCCATTCTATGAAATTGTTAAGAAGTATGAAAGTTTGCGGTCACCGAAAGCAAAAACAGACCGTTTCTTTCTAAATTACTAGAATGGTAAATGTACCTATCAGCCTATTTGCAATAAACAAATTTGGTTCTATGCCTAAAGAAATCGCTAAGTTTTTCGGTTTAACAGAATCTGAGAGCTACACTGGACATAGTTTCAGAAGAACTTCAGCTACATTGCTGGCTAATTCAGGAGCTGATATAATGACTTTGAAGCGCCATGGTGGGTGGTGATCTAGCAATGTAGCAAAATCATACGTAGAAGGTTCCATACAAAACAAGAAGGAAATTTGTGCAAAAATCACAAAAAGAATTAAACTTGATTCTGAGGCGCTTCCTACTGACGGAACACCAAGTACATCCAATGATTGGATTTCACCTACCGACACCAATAATGAGCCATCTCAAATTACAATAGAACATGAAAGTATTTCAATAAATAATGTATCTGATGACACCGCTATGCCATCTAAAATAGTTAATTATAATTTTACTAACTGCACATTTACTAATTGTTTCTCTAAATAAACTTTTAATCTACTAAATAAAATGAGATTTTATTGTTTTATTTTAAGTAGTAAACGTTAACCCGTTTTAAAACTAGACGAACTATTAGTAATAATTTCAAAGGTTATTTATAAAATAGTTTGAAGGTCTTTTTAGACATTGATACAAATCAAATTTTTAAATATCACCATATTTAGTTTTAAACAGTTTATTTCAAATGAGGGCGCCACTTATGCTACCACTTCACCGCTCTGTTATGTATTCACTGGAGTATTTTGCATCGTTGGCAACTTTCACGCTGCATGGGACATAATATCCCACGCATGGTGACCGTTGCCAATACAAAAACTTAACAAATATAAGCCTAGCTTAGTATACGATGTACTGTGCACACGTGCACATAAGTACATTTTATAAATATACTAATTTTTGGTCCGTCATTATTTCAATGTTAATTTATCAATTTATTTATAAATAAAAAGTCTAATTTTAGTTTTTTACCTCGCTATTCTGAGCCAGGTCGCTGTGTATTATTGGATTGCTGCCGGATTTATGTAAAATTTTGTAGTCTTATCTAAAGACCCTCGTGGTAAAAATTTTGAAATATAAGTCTTAACGTGCCGCAAAAAAAGAAGTTTTGGATTCACTTGAGACCAAACTGGGTGTCCAATTGCGTGTCGGTCCAGCTCGATAGTTCCGAAGGTGCACGTTAAAACACAGGGAATTTTTTAAAATAATGTTCCACGTTCAGTACCATTTTAACTCCTGACTGCCAGCATTGCAGATGGCGTTTAAAGACTCAATTTAGTTCATAAATATATAGTATTCAATAAGTAATATACGAGTATATATATATATATGCATGCACCCATGCAATATCCCCAGAACCCCACCACAACCCAGGACTAAGCCGCGGACGGAAATACCAAAACTAACGAGTTCCTTGTAGTGACTTCAGAACTCTAAAAATCAGGATAGCGTGCTTCAATCTTAGAATCTGCATTTTGATACTTAATAGAACGGAATATAAATATTTAGCCCACACTTGAAGGAGATGATTTTTGCGTAAAGGTGTTAAGTAACCATGGAATCGTCCGTGTACAAACCAAGGCAGCCAGTTATGTTTTATCCTCAAGAGAGCTCTAACTCAGATAGTCGCCGATGAGCATAAAATATTACTTGTATATCTCCCGGCGGAAATTACGGTCTACCTAGACTGGAAATCCAGGTTCGGCTTTGTGACTTTTTCAAACATATTAGTTACTAGCAGTCCACCCCGGCTTCGCCCGTGGTACACACATAGCCTATGTCACTCGGGAATAGTGTAGCTTTCCAACGGTGAAAGAATTTTTTAAATCGGCCCAGTACTTTTTGAGCCTATTCATTACAAACATACAAAAATAGGTACAAATCTTTCCTCTTTATAATATTAGTATAGAAGTATAGATAATACAATCCTCACCACCTGTAGGTTGACTGGTAGAAAAGGCCCTAGGCCTTAAGTCCGCCTGTTACATTTTTTGCAATAAAGTTAAATAAATAAATAAACGTGTTAATGAACTAACGCAAACCTCTCACATGGCACCTCAGCCCATGAAACTGAACAAAATTTTGTTCTACAACATTCCCAAAATGCCAATAATAAAATTCGGATTTTCATATAAATTGACTCGATCAGTTTGTATGAAAATTCAAATGTATTTTTTTTGGGTTTCGTGAAAGTTGTAGATCAAAAGTTGTTCAGTTTCATGGGCTGAGGTACTACCATCTGAGAGGTTTTGCGTTAGTTCATTAACACGTTGTATACCTACGATTGTCGATATTTTTTGAGAATTCATAACGCCTTGGGGGGAAAAGAAAAACGTACCAGCTGCTTATATACCCGTGCAGAACGTAAGAGCCGATTGAGGGAATGGGCGTCAGATGGAATCATGTCAGGCGATGCGGCTAGCAACCTATCACATCACTATTTTGAGTCACAGGAATCACAGGGCAACATAGTTTTTGCTGCATTAATCTAAGCTTTTCATTACTTACATTACCCAGTATGTAAAATATGAATCCGGTAGTAAAATATGCCCAACAGCTCTAAATCTGCATGTATGAAGAGGTTGATGAGTGTAGATGAAGCGAAAGAGGTCTGTCAGGATCGTAGCAAGTGGAGGTCCATAGTCTCTGCCTACCCCTGTGGGGAACAGGCGTGATAGTATGTATGTCTGTATGGCAAATTTAGCCTCACATATCATTAGAAAAAAATATGGCAGGAACATGACTCAAATGTTGTTTTAAAGAAAAAGGAATCTTAAATTGTCTCTTTACCATTCAAAAAAACCCCTGCTTCAAAATAAGCCAGCATATGTTCTTTATATTATTATTATAATTTAAATTGCTTATTAAAAACAATAGCAGATAATTATTCTAGGACATAATAAATACTGTTGCGATGCTCTTGTAAAAAAACTATACTACATGGTAATACAAAAAATAATACCTTACCGACTTGTAGCACAATCTTCTAATCGTCTACCTTTCGAACATGCTCAGGTTATGAAGCATATTGGTAATAATACCACTAACCCTAAGACCCTGTGCACACAGCGTATTTTTTACGCGCCGACGAAACGCAGATGACGCGCGCATACGCACCGTAAACGCAATTCAGACGATGATAGTAAATATTTGTACACGTTTAAAAATTGTATTGATGCAACCGCGCTGATACTGCGATACAGACGCGCTGCAGTCGCAAGTTTGTATTTTGATTAGTAATATATAAGTCAATGATTTTTATATAAAAATGCTTTCTCCGGAAATTTATAAAACAAACGCGATAGAGACGCACTTTGAACGCGCTTCTCACGCGCGTTTGTATCGATACAAATGCGACAATCAGCTTTTTGGTTGTCTACAGTGGAAGTTGTTCATAAAAAGCGTGTCATCGGCGCGTAAAAAATACGCTATCTGCATCGTTATGAGGAAATCGATGGGCTGTATTTCCATACAAGCGTAGACCTCTGATTTCTCAACGGATAGTGCTAAGTAGTAGTCTGTGGGGCCAGGCATTTTTCCAAAAAACCTAAGGATATATTGGCATGTCCCTATGTTTTATTTTTTCACAATTTAACTTTTAATAAGAGAGATAGGAACCTCATACTCCTGAAAATTGGTAAAATTTTCCACTCTGTTCAAAAATCTCGAGATTATGTAAGTCTACATCTACACTAATATTATAAAGAGGAAAGATTTGTACCTATTTTTGTATGTTTGTAATGAATAGGTTCAAAAAGTACTGGGCCGATTTAAAAAATTCTTTCACCGTTGGAAAGCTACACTATTCCCGAGTGACATAGGCTATGTGTGTACCACGGGCGAAGCCGGGGTGGACTGCTAGTATATTATAAATAGAGAACATAAGAACACAGCCATAGCTTTTATTCAATGTTTAATAAAAAGAGAAATTAAATCGGTTAACTTTTGGTTGATAATTCAGGGGACTACGACACTTTATTTTGTGTACTTTTCATAGGTATTTTCGGTCCGAGCTGCAGTTGTTTATCACATTCGCTCGATTGTTGTTCGGGAATAGCGCGACAGCATTTTACAAATACATATTTTTCAATTATCTCGACCTGAGTGTTTCCTCTTAAGATATGATGTTTTACCTTTAAAAGAGGATTTTCGCGATATTGATACTGGTTGACTCTCACTATCTTTATTCCTATCAGCACCACTACTTTTCTTGTCAGGACCACTTTTACTCAAACTGGAATCAATACTGATCCTGTCAGGGCCAGTTTAAAGTTCAAGTCGACTTCGTAGTACTGCCAGGATCCCTTTTACTCAAATCAGTACTAGTTGTGTATTCGTCCCTTTCAGCAACTGCAGCTCTTCTTTGGGGGGCTGTTAATATCGTCGACCGGAAACTTTTGACGATTATAATGAAGTATAGAAACACTGAAAAAGCAAACATTATTAACGTGACGTCATAGAAACAGTGGTGAACAACCGGTTAACTAGTGTGCCGGTTTCCTAACAATGTTTTCCTTCAACGGAAGCAAGTAGTGGTTCAAAAAACTACCGTAAATGAGTACAAAACTGCAACTATAGTGAAGATCGAACTCGTTCCGCACAGACAGTGTATGCCAAACAGCTAGAGGTTTTATCAATTAGCGGATTATACTATCCAACTGCGACATATATACAGGGTGACTTATTAACCACCAGCCAAATTTTGAAACAAGTTACTAACTACTTTCTATAAAAATATTTTTTAAGATCGATAAAATACATTTATATTTCTATGGGACGTTAAGTTTTTTCATGTTTTTCGTTGTTCTTTTTCGTCGTGTCGATGACTGAAACTTATTTTGTTCAGTCATCGTGGTGAAAGGATTTGCCAACTAGTCTCTGCGTTACCGAGAACTAGCTGCTCAGGGTGCGCCGGACGGTTCTGAACTAGCTGCCTAGGGTGCGCCGGACGGTTCTGAACTAGCTGCCCAGGGTGCGCCGGACGGTTTTGAACTAGCTGCCCAGGGTGCGCCGGACGGTTCTGAACTAGCTGCCCAGGGTGCACCGGACGGTTCTGATCAGGGGATCGATCTTTTTAACGACACTCGGGGAGCCTCCTTTAATACACCCCGTTTTTCGTTAATTGTTTTAATGAAAAGTAGTTTACTATCATGGACTAAACTTACTGTAGCTTCTGCTTTGTACTTACAGAAAATGTACAGAAATTCGGCAAATATACACAAACTAACAGAGCTTGTTCCGAGCTCACATAGTGGATATTTCAACATTATGACAAATAAAATGACGTCACCCACTACATCTGCCAGGATCGCAATAGTAAAGCAGTACATGAAGAATGTGACCAGATGACTTTTTCTCTGAAAATATACAAAATCCCTTATTAGTCCAGGCCTTTGGTTTGCAAGTAAGAGGTTACCTGGAAAGATTTCGGCAATTTTTTTAAAATAGGTTATTTATGTTGGATATATTTTTTAGAGTTCCGTACAAAAAATGAAAAACGGATCCCTTATAGGATCACTCGTGCGTCTGTCTGTCACAGCCAATTTGCTCCGAATCTACTGGACCGAATCAGGTTAAATTTGGTAGAATGTTGTAATCATATGACCCAAACACATATGTGCAAAGTAAAAAAATATTTTTTTAAAATATTTAATATAATATAAAATATGGGTCATTTTCGGGGGACAAATTAGGAAATTGAAAAAAAAGTTTTGCAAACCTTACTGTGTTATATCAAATGAAAGGGCTCGTTATGTGGATCTCAAATATATTTTTGTTATTATTTTAAAATGAATAGTTTTGATTTTATTCATGAAAGAAGACGAATTGACGATTGACCCAGATCTCCGAAACTACTAAGCCTAAATTTTTTTTAAAAATACAAAATATAGTTCATTGCTTGTAGATTACAGAAAAACCTTTAAGAAAACCCTCTTCACGCGAGTTTAACTCGCACTTGGTCGGTTTATTATAACCTTAACACACTTCGTTAAAAAGGTCACAAGAATGTATCTGCAACATGCTTCGCTAAATTTATTACTATGAGAGACCACCGTATCCTACCCGGCTCAAATGTTCCCATGATACTGGTGGCATTGCCGCACTATATAGCTATCGAAATGTTTTATGCCAAATAAGATAAGATAGATAGTTCCGCAGTGAGTTTGTGATGTCACCGCACTGTAATCGTAACAAAAATCATACGAAGCCGTGACGACATGGTTTAGACAACTTAGAAGCCCTAAAACTTTATTATATTTTTTTTTGTTTGTCAGAGAAAATAAGATTAAATATCATTTTTTGTTATAATTTATCTAATACAGCGCAAAAATATATTTTGCACTCCACATGCCTATTAGCACAACCTTCAAACTCCCTCTAATATAATAGTAAGAAATAGGTACCTACTTACAATAACAACCCCGATGATGAGCACCGCACTCGGCACCACGCTCAGGAAGTATACGACCCGATGAACGTACTCCATGTCTTTGAACACGTGCTTGTAGGGACATTTCGCGTTCGTTACGCCTATGTGGCATACTATTATGTGATTCTCTAAATTGCTGATTACATTCATCTGGAACCAATTGCGTACATACTGAATGATAGAACTATTGTTGCAATGGCTTTTCGGTGAAACGGACGCTCGCACCAATGGCTTTAGTCGAAATTGTGGTACATCGATGATATGGGATATCGGCAATCGGACGCTCGACCTCATGTGTCCGGGGAATCAGCCATCGGGCTCATAGCATTCGTAAGGTGTCGTAAGAGGCGACTAAAGGACTAAGCATAAACATCTCGTACTACAACTGTATTTATGGTTGTAAAGCTTTTCACACCAATGCATTTCCAAAAAGGCTTGAGTCGACCGTAAAACTTATAGCCAAATCGTTCAAACTGTTCCGGCGTGTTTCTTCTCGATTCCGCATGCTCTACGGCATCCTTGGGCGACCATTGCCATGTATATTATATATGTAGAAGAAAAAGCGGGTAAGCAAAGCAGCACAGATGAGAATGCAACTGGGTACTCGTAAAGATAAAAAGAGTTTGTTATAAAGAAATATATATGTATTGTTATGTACATGTACGAAAGTGCATATCTTATAGTATTTTCTAGCCACTATACTTTCAGAGAGAAATGGAGAGCCGAGAGAGAGGCCCTTGCGCAACAATGGGGTCTAGTGGGCTCTAAATATAGATAAAATAATAATAAATGGTCTTGCCACGCTTTATTGGGATTGATCTGTCATCACGGACAGGACCACTGTCGCCAATAAGCCTGATATCGTGCTGACAGATCGATTGATGCGCCAGGCAGTGCTCGTCGATATCACCGTCCCGCATGACGAGAACTTCGTAAAGGCCGAGAAGGATAAGCTTAGCAACGTCACTGCTATGTGGGATGTGGATTTAACGGTCATTGTCCCGATAGTCGTATATCGACGAACGGTATTATAGCGTAGAGTCCAACCACATCTTGAGACTCGACCAACATCTTGAGACTCTCCCGCTAGATACCTAGCTGGATCAAAAGTCAAATTCAGAAGGCAGTACTCCTGGACACGGCACGCATTGTCAGGAGGTTTCTCTCTCTGCGGCCCTAACCGGCGGTAGCTTGGACCTAGCACAGCTAGGTTAGGTTTTTATATTTATATTGTGTACTATGTTTTTTATATTTTACTTTTTATAGCCTTACAAATATCCTAACCTGAGAGTAAATATAAATAAAGAGGATATACTTACAGTTATTATAAATATGGCTATAAAAACAGTTCCATATCTTAGAGGTACACAACAACAGCAGGTCTTGACTTCAGGAAGAATTCGAAACAACATTTCAGTCTAGCACATTTTAGGAGATCATATTTACAAAATATTCTTACTGCCTGCTACTAGTGCATACTTATTGTTTTCTTGCATTGAGTGTAGCGTTGTAAGAACTAATACAAATAATTTGTTCAAAACATAACATAATACCCAAAATAAAATCACTATAGTTATTGTTCTGACCAAAGAGCAATAATGTACCCATGCCTATGAAACTTAGAACATTGCAGAATTTTGATAAAAAAATTCAATAAAACGCCATCTAGTCACGAATCAGCTGACCTAACTCCTAATGAAAAAAAAAATTCATGTTGTAGAATAGTAATATCAAATGGTGAAGATATTCGCCATACGAAGTAGAACACGTGATAGCTCAGTTGAATAGAGCATGGTTAAAATAAGAGCAACGTTGCGAATTCAAGTCCCACTCAGGCAGTATATTTTATATACCATTTGTTATTTGATAGGAATATTATATGATGGATAAATTCGACATGCGCGGTTAATCACTCAATAGCTCAGTAGTTTAGGCTATTGAACATAGTCGTATTGAACCGAGATCGCGGGTTCAAGTCCCAGCTCACGGAGTAATTTTTTCACCGTTTTATTTCATCTTTTAGTCCTTTGGTGTTGCGAAAGCATGTTACCAGATGGCGCCACTGGTTTGATCTAATGTTAAAGCCACAGTTTCTTATCTATTTCAGTATATACAATATTATTTCAGTATATACAATATTAATCTATGAATGTACCTCATGTGTTTTGACCAATTTGACGTAATATCTGTCTCAGGTCTGTCTATAGTCTGCTGTATTTTTGTCTGGCAAAGAAGAATTTGAACTATTTAATAATCATAGATAAAAAATATCGTGGTCTGTGCCAGAGATATAATAAAATAAATAAATAAATCATCAGCTTTCCAAAACCCACTGCTGGGCATAAGCCGTCCTTTGTTCGCGCCATCCCGCTCTGTCCCTGGCTGCCGCGATCCAGTTCTTTCCAGCGACCTTTCTTATATCGTCGACCCACCTAGCCGCCGGACGTCCCACACTGCGCCTACCATATATAAATAAATAAATAAAAAGCCTTTATTTTACTTAAAAAAAAACAATTTATCTCTTAAAGCATATTTTTTTCACTTGACTATATATTTTTGGAAGTTGCTTCTGCAGCGTAGGCCTCTCCCAGTTTTTTCTACTTTTTCCTATTTCTTCCCTGTCTCATCCAGTTGGAACCGCACTTCTTCTTAAAGATATCTGACAATCATATGCTTGGTCTTCCTAGCTTTCATTTTCCATCCCTAGGGATCTATTCCGTTGCTCTTTGTCCATCTTCTATCTTCTAACCCGCATACATGACGGGCCCATTTCCATTTAAGACTATGAATTCTGTAGTTATATCTAAGCTTTTAGTTCTTTTTCTTATTGATTCATTTGTATGTCTATCAGATAATCTAATTCCCAACATTCTCTCCATCTTCCTCTGATGTACAGCCTATCCTCAGAACAATCATATATCCCTTATCTCAGAGCCAATCTATCTTCGTTTTATTTTGCTGCTTTCGATGAGCCCACGTTTGACACCCGTACGTCACACATGGAAGTATAGACCAGGTATAGACTTTTCGTATAACTTGCTTTTTTCCTGATATCTATGCTTTTGTTTTTCATGACCGTCTGGTCTCTGCAGAGATATTGGAGGGATAATAAGGTACATCTGTAGGTAAATATTCAGTAAAAAATCTAGGTAAAAACGTGATAGCGTATGTAGGTATGTAAGTCTGTAAAAAATACTTAACGAAAAGATACAGATACACTATCACATCTTTATCCCTAACGGGGCAGACAGAGCCTAGGGCGGCAAGGCTCAGGCCACTTTTAGCGTGATGGTGGGCATGAAGGTGGAAAAAGGGAATCACTATTATAGTGATGGGTTTCTAACCGCATTGCCTTGCCCATTCCCTCGATCGGCTTTTATAATCTGCGCGGAAAGAGAAGCAGCTTAACGAAAAGTATCTAGATATTACAGTAATAAGTAATCCCACCACGTGAAAATGGTAGTCAAGTTCAATATTATGTTATGGTTTGGTTATCGAATCACTGCCAAAAAATTTTTAATCTCAATGGGTGCCTGTTCTGTAGAGAATCCTGAAATGTAGTTTTAATAATTTCAACATTTCTTGGCTTTCTTGACTTATTGGATGCTAAACAAACTGTCCTGAGCTTGTATAGAACTCAATTGCTAAATGTCAAATTTCATGTAAGACTTTCCCATACAAACGTAGTCTACGTTTTATTTTGAAACGACATGTCAGATGTCGGTAAAAGATATTGCATAAATCTAGGAAATATCTAAAAAAAATATAAGGGTGTAAAAGTTTTCCATACTGATGGTCAAAAATGATGGTATTACACTATATTCTCTTTCAAGTTCATATTTTGACTGTGAAAACCAATTACAACCCTAGATATATGCAATTTCTTTAAAGTTACAAATTTTTACCGAAATCTGACATGCCGTTTCAAAATAAAACGTAGACTACGTTTGTATGGGAAACTCTCATTCTGTCTAGGGTAAGGGGACTCTTAAGAAGTCAAAAGTAGCTCGAAATAATTCATGTAACATAACACCCAGCTGCTGCGTCGCTTGTTCCTTTTTTAGGGTTCCGTAACCGAAGGGTGCAAACGGGACCCTATTACTGAGACTCCGCTGTCTGTCCGTCTGTCTGTCTGTCTGTCCGTCTGTCTGTCCGTCAGTCACAGGGCTCTATCTCTTGAACCGTAATAGCTAGACACTTAAAATTTTCACCGATTATGTATTATTAAAAATTAAAGGGGATCGTCATACAAGAAACGTGTTTTTTTCAGCGTTTGTTCCGTGCTGACAGATGAGATCCAACCCTAAGCCGAACGAGGGATGGGTGAAAATGCGAAAATACGAATCTTGTGAACAGGCGTTGCGGTTAGCAACCCATCACTATTTTTTTCCTCCTTCTCGCTCACCATCGCGCCGAAAGTGGCCTTTGGATCTTGCGGCTTTGCCTGACTGCCTAAAGACGTGACAGTGTATTATTTTATTACCTATTTACAATATTGTAATCTAATACCAAAGTACCAACTACTTATGAATATACTAAGAATAATTTAAAACTTCATGTGCGTGGCACAATGAGAGCTTTGAAGGGCGCCGCCGACGCCGTCGCGCCATCCACGTGTCTCATAGAAGGCGGCTCCCCCTCTATCGGCAGGAATGTGAACTTTTGCAGGACAGTAGTTGTGAAAATGAAAATGTTGCATTTGGCTAGGACGTCTCCCAAGCAGCGGTGCTTGCCCAGGCCGAAGGGGAAGTAGTGGTCGGGCAGTTTGATGGCGCCGTCCACTATGAACCGCTCTGGTTTGAACTCCAAGGGATCCGGGTACAGCTCCTCGTCCATGAGGCACCTCGTAAAGTTGTTCACCACCATCGTGTCCTGCAAAAGAACATTAACTAAAGTCATTTAGTTACAACTATAAATGAAATAAAGCCGTCAATGCTTGTGACCGTAAACATATTTGTAAACATAGAGCTACAAGTACTAAAGTATTCCGTTCAATTGAGGCGATCGCACCTCACTTCACTGTCACTTTAGTTAGTTAGTACTGTTTACAGTAGTAGACGGAGGTACCCAAGTTAGTTATATAACTGGGTAGCGCACCCAGGGCTCTTTAAGCATAACCGCTAAAGATGCAACCTACACCGACAGTTTATGACCGAAACTCTGCAAAACCCATTTGAAAACATGGGTTACGTAATTAAAAATGCCTTGGCGTACCGTACCTATGTACGAGTACATTAAAATACTATACTGTGATTCAAGGAACACGGACAATTGTAAAGGAATAACTTTAAGTATAAATAAATAAATAACCAGATTTCATTGTTTAAAAATTAAATACGAATGATAAAATAAGTAATTAGATAAATAAGAAAAGTAGGGACAAATTTTGTTTTATCCCTCTATCTCATCCCCTCATCATTCCCAGTTGCATTCTCAGCTGCAATGCTGTGAAGCCCGGGGTCCGCTTTCCGGCTTTTCCTGCTCCACTTCGCACGGTCTTGAGCATCCTTGGTTGTAAGACCATTGTCTAAACTTCTTTTGTATCCATACAACCCTATACAACGTGGAAGGGACATATCCGTAATAAATCAAACCACGGGCTATACTAGATCATTATAGTATAATGAAATTAAAATAACAAAGAACAAGAAAAAAATTCAGCATTTCCGTACAAAAGTGTGAAGCCGCTCGGGCAATTTGTATGGGAATGTTAAATTTTTTTTTGGTATTTCGACTGTTATTTTAATTTCATTATACAATAATGATCTAGTATAGCCCGTGGTTCGATTTATTACGGGTATGTCCCTTCCACTTTGTATAAAGTTGCCTGGAAGGGATTACTGTGCGATAAGGCCGCCTTTTGTATGCTAACATTTATCTCTTTACATTTGTGTCTCATTTGTTTAATTGTGTGCAATAAAGAGTAGAATAAATAAATAAATAAAATTACCGCCGCCATGTCTGTGATTCTTCGGTACTCGTAGCAAACCTAGCGCTGCCGTTTCGGCGCGATATGTGTAAATTGCCAAAAATAAAACACGGCGATTTTTTTTTGTTTTGAAACCTATCGTATGTATGTCGTATGGTATCTACTCGTAATGAAAGGGCTTACTAAGCCGATTCTAAAAATATATGACATTTCAGTATTGTTTTAAATTAAAATAAAAACCATTTTCAAAACTCCTGGTCACGGCAGAATAGTCAGGAGGTTTCTTTCTCTGCGGCCCTTATCGCCGGTAGCTTGGACCTCGCCCCGCTGCCAGCGGGCAGGTAGGTAAGGTTTTTGTAAATGTTTATATTTTGTAGTATGTTTTATATTTTATTATAAAATAAAATAAAAATTAATGAAATAAACTGGAGGAGCCCAAACTTGGTATGTTTTGAATTTTTTTTTTAAAACAAGTGACTGAAGTATAATGATGTGATATATTTTTGGGATCAGCTTAGTAAGCCTTTTCATTGGGTGCCCCTTGTTTCACAGACTGAAATTTCAAAGAATTTCGATTCACAGAAAATTTTTCATAGAATATTTAATTCTTATATTTTTATTTCAAATATTATTGTTTCAAAGACTATTTACTTGAATGAAACACAATTTATAGAAACACAGTTCAATGAATTTTAGAATCTCATATTTTCATTTAACAAACTAATCAAACAGTAGAATATTTCTTTAAAGAATATTGTTTGTTCGGTATAATCTTTCATGGAATTTTATTTTACAGAAAATTATTATTTAACGAAGTATTAAGTGAAAACATTGTTCAATCAAATTAAATACCATATAATAAGTTAGAATACATCATAAATGGCTACCACAATATAGGTTAGGGCAAACTTATAGGTTAGGTTAAGTTAGAACTGCGACTTGCTGGGCAAGTTTTATCCATTTTACTAGAATAGGGCAAACTTATAGGTTAGATTAGGTTAGAACTGTGACCAACAAACGCACGAGCCGAGCGAGCGAAGCGAGCGTGCCGCGGCAGCGGCCGGTGAGTGTTAGCAAAGTTTTATCCATTTTACTAGAATAGGGCAAACTTATAGGTTATAAATAATATATTAACTAAACTTATTAATTTAATAATAATATTTAATTTGATATTCTGATATTCTGATATTAGAAACATCGCAAAAGTAAATGTTATTTGTAATAAAATTCTATGATTTCAAATTATTCATAACAAACATTCTTATTATTGATTTTCTGTGCAACGAAAATCTATTATTAAAAATTCTTTATACTGAGTAACCTACATATTGATTATTCTATGACATGATAATCTTTTCATTTTCTAAATAACGAAAATTTGTTAAACTTTTGTCTGTATAAGAAAGTACACCCCTTTTCATTAGATACCACACATGATAGGTTTTAGAACAAAAAATCTATCGTTCCGATTTTCATGCTAACACTATTTGCAGCTTTTTTGGCGTACCAGCTATACCAGGTATCCTTAGCACTATATCAGGTATCCTAAAGTTGAAATCCCTAGGTAAATACATTTTTTTTTGCTATAAATATTACAATCCATAATATTTAAAAGACAAAACTTGGTTGACGATCGAACCTGGTCAGGCACTAAATAGCCCTTAATATGAACTGCCGTTGAAATTATAATTCGTGGTCCGTACTCCGTATAGCTTTAGAACTGTTTTAAGACTAGACGGACTAACAATTACATTCAACGGTTATTCATAAAATAATGCAATGTTATTTCTAATGCCTGACAGTTAGCAAAATGCATGAAAAATGTTAATTATCAACATAATCACGACTCTTTTTATTTATTTAACCTAGATAATGTTCCACTGCTGCGCATAGGGCTGTAATTTCTCTTTCCAAATATCTCGATTATGTGCCGCTTCGCTTTCAACCATTTAAGCTCAACCTGTCGTACTCGTAAGTCGTCACACCAACCAGAGCTTGGAATACCGTTAAAAATCTGGTAACGATATTTCTGTCAAACGGCGTTAACGTTATCAGCGAAGGTAACGTTCTGCTGGGTAACGGTATTTTTCCCACTATTTACCGATAATCAGATAACGTTACCAATCATATTAACGGTAAAAGGTATTGTTAACACTGTATTTCTTTTCGATATTTGACAGAATAAATTGATGAAAGTTTGTCTAGTAGGCTATTAGTAGGCTAGTATTGAAAAAAAGTATCGTTACTTATATCGTTAATTGATAACGTTATAAACTGTAGTATCGATACCACTTATAACGTTACCACTAAAATAACGTTATTTAACGTTACTTTTAGTGTGAATTTGGTATCGTTAACAAGCCTTGACACCAACGCTGCCTGTGCCTACCGCTCTTTCTGCGACCATATTGGGGAGTCCACTTTGTTACCAAAGTGGCCCACCTATCTGGATGCATTGGGCAAACGTGACCCGCTTAAGGTGAAATGGTAGCATAAGTGGCGCCCTCATTTGAAATAAATTGTTTAAAACTAAATATGGTGATATTTAAAAAAATTGATTTGGATCAATGTCTAAAAAGACCTTCAAACTATTTTATGAATAACCTTTGAAATTATTACTAATGCTATTACGACTACCAATATTACTTTCAAAAGTTATTCATAAAATAGTTTGAAGGTCTTTTTAGACATTAATCCAGATGAAATTTTTAAATATCACCATATTTAGTTTTAAACAATTTATTTCAAATGAGGGCGCTACTTATGCTACCACTTCACCTTAATGCTACTTTAGTTTAGCGGCTTTGTGCCCGACATCAGCAACGCCGGTTTTTGAGCGAAGCCTTGTGTTTAATACTATTCATATTTATTCTTACACACGCTGATTTTTTATTGGCTTTGGAAAAAAAAATATGTCGTATAGTAAATAAATTCCTCTATCCATACAAGTAATCCAAATTTGTGTACGACATAAGATAAAAAGTTGCCAAAAAGTTTTTCGATCTAGACCACGTAGTTACGCGTCTTTATCAAAACTGCCGCGTGACCTCGATGAAGTCGAATACGAATACGAGGAAGGTACTCGCAAAGCGAACGATGGACTCTGTTATGCTACTAATTGATCTCATGTCTCTCAAGAGTTTTTCGTCATTTAGTAGTGCTCAATTTTGCTTGATATCGGACACGTAGAGCTACGTGCTTATGTCGTGCCGCTTAGAAGGTCCTGTTTGTTAATACGTGTTTTTCCGTTACGCCGTTACGCGTATTGTATGAAACTAAAACATTTATACACAAATCAATCATTTATTTGACATACTCATATACAACAATCTATTTAAAATACTAAGAATAACTTTAAGTCAATGATCAATTTGAACATTCATCTGGGATCTAAAACTCTTCACGACTGCAATAAAATAAAATGCCACTGAAAAAAAAAGAAAAGCAATTGTGAAAAACTAAAAACTAAATTATCGTATAGAAAGTAAAATATTTTGAGTAAAAAAACTTATTTTGGGAAAAAAACTGAGGTCAGGTGTATCTTTACCGATTCGGTTTGTATGTTAGAACAATATTACCGTCTACCTTCTAATAGAATTGTCTAAAGTTTCTTGCGATCAAAGATAATAGTGGTGACGACAGGATCAGAAAAATATTCTAATTAGGTCGTTACCGACCGACTATATTGTTTAGTTTATCAAAAAAGTAAAAATTCATAAAGATACAGAGCATCTAAGTTCTAGAGGGGGGCTTATGCCGTCACCGCTATGTAAAATCGTACAAAGACTGGCTTGAGCTAAAAGTCAGTTAAAAGAATGAAACGTCAAAGCATAATTTTACTTGTCATTTTCAAAGTGGTTGGACAAAGACTGATATTAAAAATGTATTAAGAGCACTAATTTGACTCCAAAAAATATGTAATGAAATTGATATCTTTGGTGCATCGGCCAATATGATTAAAAAATTCTTTTATGATTAATTATTTTTTACACAAGCATGCAATCCCAATTTAAAGTTTAATTATTTATGTAACTTTTTATTTAATATAATTTAAAACCTTATTTAATTTTGCAATGTAATTTAATTTATGACTTGAATAATTTTATAATTAACTCTAATGTAATGTAATTTTCAATTTAAAACGACTGAGAGCTGTTTATCAAATGTGCATGCTGTGTTCGCTCCAAGTAGGTTGGCAACTTATATGCTCTAATTTGTATATGCTTAGATTTGTGTGATGTTCAGCCAGTTAGCGAACCAAATAAATTAAAAAAAAAAAAAAAAATATGATGTTACGATTTACAGTATGTAGAGAATGTTTGTTGTGACGTTTATAAAAAAATATCTGATTTGACAAGTTGGAATCTAGCGGAATAAGGGCGGCCACATATTATCAGAATTTTTCTGTCAGAAAATTTCTTACGGCCGCTGGTACCACATCGCACACCTATCAGAAAATTTCGATCCGGCGAATTTGAATTTAGAACGCGACTGGTCGTGAATGTAATCGGAGCTCTTACAAAGAGTGGGAAAAAGCAAAATGGTAATAAATATTAAACAACTTTCCCCAAGAAAGATATTATATCGAAATATGAAAAATATTTTTTGACCTTCCATACAAGTTGACCGATCCGCTGATCCGAGTTTGTATGGGGAAAAAAAACATGTTTCGATTAGTTCGGTATCATGGACGGAATTCACCCTTAAAATAGTTTCATCTTCCATGCTGATCTGGGAAAAAGGAAAAAAACGTAGAATGTACCAGGAGCTTCACTTTCCACGCAGATCGTAAAAGCCGATCTAGAGAATGGGCAAAAATCAGAATCATGTTAATAAAGTCAAAGTCAAAAGTTTTTATTCAATGTAGGATAAATATATCATTTGTTGAAGGTCATTATTTTTTATTATTTTTAGTGCAAAAGCTACCGATACTAGCGTTCCGCAACGACCACTGCTGAGAAGAAACGCCGAAAGAAACTCATTTACACAGTATTGGTCGCGCCATAAGGGCTTTGTCAGTTTACAAAGATATTATGCTTAAGGCCGTACCTGAATTTTCCGGGGTCCAGTGCTGCCCCCATTTTAAATAAATCATTTCAAAGAAAACGGAGACATCATTTAAAATTTTGCTACTACCAAGTTCTAGATAACCTTTCAAAGTATTTTATAAACTACTGATTATAGTTTAAAGTGATAACGTTAAGCTTTACTACGCACATTTGCGAAAAACGGCCACTTTTGGCAAATGTGCGTAGTAAAGCTTAACGTTATCATTGTAAACTGTAAACAGTAGTTAGTTCATAAAATACTTTGAAGAGTTATCTAGAACTTGGTACTAACAAAATTTTAAATAATGTCTCCGTTTTGTTTGAAATGATTTATTTAAAATGAGGGCAGCACTGGACCACGGAAAATTCAGGTACGGCCTTAATACAATGTTATCACAATGTAATATATAAAGTTTGCTAACGAGTGCCAAATCCAATTTACAGAAATAAGTAAAACTGAGTAGTACAAGCATACCAGTCCCTACTGGCGGCACCCGCTCACGGGTTGACGCGTGTATCAGCCATCGCTAAACTAAACCATATAAGAGGGATTCAGTCACCCGACCCACGGCGCCACCACCAGTCTGGACATTTTAGTGAGCATGTCAGGCTCGGGCTCACCGACCTTACCAAGAGTGAATACTAGGTTATTTTGTCTGTCACCCATTGATCGCAGTCCTTACATATTTTACAATAACTAAATGAGCTAGAAATGCTCGAACACATTTAAACCGTTTGTTTCAGTCATATTTTATCATTATAGTAAGGAATACGTAAGACGTAAGTTGGAAGTAGTCCAAGAGTTTTTATCAGAGAAGTAGTCATTTTCATGATAATATAATAGGCGATGCGGTTAGCAACCCACTATTTTGATTTCCTTTTACTAATTTCACTCTGTCTACCTCAAAAGGGATAGAGACGTGATAGTGTATCTGTATCTTAGATTCTATAAGCACGGCTATAAGTGAGGGTTTTTTTCAACTTCCATTTAATGAATTTTTTGATGTCTGGCATATTATGTCGCCGTACAGAGTGAATGCGTTCAATCGTTCATCCTTCACTCGATGTCCGCTCTAGTGTTGCTAGCAATAAAATGAAATATGGATAGTCTATCGATGCTATCGTGGCCTTGGAAAACATTAAGAATATCGATAGATGGATAGTATCGATAATCGATACTGTCGATAGTATCGATAGCATCAAGAGTATTGATAGCATCGATACCATCTATAGTATATACTGCAAATAGTTTGCAATACTATTGGCGAAAGGTAAAACTATCGATAGTATCGATAATATTGAATTTAGATAATGAATACTATCGACAGTACTATCGATAGTGTTCATTAAAAACTATCGGTACCTACCATCGATAGTATCTTAATTCAATAGTATTAATACTAACTATTTAAATTCAATAGTATTTATACTACAGATAGTTTTACCTTTCATCAGTAGTATTGTAGTCTTTTGACTCTCTATTGTATCAATACTATTGATTGTACTATCGATAATGTGATTGTTTTCCGAGGACAACTATCGAAAGTCAAACTATCTATAGTTGAGCAACACTATCCGCTCGATAACTGTTGCGTTTATCTAGAGAAAAATTAAAAAATTTAATCTTATAAACAAGGAAAAATAATTAAGAATAGCTAAAAGGCTGATGCCAAACGCCGTAAAAATAAAATAATACAAAAATAACTGGTGCGAATTTCTGATGGTGGTGGGCGGGGTCTAGCACAAAATGTATGTCCCCTCTCTGTCCCACACCCAATTATTATTACAATTTTTTTTCTGTCAGAATATTTCGGGCGCCCGCCGGAAGGCACCAATTTTTTTTTTTCTCAATTCAAAATATCTTTATTATCATAGGATATTTATAATATCTCTTAATAATAGTCACTTTGTTTTGTTTTGCACAAATGTTGACGTCAAATCGTTACTTAAAGCTAAGTTTACGCCGCTTCCTAGGCGCAAGTGCAGAAGAAGCGGCAACAAACTGCACTGCACGTTTTCTCCAAAGACGTCAACTAACAAACTAAAAACTTAAAATTAGTTATATAGATGGACAGAGATTACATTGTTTATTATGTCATAATTAAATTGAATTATAAGAATTACGAAATTTAAAATAATGTCAATTTGTAAATTTAGTATGTACCAATGTACCTAAATTATGACATGTCTAAGTATACAAACCTTTAAGAGGGACCCGCGCCAAGCTCAAGCCAGACCTTTTTGTCTTTAAGATAGTCATCGGTCCTATAATAAGCCTTCTCACAAAGTACTTTCTTTACATAAGCTTTGAATTTTCTGTCTGGCATATCAAGGACCGATTCTGACAATTTATTATAAAAAAGTATACACTTCCCCATAAAAGACTTACTGACTGTATTCAGCCTGTAATACGGGCTAACTAAGTCATTCTTATTACGTAAATTTCTATCTGTAAAATCACTTACTTTATTGAACATGGAAATATTTTTCCTTACATACATTATACTTTCAAATATGAATTGTGATGCAAAAGTAAGTATACCTATTTCCTTGAATAATTCCCTCAGTGAGTCTCTCGATCCTAAACCGTAAATAGCACGAATTGCTCTTTTTTGTAAAAGAAAAATAGTCTGAATGTCCGCTGCACTCCCCCATAGAAGTATCCCGTAAGACATTAGACTGTGAAAGTAACTAAAGTACACTTGTCTAGCAGTTGCTACATCTGTCAATTGTCTTATTCTCCTATCACCCTGCCCTTACATTGTGTTCTAGACCCCATACTATCAGAATTCGGACGTGTCTGACATCCGATGGAATGCAGCGCTAAAACACCACTCTGGACAGGCAAGATGGAGATCGCAGTAAATGATATAAAATTACTTCTTCAGTATTTTTTTTTCTAAATATCCCTTTTACCTATCATATGAACACTTACATAGAAATGAAAGGATCGCCAACAGAAGACACACAGAGTGTGTCGATGTGCTAAACTTACACCCATTGTTTAGAGCAGCCATAACCACTGCTGCAATCATCAATCCCATATATAAAATGATCACAGCGCTCAAAGAATAGAGAAATATATTAATCAACTTGCGTTTTTTCTGAAATAGAAGGTAAATTGTTAAAAGTAGTGTAGATTTTAGCCTAGAAAGGATATTGACTGTGGATCTTTTGAGAAACATAAGAACTAAATACAAATTGTAGCATGTGTCGCAGTTGGATTGTTTAACGGTTCAGCCAAACAGCGGATTACCTCTGTTTGACAAAACCACTAGCTGTTTGGAAACATGGTTAGCGGTTTAGATGAACGTAAAACGTTCCGCGATCTTTCGATAGATCTCGATAAAATCCAGCTAAACGATTATCAGCTGTTTAACGAAACCAAAGCATATATACACTACACGAAACTGAGCTGTAATGCCAAACAGTTAAAGGTTTTAACAATTAGCAGATTATACTATCCAACTGCGACATATATACAGGGTGCATTTGAAATCATGGGCATTAATTTAACTTGTTAACATACTCACTAAAAGGTTATTTTTTAGGAAAACAATACTACAATTAACGCAGTAATGACAAAGTAACAAAAAGTAAAAATAAATAAACGGGCTATTGCGAGTCAGACTCGTACATGAAGGATTTCGTACCTCCGTACAATGTTTTAAAACGCTGAAAAAACACGTTTTTTGTATGGCGACCCCCTTAAATTTTTGACTTTTTTTTATTTTCAGTATTTGTTGTTATAGCGGTCACAGTAATACATAATGGGTGAAAATTTCAAGTATCTAGCTAATACGGTTCAAGAGATAGAGCCGTGTGACAGACGGACAGACAGACAGACGGACAGACAGCGGAGTCTCAGTAATAGGGTCCCGTTTGCACCCTTAGGGTACGGAACCCTAAAAATAAACAAACTATCAAAACATTACGCGTCGCGGTCGTGTGAGTGCTATGACCCGGCGCTGGAAGGTACACTCCCCAGCTACGGCGCAGGCGGCTGACATACAAAAACTAAAAATAAAATCATAACATAGGTACCTAATAGATATCACAATACCGTCGGACTACATAGGAGCAAAAGAAAATAATGGCGTTTCTAAGGCAGCGGATTTGGCAATGGATGTAGGTCGAATTACTAGTAGTAATCCTGTATAGATAATGGCAAACGACACAGTTTGAGCTAGCCCCAAAATTATCTAAACTAATTTATGAGCTAACTTATCCTGTAGTTTGTCCTTTATCATTACTTTTTTTATTAATCGTTATAATATCAACTAAATCAAATAGTGACAGGCTGGTAGAGAATGGAAAAGATCAGTTGGATGGAAAGGAAAACCAATGAGGAAGTATTAGAAATAGTAGGAGAGAAAAGAAGACTGCTGGGCGAAATAGAAAATAGGAGAGGGAAAATGATTGGTCACTTAATACGACATGACTCCTTATTTAAAAACATACTAGAAGATAAGATAAAAGGAAGAAGTGGTCCAGGACGACCAAGAAAGAGCTTTGTAGATCAACTGAAAGAAAAAGCAGGGGTCATGTCGTATCAAGCACTAAAAAGTAAGGCAGAGAACCGAGAAGTTTGGCGCATACTCCACTGACAAGAGCCAATAAGCTCTTAAATAAGAAGAAGAAAGAAGAAGAAGATAATATCAACCATACGCAGGCCACTGCTGGACAGACCTCCCTTGAGAATTTCCAAAACGACCGATACGGAGCGGCCTGCATTCTATTCAAACAGATTTTAAATATACTCACCTTTAAAGCTCCAATTACAAGAAGTACGGCAGAAACAGCTAAAATAATACACAGCACATCCAAAATGATTTTTAAAATTTTGGTAATGTTACTTATTGAACATGCTGTAGCTGTCGCGCTGTTAATGCAATCATTTTCATAAAGGTAACTGGTGCTCAAAAGGCTTGACTGGAAATAAAACCAATGATAGCGTTTGAAGGGTAGGGTAGATGCCCCGAATGTCAGCCTTTAAGTACACATTACATTTTAAAAAAATGTACTGCTTTATTAGGTGTAATAGGTTGAAATCAGTAGATTTTTTGAAGTGAAAACTTCTTTAGGCACGTTGAGCATTTTTGAGATGGGAAAAAACTAATGAACTCGCGACCCTGTTACCGTTACCGACACCTCTCAGGATTTCACTTCTGTCGGCACTCTCAGAGTGCCACGGTTTCTTTTTTTTAACTTATCAGGTTATTATTTTTTTTTATTATTATTTTAACGCTTCAAACCCCGCTTGACCCTATGAGGTAGCGGTCCATTGTTTATCTATTGTGTCTGGTTTTCTTGGTGTAAACACATGGGTACAAAGCAAATTTTTTTTTTAAAATAAGGATCATTTTCGGGGGCAACTTAAGAAATTTAAAAAAAAAGTTTTGCAAACCTTACTGTTTCATATATCAAATGAAAGGGCTCGTAATGAGGATCTCAAATATATTTTTGTTATAATTGTAAAATAAAAAGTTTTGATTTAATTCATGAAAGAAGACGAAAATTTACTATTCTTCCCCCCCGCCCCCCCCCCCCTAAAATCCGAAACTATTGAGCCTAAAATTTTGAAAAAAATACAACATATAGTTCATTGTTTGTAGATTACAGGAAAACCTATAAGAATTCAATCAATTGTACGGAACCCTCTCCACGCGAGTGGCCTCCTCGCACTTGGCTTTTAATAACTTTTAGCCTAAAGGTTCCAAACAATCCTCCAGATGCTCCACTAGTAATAAATAAATATACAACGTGGAAGGGACATACCCGTAATAAATCGAACCACGAGCATACTAGGTCATTATAGTGTAATAACATTAAAATAACAGCCAAAGAACAAAAAAAAGTTTTTTCGGGCAATTTGAATGGGAATGTCAAATTTTTTTTAAATAAATACTTATATAAATAAACATCCAAGACCCAGGTCAATCTGAAAAAGATCATTTTCCATCTTGACCTGACCGGGGATCGAACCCGGGACCTCCAGTGTGACAGCCTGGCATGATGACCACTAGGCCACAGAGGTCGTCTAATAAGGTCGAGAAGGGGCCGTACAATTTTTTTGATTTCCCTGAAACTTTTCTGGTGGTCAACCCGGACGGCATTTAACAGCAAGTTTGTTTTGTTACCTAACTCATTGCAGTGATAAATAGTAGATTGTGCTACAAGGCGTAAAGGTGATAGTTTTAAAGCGAGGGCGCTACTTTGAATCCAGAGCGAAACGAAGGATGCCACAATAGAATCACGAGCATAGTGAGGGATTCTACGGTGGAATCCTGAGTGAAGCGAGGGATACAAGTACATCACCCGAGATAAAACTATTACCGTACACCGTGTAGCAAATTCTTCTTTTTATCTCCATCTATGAGGAAAATTTGCAAATGTATACCTATAACGAAAGTAGAATACCTACATATACCTAATCAGAGTTTAAAAGTCAGTTATTTGGTGGCGTTTTCACTGAAGAAGTAAGTACTATGAATATATTTTATTTCTAGGACCACCACATGATATACATTTTCCAGTCATTAGAATCGTGTCATTAATTTTTCCTTGTGCGTAATTCTTTACATATTTAAATATGTATATTATTATACGTAAACTTCAAACTTATTTAATATCGGCCTCATCAATAAATTATTCATATTTAAAATAGTATAAGTAAAAATAACCTGATAGTTCCATAATAAAATTACTATTTAAATCAAAGACAACAATTGCGCGTTTTTATTGGTTTTTAATAATATATTATTTTGAAGCAAGATAACCAAAACCTTTTGACCTACAGTCATCCAAGTAAAACGTGACGTATTCCACTTTAAAAAATTACGACACCGTTGCCTATATTTTATAATTTCAAAACTAAATTCTTCTTTTTTTTGCTGATTGCCAATATTATTTTTGATTCGTGTTCGGTTTTCAAATGTGTTTTACCGCCTAGGGAATTTACTTTTCAGTGTCTAGAGAATTACCAGTGACTTTAGCCCCAAAATATTTGCGAAATGAAATGCGAAAAATGAAAACATCGTTTTTCGAATAGATGAGATGAAAATTTATTTGACGTAATTATCACAAGGGAAACTAAAACATTTGTACCCCTCATGTAGTGGAGCATCTAGTGGAATTTTTTTTGAGGAAAAATGCTAATAAAACGTAGATGGTGTTGTAGGCGAGGCTGGTATTCGGGGCATCCACCCTATGCATGATATAAATAAGGCTGTAGTCTTCGATCATATATTTCTGAGTATGCAAAATTGCCGCTTAAAAAAGTATTATGCCTTGTTTCGCTGCGTGTAAAAGTGCATAGGGAAAAATTTTAAAAATTACACTCAAACTGTCTTAACACACTATGATTTTAGGCAGCAACACACAATATCACTGCCTTATGTTTCATATAATTATAATCTTAAGTTACCTGGTCTAAATTATTGTATTTTTTTTAATACTAGCCGTTTTAGTATAATTTTACTATTGAAAAAAATTTAAGCAATCGTGTTTCTGAGTCATATAGTGACTAGAGTTAGTCCTGAACTTTGTTATATTTATATTTCGTATAGTATTTCGTTAATATTGATAATACTGAAGATCGTTCTAAGAACTATGCGGTAGTATGGGCTCTTAAGAAACACCCACGAGAAGGTTTGACAACGCTGTATTACTAGTAAGTGTATCTACACTATAACACTAAGTACATCTTAGTGTGGTAATATGCAACCTATCCTATCTGCAAGCAAGATTGTTACATTACAGACGAAAATATTGGGACGTTCTAATCTGAAACTAAGCAAATAATAATACTAAAATAAACCGCAGACTTTTACTAGTAAGTGACTTAAGTAGTACATAGCATAGATGTACCAAGTCCAAACATCAATGTATACGTTCTTACCAACGCGTAATATATTCCTATTATTATGGTGCCAGTTTTAAGGTTGACACAAAAACAACACTTTTTAACTTGTGGCAGCTTTTCAAAAATTGTCATTTTTGTGCTAAATGTTTTATAATTACAAAACAAATAAATTATAATTTTTTTGTATAAACGATAGATAATCAGCTGTTTGAAAAAAGTAATGTCACATTGACTGACGCTGACGCAGAGCAAACGATACAGAGTAGTTAATACCACTTGCTTGCGGATGTAAAAGATCTCGCCTCGAAAATAGCCAACGATTTCGCAGACCTCATCAGCTTTACCATTTTCCATTATCTGGGGTCGCAGTATGTCTTGTCTCTCCGTCTCTCCACCCACTCCAACTATTCTTTTTTTGTGCTCTTTGTTCGGATGGAGCGCGGTGACACACATCCCGGTTAAAACAGACTTAAACCTCAATTCTTATACGTAGTATATTATTACTCTGTGCTTCAGTAAAGAGCAACCTCAAGAGCTCTATCGTAGGCTTCGACTAGGTCCTTCAAAATGCAGGTATTTGCACCATCGTTTGTGTTTTGTGTTGAGTTATTATTATTTATTATTAATTGAAAACATGACGAAAACACTGAAAAGCGACTTGCGAAAGGTTCTTTTTACTATGATTAGTAAATTTGGAAAGAAACAAGTAGAAAGCGATGTAGTTTTCAAGCAAAAACAAGAGTGCTTGCGTGAAATATCCCAGTGCATTGGTTAGTGTGGTTTGGATATTTTGATACTTTTCATTGTGATTGCACATTCCAATTTATTTCGCAGGAGTGGATATGTCTAATATTTATTCATTTTCAGAAAACATGGATGACGCAAATGATCCAGTTGCAGAAGTCATAAAAGCAACCATTAAAAAATTGAATGATTTGTTTCAAAAAGAATGTTTAAAGACACAAAATCAGTATCTTGATGAGATTTCTTCTCTGACCGGTAAGTACCTATGCCATCGTTTTTTAACAAATCACCTGGAACCCGTTAAATCACTGTTAGCATATGAAATACTCCATATTCCTAAATGATATAAATAAAACCAATTTATAAAACCACCGTTCTTTTTCTTATATTTTGAAAAGTAACAAAACAACCGTTGCTTAGATACATAAGTAATACTTACACTTAACATGACACGGAAATACAACCTTATCAGAAGCAACAAAATGTAGAATTGTTACCGTAATTATTTTACAATAAATATGAGTTAGCCCCAAAGTAAGTTTGAAACTGTGTTAATGAATACTAACTCAACAATAATATATTTTATAATAAATGCATATATAAACAAACATCCCGGACCCAGATCAATCTGACCTGACCGGGGCCGAACTGGGACCTCCGGTGTGACCATGAAGTTAGAGGTAAAAGGGAACCCTTTAGCTTCATGGGTGTGACAGCATGGCATGATGAACACTAGACCACAGAGGTCGTCACAATGTACACACACACACACACGCAATATAATTAGGGAAATAAATATATTAATCAAATAAGTCTATTAAGAGATTTCAATTTATATATACAGATTGATAAATACATGTATCAGGCCACTAGTCATTGCTTACCAGTACTTATCCAGTTTCCTGCAATTAATGTTCAGACTAACTGTCATAGTTCTTTGGACTATAGGTACTTGTTATTGTTACTGGAATTCGAGCAGTGTTTATTGTTCATTTTGTTAAATACTCCCTTTTTATTTGTAAAGACCTTAAATGGCTCCTTTGCTAACAAACATTGTAATACATAATTTTGGGTTGGCCTTCTTATTAAAATAAAAATTATATAAAAAAAATCTTTTTTTCGTTCTTTTGTCAAGAAATGTGTTATTGACTCCATGTTCTTTTAAATTAACTTTACTTAAATATTTTTTCAGATGTCAGTGTTGGTACCCTCAAAAGAATTAAAAAAGAAGGTCAAGGCGTGTGGAACACACCAGGAAAAAAAAGACCACATAAACCAACAGTATCAAGTTTGGATAGTTTTGATATTGATGCAATTAAAAACAAAATTAATGAGTTTTATATAGTGAAAAAACAAATCCCAACTTTAAGGTCCCTTTTAAGTGAACTAAGAGAAAATATTAATTTTACTGGTTGTCGTGAAACATTGCGTCGCATTCTTTTGTCAAATGGGTTTGAATTCAAGAAAAATAAAGATGAACGTTCAATTCTCATTGAAAGATATGATATTGCGGCATGGAGACACCGTTTCTTGCGGACCATTGCTACTAAACGTAGAGAAGGCAAAGAAATTGTATATTTAGACGAAACGTATGTTCATCAGAACTATAAATCCAAGAAATCATGGCAGGGTCCATCCACAAGTGGTGCTGTTACAAACATATCTTCAGGTAAGAGATATATTATAGTTCATGCAGGCTCACAAAAAGGTTTCGTACCAAATGCTCTTCTCGTATTCAGTACAAAATCAAAAAATGCAGACTATCATCACGATATGAATTCCCGAAATTTTAATAAATGGGTATCTGAAAAACTAATCCCAAATTTAAGTGAGCCCAGTGTTATCGTCATGGATAATGCTAGTTATCACTGTGTTCAGGTTAATAAGGGTCCGACAACTAATTCTAGAAAATCGGATATCCAAGCATGGCTCTTTCAAATGGTATTTCATATGAAGATTGTCTATCAAGAGAAGAACTGTTAGTTTTGGTAAAGGAGCATAAACAAGCGCCGGTCTACCAAGTAGATGAACTTTTAAAGCAGCATGGCCATGAAGTGCTAAGACTCCCGCCCTACCACTGCGATCTAAACGCGATAGAATTAATATGGAGTTTGGCGAAACGCAAAATTGCCAGTAAAAATATTGCTTTGTCTGCAGAGGATATGGTAAAATTAATACAAGACTCGTTTAATAGCGTAACACCAGAGGACTGGAAAAAAAATACAGATCATGTTATTCATGTTGAAGACCAATACAAAAAACGAGATGGAATTACTGCAGATATGGAAGAGTTCATAATAAGAGTCAGAGAAAATGATAGTAGTTCAGAGTCTTCATTTGAGGTTGAATTTTTAGATTCAGATTTTGACTATTCTGATTAAAAATATAAAATTGTATTTTCATTGTCATGTTTTTTTTTCCTTCCTTAACTTACTGATGTTTTTTTTTTTTTGGAATCCTTTATGTAAAATAATGAGCTACTACTATGATTGATTCGATGTATATTATTCTACAGATTCTAATAAATGCTAGAATATTATAATAAAACAAAAAGTATTAAAACTATATTTCCGACTATAACTAGAGTTGCCATGCGATGTTTTTTTGAATTTGTCGCCCTTTTCCAGTCGCATCTTTCGTTAGCCAGACCTTATTCTAACGATATTGTTTTCTTCTTCTTATTATTATAGAGCTTAGTGGCTCTTGTCGGTGGAGTATGCGCCAAACTTCTCGGTTCTCTGCCTTACTTTTTAGTGCTTGATATGACAGGGCCCCTGCTTTTTCTTTTAGTTGGTCTACATAGCTCTTTCTTGGTCGTCCTTGACCTCTTCTACCTTTTATCTTTCCCTCTAGTATTTTTTCTACTATATCAAAATTTATTTCCAGCTTTACCTGGGTTTACAGTATATTGAGAGACTTCCAACTGAACCAAGCCAGAAAATGACCATTGGTGATTTTTCGCGCAAAGTGGCAAAATTGGCCACATGTTGGCTTCTCTACCAAAGTGAATAGAATGTCCAGCGAATTGGGACCACCACTGGGTTTGACGGTATGTAGCTTCGGGGAGCTGAATGCAATTAAATAAATTATGTCTAGAATCGTGCTCTTGAGCGCTACGCGTAGCTGTACTGGCTACCGCACTGCGAACTACAGGCATCTTCTGCGACAGGATACTAGTTCTACCGCGGTCGGATGCAAACAGCCCGTTGTAGTCCGAGGGCTAGATAGGCCCAGAAAGCGTTGGTGTAGCGACTTACGAAAGTTTGAGAACAAATGGTTGGAAACAAAGAGATGTGGGAGACCTATGCCCAGCAATGGGACAGAATAGACTAAATAATAAATAAATAAAAAGAAGGTGTTAATATGATGATAATACTTCAGGCATTAGAAGGACCTTCGCATTATGTTATGAACAACCATTGAAGTAATTATGTTAGTCCTTTAGTCTTAAAGCGTGTTTACGCCAAAAGTAGAAATTTTTAGGTCGAAACAGGTTTTAAAGCTAGACTAAGTTTCAGCGGCAGTACATAAATAAATATACAGGGCTATCTAGTGCCTGATAGTTAGCAATATCATTATTCATCATATTAAGTATGATCAGAGATGTGGGAAAAAGAGCGAACGCGCTTAGACGAAAAAGAAGATGTGGGTAAAAGCGCGCCACTTCTGAATGGTTTTTACCGAACCCGCATAGAGATACAGAGTTGTTGACCGATCGGTAATCCAACTAGGTACTGACACTAGAGGTTTTCGTTATGGGTATTAAAAATACAAAAACTTGTCTACAGATTGTTGTTGATCTGTGTTGATCATAGAAAAAATTAAATGACAGAGATTTGGACACAGAGTACCTACTGAAATGATTTGGAGTTATAACAAGTATTTTGGTTTCAGTTTGATTTGTAGTTTCATACAAGTTTTATCTAATTCATATCAAACTCTGCATAAAAATGGCAATTTTTAAATGCCTGCCACAACTTAAAATGTTTTGTTTTTGTATTAATCTTAAAGAGGGGAGCTTGGCGGTAGCTGCGTATCTCATCTTTGTAAGTGTACATAAAACTATTTGGTCAAAAGACGTAATTACTTAGTACATTTGAATTTAAGTAGGTTTTGTCAAATCTGTATGTTTAATTATGGTTCATAATCAGCGTTTCAGCGTCACTACCTGGGCAACCGAGCTTTCTCGATGAAAAACACGTAGAAAAAGAGGTTCTATAAAAAATTGTATATATTTCACAAATAGCGATCGGAACCATCCGGGTTTCCGTGACTAAGAGCTCATTCATACAGACGAACGGCACCGACCTGCCTTCAATAATTAAAAGGTTACCGATGCAATGGTATCTGATTAAGAATTAGTACAGTATCATGAACTGAACTTGCTCCAAAAATTTGGCTGGTGTTTAAAAAGTCAACCTGTATAAACCTTCCTCATAAACTCTTAAATCACTCTATCTATTTAAAAAAAATATCAAAATCCGTTGCGTAGTTTTAAAGATCTAAGCATACATAGTCCCTATGACAGACAGACAGCGGGAAGCGACTTTGTTTTATACTATGTAGTGATGGGCGAATCCATCAGGGCCGCGTATATTAAAAACGCATCAGGGCCGCGTCTATTGAAAACGCATCAGGGCCGCGATATTGCAAACGCATCAGGGCCGCGTATACTGAAAACGCATCAGGTTCCGGGCCGATGTAAATTTACAAAAAAAAAGTAAAATTTCATTACGTTCGCAAAGCACCTAAAATTTTAAAATAGTTTGGAAAATCCAAAAGTGCACGCCTCTTAATCTCATTTTTCACAATTAAATTGATTTTGATTGTTTTATTGCTAACTTAAAACGAAGAAAAGTATGTGACGGCTTTAACGCACGACTAGAGATTATTTTTAACTTCCCGCTGAGAAAGATATAGCGGGCACTGTGAAGGAGGACCCATTGCAAACCTCTTTGCCTACACCCCGACGATCTACGCGTGCGCGAAGAGCAGCTCAAGTTCTGTCACCCTGATTTGTTTTTGACCGTAAGATTTTGGTTTGTAACAAAATGGCGAGCTCACGCGCGACGATTTGAATTTTTTTGCTGCTCGCTATAACTAAACTACATTGAATTAGACCGTGATCTGCGAAAGGACTTAGTTTTGGATAATACTGAAGCGTATAAAAAAAATGGACTTGATCAGATAAGTTTTTCGGGAGTTATCGTGACCACGCCAGTTTCCATACATACAGACACACGGACGTCCACAAAATGATTTTATTAAACATTGTTTTTATTTATTTAAAAGGCAAAACGTCTTTTAAAAATGTCATAAGTGTTGAAACTAGTGTTTTTCCTTGACATTTATGTGTAAATATTATTGTACAAGTGCGATGGAAAATAAATAGAGACACATTTAGTTAGTAAAAAAATTAATTGATTTTTGTAAGGCGAGAGTAGAGCACTTCCTTATGCGCTTCGCTTATGAGGCGTGCAATTGTTTTTCTCGAAACTACTGGTTTTAAATAATTATTTGCATCCCGCATTAAAGTGAATGATGGTAATTGGTAAAATGGTAATTTATAAATTTTGTCTGTAGTCAATGTAAGGATGGGGTTGTTAGAGTCTGTTATATAAATGAGCTAAAGTGTACTAATTTTATAATCTTTTGGACATCTGTGTGCTTTCTTTCTGATACTGTACAAATTGTAATATGGATGTAAAAGTCTGAAATAAATGATATAAATTATTATTATGTTATATTATTATTAAATATTAGTACAAATTGCTCTGTAACTGCTCTAAATTAAACATAAATTTACTCTGAAATTTATATTGTATTTGATTTGGTATGCAAAATTGAAATATGTCCCTTATGAATGGCACATGTATTGTGTCAGCTATTACGGGTTTTCTACTTTTTGTTGGAGTCCTTGCTGTGAGTGTAATGTAAACTTGTGGTCTGTATTAAAACTATAGCCTATTTCGCTGCTTTGGGACAACGTAGTTTTCCAGGGGATTGCTTTGTAAACAGTAAGACCAATCGCACTTGCCAAACATCCTGCCAGATGCAAATTCTGCAAAAAAACACGTGTACACGTGTCAGACAGGATGTTTGGCAAGTCCGATCGGTCTGGCTGCTTACACGAAGTATTGAAATTGTTGCTAGACTTACGCTCATAGTGATAGTTAATGTGTTTAGGTCCAACCGGATATATAAGTAAACATTTTAAGAATTCAACTTTCTGGTCCTAAAGTATTTTTAGCCGTGTGGTTCCCGGCAGAGTAGAATAGGACCACTCCAAATCTTCCCGTGGATGTTGTAGAAAGCGACTTAGGAAACACAAGCTAAACAAGGCTAATAAAAACTTATCTGTCGAGATAGTTCTTAGCTATATTTGACGAAAATCGGTTCAGCCGTTCAAAATATATTATTAGCGGTAAACGCTTGAAAGTCGCAGTTTTTGCTATGTCTGGCAAATAAACTTGTTGTATTAATATCATTTGCTCTTTTATTTCAGAGAAAATATCGATCTGTCTTGTTATCTCTTTACGCCATGACTTTATCGTTGTTGGTATTTACCATAGCATCGATTATAGGATTGGTTGTGGCCAGTAAAAATTCGACGTGTGGTTACGACAAGAGGACTTACCCCAAATGTATCGGATACATCGTCTTGAATATGATCAGTAAGTGAGCAGTGGCGTAGCTTGCATTTGGCGCGGTGATGTTATTTTTTGTTTTATAATAAATAAAACATAAAATAACATCACCGCGCCTATTTATATACTACTACTACCATATTTTCACTACAGCTCGTTTTTCATCATTCATCATCATCATCATTTCAGCCGCATAACGTCCACCGCTGGACATAGGCCTCTCCTAAGGATATTCAAAATGACCATCTAGAGCGGCCTAAGTCCAGAGCTTTCCAGCGACTTTGATCAGATCGTCTGACCACCTTGTGGGTGGGTGTCCAACGCTTCGCTTGCCAGTACGTGGTCGCTATTCGAGAACCTTTCTGCCCCATCGGCCATCGGTTCGTCGCGCTATGTGTCTCGCCCACTGCCACTTTAACGAGCTAATCAATTGGGCTATAACAGTGACTTTTGCCCTCCTACGAATTTCCTCATTTCTGATTCGATAACGTAGAGAAACACCGGGCATAGCCCTCTCCATAGCGCGTTGAGCGACCTCGAGACCTTTCTATAAGACCACTTTTCACGTTAGTAAGGGACCACGTTTCAGAGCCATAAGTAATTACACACTTAATGCCTGAGGTATTTTGGACTGCGTAACTTCCCCAACGCTGCCCAGCCGCCAGCAGATTCGTCGTAAGACCTCTTCCTCGAAGCTAGAACTTCCCGCCTGGATCAATTGACCCAGGTAGATATACTAGTCTACAACTTCAAGGGTGGAGCTCCCAACACAAACAGGTAGGGGCACGACATGAACATTTGACATTACTTTCGTTTTGTCCATGTTCGTTTTATGGCACACCTGTTGAGAAACTCGATTAAGGTCTCCGAGCATAGTACTTAAGTCTTCCATGGATTCTGCCATGACAACGATTTTGTCGGCAAATTGAACGTGAGTGACATATTCGCCAATTGATGTTGATGCCAAGTCCTTCCCATTCCAGAAGCTTGATGGCATCTTCCAGTGCAGCGGTGAACAGTTTCGGAGGTATAACGTCTCCCTCGTTTTTAACCCCCTACAAAAAAGAGGGGTGTTATAGGTTTTACGCTAACGTCTATCTGTCGGTTTGTCTATCTGTCGGTTTGTCTATCTGTCTGTGTGTACCAAAAGTTCCCTTGCGCGATGAAAATCGGTTCAGCCGTTAAAATTTTATTGGGGGTTAACGCTTGGAAGTCAGGGGTTTCTCTAGCAAATAATAGATGGCGCTATCTGTAGCGCGACTTGTCGGTAGTTTCGCTACTCATCACTAGATGGCGTTCTTGACATTTGGGGATTTTTTTCTTTTGTCGGTGGAGTTAAGTGGAGATGCCTCCATTCCTCTCTTCTCTCTGCCATCTTTTCGATGTCTTGGTAGGACCTTACTCCTAACCCTTCCTTAACTTGTTGGAAAAGCTTCATCCTTGGTTTTCCCCTTCCTCGTCTCCGTTTAATATTTCCTTCTACTACTATTCTGAATAGATTGTCATGTTATTAGCTAATCTAATCTAATTTAAATTATTTTAATTTTTTTTCAGCCTTAAGTTATGATATTATAGTCGTGAAGAGCTATAGAACCGTGATGGATATAGATCCAACCCAATCAACTCCGGTTAATAAATGGAAACATTAGCTTAAATACAATGAGTAATTATGATTCTATTTAAGTAGTATTAATTAATATTCTCCTATTTTTGAGAACTAATAAATAAATAACATTTCATTATTAAACATTTTTGTTTCAAACAAGCCACGTAAAGTACGAACGGTGCCGCCGCGGCGGCGTGAAAGCCTGTTAGTGTCCACTAGCAAGGTCCCTTCTCGGCATGACCCCGCCGGCTAGGCACAAGACGGGGTTAAAAGCAACCAAAGCACTCCATTATTTTGTTCTAAAAAGATAGGAATCACATTCATAAATTCCCAAGTTACTCCAAGGAAATATAATTATTTAAAAATACTTATTATTTTGTACGCATTCTGCTCCATAGGTATCTGTAATTATTCTCAAAGTACTCCACTGATTATTCGTTATTAAATCTCAAACTGCTCTATCAAAATAATTATAAAATGTTTCATTACAATCGGTGACAACCTGTGGTGACAACCACAACACAATATTTCTTAAATACCGTATATGGTTCTGATTAAAGTTTCCTTTTATATTATAATCGTGCATCTCTGTGGTTGTCAATGTGTTAAATGAAAGACAGCATAAGAGGTGTCAGATATCAACTAGGAATATCCGTAATTCTATAAAGTTATATGATTAACATCACTTATCAGCTTCCCATTTAGAGTAAAATGCAAAATAAAACCTGGTACTTAAATAAATAATGCCTTTTCCTTAAAATGGGGTGAAGTACGTAGAGAACATTTTTAAATTATCATGAAGTAGAATGATACTTAACAATTTTTTTTTGCTTTTTTTTTCATAGAGTGGTTTGAGAAGTCTTTTTGGAGTTCTCTAGAAATAACTCCAAGACGGTGCCAGTTATGTACGGAGCTCCAGACAGATCTGTAAAGCCGACGCGTCAGCGACAGCGCCGGCTTTATGTAAGATCTGTATGCAGATCCATACATAACTGGCACCGGCCGGGCGCCGGCCGTGCCGTGCACACGGCAATATCAATACGGCGGTTGATGCATTGACATATGTCAACTTGTCGCAATCCCCTCGCCCGTGAAGGCAACGCAGCAATTGCCCGGAGGGAATACGCACTGCTAGCGCTATCGCATGTTAAGTATGTTCAGGCGTAGTCTGCAATAGGATTGTGTTGTAAAAATTGTCTCGAGCTTGTTCGTTCTTTGGAAGTAGAAGGCCTGCCAATACCAAAACTACGGACTCCGGACAAAAAATTCAAAAACCCCGGACATTTTAGTGAAATAAAGAATTACACGCGGGGGCCCCGGGGCCGGGTGGCGAAGAGTGATGCCAGGGCAGCTCACATAGAAAGTACCTATCTCAGATGCTTTCTCACAAACATCTGGAAACATAACAAGCTAAACCTATTTCTACGAAAGGAGATTTACTAAAAAGGTTTTTGAAGCAAATGTGAGTGGAATAGTAGGTCTAGGTCGCCCTCGACGAACCTCTGCTATTGGATTGCAAAAGGAGAGGTCAGAAGTACCCGTGACTAGCGAGCACTCATGGAGAGAGAGATAAGTGTACATGAAGCGAGAGAAGTCTGTCTGGATCGTAGCAAGTGGAGGTCCATAGCATCTGCCTACTCCTGGGCCTTTTGGGCGGCGAAAGCTCACGCTACGAGTATACCATTGCCCTTGTGGGAATCAGGCGTGATACTATGTATATGTATGCAGAATCTTTTAGAAGCTCATCATATGATCACGCACAACCACACTCTGGACGTTTACTCCAAAAGCGGCACGACGTAAGTAGCTACGTGTCAACTTTGATACTGAACAACTTTCCAAGGAACATAAAAAGAAATATGAAAAATAATTTTTGGTCTCACCTACGAATAATCAATTCTCTAGAATTGTAACGCTCCTACATTCACCACTTCGATTCTGATTCCATTTACGCAACGCAACACTCAAACACACACATAGACAAATATGCATGCGATTGGTCGCGACAAGGTCACGCTTCGTCGTCGTGTGGGGACGGTCACCGCAACGAGCGGTGAGGTACAACGCGTGGTTTAGGTACATTTTGCATAACACTTTCCACAGATGTCAAGTATGGATTATTGAAATGTTTATGAAAGGTGAGTGCTGTGTTTTTCATGTCTGTATGGCTTCTACACTTCTTCACGGCACATGGCGGCATTTTTAATGAATCAATTATCGCGAACTATCGCGCCGCGCGGTTCATATTTTAAGCCCCGCCTGCCCCGGTACATATCGCGTGGAATGATTTTTCGGGATTAGTAATACTTCTAGGGATTATTATTCGTAGGGTCTCACATACAAATTCACCGATCAGCTGATATCATATTGCACGCCTCATAAGCGAAGCGCATGAGGTAGTGCTCTACTCTCGCCTTACAAAAATCAAGTGATTTTTTTAACTAAATGTGTCTCTATTTATTTTCTATCGCACTTGTACAATAATATTTACACATAAATGTCAAGGAAAAACACTAGTTTCAACACTTATGACATTTTTAAAAGACATTTTGCCTTTGAAATAAATAAAAACAATGTTTAATAAAATCATTTTGTGGACGTCCGTGTGTCGGTTTGTATGGAAACTGGCGTGGTCACGATAACTCCCGAAAAACTTATCTGATCAAGTCCATTTTTTTTTATACGCTTCAATATTATCCAAAACTAAGTCCTTTCGAAGATCACGGTCTAATTCAATGTAGTTTAATCGTAATTATTATTATAAAAATACAGGTGACATTTTAAAAATAATTTTGGATGTGAGGTTTGTTAAAAAAGAGTTAATACCTATGTATGATGAGTACGAATGTTTAACTGGCAAGTAAGAAAAGAAGTAAAAAGAAATTTGAATAAAGAATGTTGTGATTTTGTTTTGTTTTATTAAATATGAAAGACGAATAAATGTAAAAGAAGCGATAAGTTAGTTAATATCTTATTTAATTTGCATTAACTAATTGAGAATGAAAAGAACAATCAGTGGTAACACTTTTCTTGACATTCGTGACATAGTCTTTTGTCTTTTTCTTGTTTTTGCTTAGTTTTTTTGAGATTTCTCAAAATCTACCGGACCGAATCGGTTTAAATGCACAAGAAATCTGAGTTGTATAGAACTCTTTGGAAAGCTACTTGTTTGGTCCCGATCGGTTTAGTTGTTCAAGAGTTATAAGCGGGTCACATACACACCCACACACACATACGGAAAGGGTGCATGACACTTGCTCGTTAGTGGTCAGGGAAGATTCCTGAGACCTTTAAACGTCGAGATCTGATGAAAACTCGACTTTTCAAAAACGGGGTGAAACTAATAACGTCCCGAATTTCGAAAATTTTCAATTTTCTCAGCGGGAAGTTAAAAATAATCTCCAGTCGTGCGTTAAAGCCGACACATACTTTTCTTCGTTTTAAGTTAGCAATAAAACAATCAAAATCAATTTAATTGTGAAAAATGAGATGATGAGGCGTGCACTTTTGGATTTTCCAAACTATTTCGATATATGTTCCTTGGGATTAATTGTTCAGTATCATGGAGTGAATTCACCCTTAAAATAGTTTCAGTATATTTTGCTAGCGGTTATTTATTTAATGTCAATGATACTTAACAACTTGTCTCAAGAAACATTATATCGAAATAAGAAAAAATATTTTGCTTTCCAGATAAATTTTTTATCAGCTGATCGGTTATTAGTTTAGTTACTATCCAACCAGATGCCGAAAGTTATTATTCATAGGTACTGTTTGTTTTTTCGTGTATGTAAGTGGCCAACACTAGTGTCAGATTTTTCAAGCTGCCTAAAGGCATCTGACGTAGCTTGACGACTGCCATACAATGACAGCCGGGACCAACGGCTTTTACGTGCCTTTCGAAGCACGGAGGAGCTCGAGAAATTTTTATACCACTTGTAGTCACCCATCCAAGTACGGACCACGCCCGGGGTTGCTTAACTTGTGAAAACGCTAGCAATGCGTACTCCCACCGGGCCACCGAGCTCCTCTTCATAGGTACTTACTTATTTTGATGTTGTGGAAAGTTTTTCAGTGTCATGGACTGAATCTACTGAAACGGACCACGACTATTGTTGCATTGTGTTGTTCGAGTACATGAAGATACTATCTATGAAAAATATCAGTCACGTGTTGTACTCGTATTGGATCGTATCGTTCGAATCGAAACTCGAAAAGAAAAACGAAAACCTATAACTTAACGTGTTCTCGATTGTTTCTAAAAGCAATTAAAATAAACAAAAGTTCCCAAAAAGAACAATGGCATTCCGGGAGTTCCGAAAGAAGTGAAAACGTGAACAAGGTGGTGTCGGTTACGGTAACAGTAGCAGTGTCGCGAGCTCAGCGGTTTTTTCCATCTCAAAAAATGCCCAACGCGCCTTAAAAAGTTTTCACTTCAAAAGGAGTTCCCGGTTGCATCCTTAGATGTTTTTCTTTGGACACAGAGCTGCGTTTTTTGGCTTTTTTTTCTCCAAAGATGATTCGTGTATCAAAGATCTCTATTTACACCTTATACCGAATACCGTGGGAAGCGGAAAAGAAATATTTGACTGTGATTTCAGGTCCCGTTTCAGGGCTCGCCTTTGGCCTACTCGTCCGTTTTTATGAAGTAAATTCGTCATCCTGTGACGAACTTACACATTTTTTATTATTATTTTTATTGTATGGAAAGTACGAAAATGTGATGAACTTACTTTAAGGCAAATGTGCAAAATTATGGCAAAACCCAGTAATAGAGTCGCCTCTTACGATATCCACAGGACAAAAAACTGTGGTCATTTTCTAGGGCGGCATTACAGTCCTGGACTATATTACTTATATGATAATTTTTGGTTGGATAGGTTGAAGAGAAAGTCTAAGAACTACCTCCTGGTTATAACCTGTCCTGGTCCATCTGGAAGTCTTTTAATAGACTACGAACCCAGGTGAGCCGCTGTAAAAACAATTTGATCAATTGAAAAAACCACTGTTCGCAGAGTATCTGTCAGTGTGGCTTCCTCAGACCAAGGTGGGTTCTCTCCACCAACAATAGCGCACGTACTTTCTTGTACTATGTGCACAAAAACGTACTCGTAGGAGGACCTAGTTACCGACCGACCCGATAAAACTCTTGAGTTTCTCATTAAATTGAGCAACCTAGTATAATATTTAAGTACTAAGAAGAAGAAAAAGCCGTTGCGCTCACCCCGGGTTCCAAAGCACCACAGCTAAGGATACACCCGGGAACACACTAATATCACAAGGAAAAGGCCATATTTTTGAAATATGCTAATTAAGACCTTTTATTAGGTACACAACACGATTTCGAATCAAAAAAAATTAAGACCCCTTTTTAGTATGTGACAAAAATCATATTTACTTCATACATACATAGTGTAGCCCATGTCACCTGCACCGCAATGACGAATTGAATGACATCTACCATGTCACCTACACTGCAATAACGAATTGAATGACATCTATTTAATTTGTTTAAATCGGATGAGCGGTTCAGATGCTACCGTGGAACACAATTAAATACCCACAGACATAGAGACTACTAAAACTCTTCCTGTTGACTTTGCGGTAGTCGGGTAAAAAGAAATGGAGACTATTTTCTACAGCACGGCCCTATTTAGAAACACCCCGGGACAATATTTCTACAACACGGCCCTATTTCCGGCCCTCAACACCACGTTTACGACAATCAAAGTCCCAGATCTGCACGTGATAATAGGTTTATCTGATTTAGATAAATCTTTTATCAGAGATCATATAAAATAGTTCTGCTGCCATTACTCGCCTCATTGTGAGTCTAATGAGGGAGCGACATGGGGACATCATGAAGTTGTGTTTGCTTGCCTGTCTCAATTTATTTGCGTTGTGCAAGGGCGAAGTGGTAATATTTTTTAACTATTAGCACAGAGTAATAATATACGAGTACAACGTACAACTATTAGTTACTGTTAATTGATTCATGTGTTGCGGAACTCAAAGTTACATACTCATTGATCTAAACTGCTTTGGGTGGGCACCGTTACCTTAGTTCATGGAATAAGGTATTAAAACTCGAATTTTCATATTATTATTTTTAAGAATATCGAAATTGTTGGAGCCGTTTCGGAGATCTTCAATATATGACGCTAACTAAATGATATTGAACAGGACAACTTTGCTCATAAAAATTATATTAATAGCGCTTTTGCAAGTTGCAACCCCGTGCGTGACCCGCACCTGGATGGGAAAACAAGTGCCAAATTTCGAGCTCTTCTGTGTTTCGGAAGGCACATTAAGCGATAGCATATTCTGTCTCTTGATTTCCGTTCAGGAGGAGCTCTGGCTTTTGTAGTTAAAACTAACACTTTAAACCATTAGAATGTTTCGGCCAAGGCATGTACCGAGCCCTACAGTATTCAAGTAGAAAATAACATTAATAACATTAATTGCGCGTCATAGAGCTATGAATCAAAGATTTATTTAGTAATTAGGCCTTTGCAGGCACTTTTTCACGTCAATAAATTTAGTATACAATACGTGTGATTTTTATTTATGTTTAAATTTATTTATTATATTAAAAAAAGGCTTCCGATAACGTTTAGCAACGACAACTATTGAGAAGAAACGCCGAAATAAACTCATTTACACAGTATTGGTTTCTTACTCGCCAGCAGGGCTTTGTAAGTTATTATCATAAGTACATATGCCTGTAGGCAGCTAGAAAAATATGACACCTGGTTTTGCAGGCAGGCCAGGCGCACTCCGCAGTTTAGGTATGAAGCTTGAAACTACGTCAAGCAAACGCCCGCGACGGGTTTAGTCCGTCTCTGTCACAAACCCTACGTGCAATAGAGTTAGCTGACATCGTCGCGGGTCACGTGTCTCTGTCGCACGTAGAGTTTGTGACAGAGACGGACTGAAACCGTCGCGAGTCTCCGCTTAACGCAGTTTCAAGTCTGAAGCTAGTAGCACCGCTCAAATGCGGCTTATTCTCAAAAATAGGGTTTTTATTTAAAAAAAAAACAACCCCCTAGTGATAAAGGAATACGGACCATCGCTTCGTTGCTGGCGCATGCGGGTTTAATTTAGCACTAAAAGTAAAAGTGATTCTTCTGTACCTTGGTACTATTATGAATTCTGTGGTACAGGGCCCAGGGCTGTGGAGCATCATAAACATCGCCAGCTGCCCGTACGGCAGTGACAACCCCATACAGACCAACATGACCAAGACGAAGATAAGCAGGACACAGGACGGGTTCACGGGAAGTATGAACCTTGGAGTAGATCTCACCGAAACTATATCTGTAAGTGGCTCATCCATGCAGATCTCGGAGAAAAGATAAATAGTTGCAACGGATATCCGGTCACTATTTGGTATCCCGCCTATCCGGCCTTTTGGATATCCGACTGGATGCCGGATGTTTTATGCTATTTAACATACAAAACATGATGTCGAAATACTTCCATACCAGAGATCGGTTGGTTTTTATATACTCGTATCCTCTTAAAACTGTAAGTTTACCACACACGTACACAAAACATGAAATAAACGACTTGGCCAAAAAGAGATGTGTCCTTTACTCGAATCTTACGACATCCACAGCTAGAGATGGAGGCCCACCTATTGTAGGGAAACCACACAGACGATTTTCCTTGGCCTTCTTTATAATAATATAATAAATAGCCCTTGATTCTGAAAATCTGTGCTTTTTTTTTCATTTAAATAATGTCTAATTTCAGTGTGTCTCTTGGCATGGGCCTCGTCTAGTGACTTCCATTGGGCTCTGTCTCTAGTGACTCTCTTTCAGTTAAGACTAGCAGTCACCCTGAGGTCGTCTTCCCATCTTGTGATTTGTCTGCCTCTATTTCTTTTTCCATCTCTTGGATACCCCTCTGTCACTGCTTTGCTCAATTTACCCCTCATGTCGCGCATCGCGCATCATATGGCCCGCCCACCGCCATTTCTGCTAGTATATTCGGGTTAGTACTTAGATCAGTAAGTTTTGTTTTTTCACGGATATCTTCATTTCTGATTCTATCCTTTCATTTAATACCTGTTATACTTCTCTCCATTGTTTGTCTCTAAGATATATAACCTACTAAATCGTGTGTTGGCAGATGACTGGGGACATCTGCCAGATCGTGGACGGTGGGTGCAAGCCGTTCATGGTGATGAAAGATGACAGCTTCTGCAACTTTATGAAGGAGTACATGAGTGACATGTTCGAGCAGCTGCTGGGCCTGTGGGGTTTGGAAGAGAAAGATTGTCCCGTAAAAAAGGTTTATCTTTTTGTCCCGCAACAACCATGAATTATTATTTATATAATAATTAAGTATAATAATTTCTATAATACCTGATCTGATACGCTCTTATCTGATAAGATGACAACAAATATGATTTTTATAGGGTTTTTAGGCATTCAAGATACAAGCCTGATGCGTTATAGGAATATCTAATGGTGGATAGATTCGGTGTACGGGGTTGAACACGTGATAGCTCAGTGGTTACAGCATGGTCGTATTTGGACCATGGTACTGTGGTATTTTTCACCATTTCTTATTTCATTATTTAAATTATGGTTTATATTAATTTGACTAAGATTGACGGGTCAAATTAAAATGAGTCGTTTATACAGGGTGTGTACTCAGTCCAAGACTACCCGTTCAACTACGCGAGACTGAAGAAGGAGTCTGTGTACGGCTCGTTCGAGACAGAAGCCAAGCTGTTTGATGGACAGAACGAGGTCCTTTGCCTCATGGTCATTGCGAATTTCACTCCGCAGGAAGAGGAGGAAGACGACATTGACGACTGATGGCTTTTAAATTAGAAAAATACGGTGGTAGTTGGTTGTTTTATTACACTTCCTTGGCGCCCACCTGTTTTACAGCTTTGGGCTTCAGAGCGCGGACTAATATAGACGTGGAAGAAGTTGCATCAGTGAGGTCCCTTTTCTTTCGTTCCTTAGATTATCCCCAGTTAAGTTATTCCTGGCAACTGGGGGAGGGGGTGCGAATGGTAGTCTAGTCATAGATCTGACGAGGCCCTTTGTCTAGCAGAAAAAGTGCCTACAGGCGGAAGGCGACCTACAAAAGGGCATCAGCGTCCGTGGCGATGCTCTATCGACCGCAAGACCGTGAGCAGGGGTCACTCAGGGGGCTACTCCTCTGCTGGGCTCTGTCTCCCCTTTAGGGATAAAGACATAATAATGTATCTGTATCATAAAATATCTAATACACGTCAAAATCACTCCTAAAACAAAACGGTAGAGTTTACAATTTGTATCGAAATGACGATTTTTTGTTGTGTGACTGTTTTTTTAATATCATTATACTATAGTGATCTAGCATGGTCGGTCGATTTATACGCATGTCATTTACACGTTGTATAAAATGCTGTAAAAAAATTGTCCATAGCATTTTCAGTCCATCATACCTTATGATACAGGTCCAGGGGAAAAAGTAGCGTGAAGAACCTTTTGAGACGTATACGTCCCATACAAATACGATCATCTCAATCAGTGAAATAGACTATACCATGTGCTTCCAGCATAAATAGAATAGGACTACTCCAAGTCACTACAACTTCACTCCGTGGATGTCGTAGTAGGGGACTTAAGAAACACAATCTAAACAAAGCTTATAAACATCAGTGAGACCTCTCCAACCCTCTGGTCTGGCCAGCGTGGGAGGGGTAGGTGACATAGTCCTGAAAAAGGAACGCGAAGCTTAATTTTCAGGCTAAAAGCCTAGGAACATTATACTATAGTGGTCTAGCATAGCCCTTGGTTTGATTCATAACGCATATGTCAATTGTGAAATGGGAGAGACCTTTGCCCAGCAGTGGGACGAAATAAGTTATTAAAAAAATCACAATTACACGTTGTATAGGTACTTAATTAGCTAAATAAATGTGTAATTCAGCAATTATGCTGTTAATTATAACAGCACCAACATCCGCTGATGTTGTCGTCAGCAAACTTATCAGCATAAATCATCAACGCCCGATGCGGTGTGGGATAAATAATAATAAATCATACAAATAGTCATTATTGTGAGGTACTGCCTCCGTAGTCCAGTGGTCAAGGCGTTTGCTTTGTGATCCGGAGGTCGTGGCTTCAAATCCCACTGGGAAGCATACTTGTGAAAAGTTGTTTCCAGTCTAGTTAGGATATTAAAGGCTTAAATCACCTGATAATCCGAAAAAGGTCAGACGGCAGTCGCTCTGTGTAAAAACCAGTAACCTCGTCAAAGCACCTAGGTTAGGTGTAAAGGACGCCGGGCTCTGAAGCGTTACCGCTGAAGATTCAATCGGGAATGCTCGGATGATGATGACGATGTGAAGTACAACGTAAAAGTGAAACCCGCAATAAATTTTGAACGGATGAACGAACACCCGATGAAAAAGAGGGGTGTTATAAACATAGAACATGGAGCCACTTGTATACCTATGTTCTACAATAAAGTTGATTTTTATTTGTTATAAGTTTGATTTATCTATGTGTCTGTGTATGTCTGTGCCATCGTAGCTCCTAAACGAAAAGACAGATTTTGATGCGATTTAATTTATACGAAAGCCTTGTCTGTCAAGATGGTTCTTAGCTATGTTTGATAAAAATCGGTTTAGCAGTTCAAAAGTTATTGGGGGTGAACGTTTCAAAGTTGGAGGTTTTTTAATTTGTCTGGGAAATAAACTTGTTGCTATACTTAACGTAAAATATTTTAGCCATTGAATGGAAAAAGGTATCTACTTCAGTATATTTTAACTTGGTGTAATTAGAAAATATAAAACAAAAGCTTGTAAATCAATACTATACACATTGCACTGTGGAAATATAAATACCCTCCCTCACTATCCCATATTGCACCCGCTGAGAAACTTCCACTGGGTGGTGATCTCCCCTGGGCAGTCTGGAAGTTCCTAAATAGGCTCCGGAATGTTGTTGGAAGATGCCACGAGAACCGAGCAAAGTGGGGTTTTTCAAACAACTCGATGCGACTGTGGCGCTGTTTAAACCATGGCCCACCTACTATCATGACCCAGCTGCCCAACCCCTTGAACAATAGACGACCTAAATTCGGCTAATGACTGGGGAGTAAGTGTGGCCACACATTGGATCAAACTCATATAATAATATCAGCCATTCCGACTCGCTAAGAAGAAGAAGATTGCACGAAAAAAAAACATGGCCATCTGGCGCAGTCGGGTATTAAACACGTAAAAGGCGGCCTTATCGCTAAGCAGCAAGTTCAGGCAACGTCGCTTATATAGAAAAAGTATAAATATACAATAAGGATCAGCAACAATCATGTGTATCATGTGTACAATAATGTGTACTCACCGTCAGTTCCATCGCAGCTCACCGGCTAGGGTGTTTATGTAAGTGGCTAATACCATTGCCATAGAATATATAGACCAGCTATCTCAAACATTGGCCCCTGTTCTATTTCTTTTAGTATAGGTCGGCGCGTGAATTTTGTCATACGTATTTTATAAACAATAAAATCTGGTTGGAAAGGAAAGGTATTTCTTTACACTTTTCCGTGTTCCCTGAATATACTTACCAAGATACAGATCTGTGACAACAAGGCACTTTTAATTATATTTACCATGTATTCGTTTATAAAGTGTCGATCAATTTAACTTTATTACATTACAAATGTAAATGGCAGACTTAAGGCCAGGGGCCTTTTCTACCAGTCAACCATCAGATGATGCTGAGGAAGCAATCTTTAAAAGATATCTTGCCACTGGTCACAGTGGACGCCCATCAAATGGGGCAGCCATGCACGCCCGGGTTTCCTTAACACAAAGCTACTGACCTCGTCATTCTTCTGAAAGTAAGTAACGGCACTCACCTCTGGGATATCGTAGCCAGCCAGCTTGGTATCCCTGGTGGCACGGTGGGGGATGCTGAAGGTTCTGCCCATGAAGTGCCGGGCGCACTCGTACACGATGCCGGAACAGTACGGCATGCTGGAAGTTAATGAGAACTCATATCGTGGACGAACAATACCTCCTAGACGACAGAGAGGACTGACAACCATTATTCTTTAAGCGTAATTCGATTTCAAGTTTAAATTTCGTAGCTAGATGGAACTACTAGTTCAAAAAAAGGTAGTTTCGTAGTGGTGCCGCTGAATTTTGGAAAGATGTCGGTAGGGTTAGGTTAGGTAGGTAGGACTCCGGTAATAATGGTTAACCTCCCGACCTCCTTCGGTTTTTATAAAACTTAATTGCATCCATCGCTTGCTCGTCGCTATTCACTCAGAGTTACAAGTACTAACAAACTTCGAGTTTTTCATGTAAAAACTTTTATGATTTTGAGGTGAAAAACCGACAAATATTAAATGCTGCTCGAAAACAAAATAAATATAAATTAAAAATTTGTTTAATGATTTTCTTGCAATCCACCCATCGGTGAAAATTTCAAGTGTCTAGCTATTACGGTTCAAGAGATAGAGCCCTGTGACAGACGGACAGAAGGACAGACAGCGGAATCTCAGTAATAGGGTTCCGTTTGCACCCTTTGGGTACGGAACCCTAATAAGCATTGTCTAAAAAAGAATGCCGGTTTCTGGCCATAGAACTCACAAACTTCTGACAATTAAATAATATTTACATTCATCAAGAAATATTAAAACGCCTTAACTTTCTTGACAAAAGTCAGTGTAATGTTTTATAGATCAATACATTTTTGATAGAAAATGTCTCTACTGAGTGTCACTCTGTTGTGAAAAACCTCTCTAGTGAAATTCTCTACATCCTAGTGTAAACGTATCAAAATTAGTTTCTATGATAATGACGACCTCGATGGTGTAATGGTCAACACGCTAGTCCGCCAATCCGTAGGTTCTGGGTTCGATCCCCAGCCAGGGCAAATTGGAAAATGGCCTTTTTCAAATTGTCGTGGGTCTTGGATGATTATCTTTATATGTATTTATTATAAAATATATAGTATCGTTGAGTTAGTATCCCATAATACAAGTTTAATCTTACTTTGGGGCTAGCTCAATCAGTGTGATTTGTCCTTATCTATTTATTTATTATAATGAACTACAAACAGACAGATGTCCGCGCCATTACAATCAAAATGGAAATATGGATATGCATGGTTGTTCTTAGACTTCTACACAAAAACTAATAATGAGGTGACACTAGGTTTCAAGTAATATTAGTATCATACGAGTACATCCGACGGCTGTTTGTCATTTTATAAAATACAGTCCTCTATACTACCTAGAAACTATTAAGCAAGTTTAAACCATACCTAGGCAGGCCATGCTTTTACAGTATTGAAAGTTTTAGGTGTTTACTGATGAACTACTTACTTGTCTCGATCATCCAAATTCGGAGCACGGTCTCTGCCCACGACTCTGTCAATCTCCTCTTGTGCCTTCCTCTGGATGCTGGGATCCCTCACCATGTAGCTGAAGCCGAAACTCATACTTTTGTTGGTGGTCTCCGTTCCTGCCATAAACATGTCCATGCACACAGCCAAAAGTTGGTCTTCAGAATACGTGTTCACTTCGCCTTGCTCTTTCAGAACTCTTATATAAACATCCATGAAGTCTTTATCTTCCTTCTCCGGATCAAAGTCCTCCTGATGCCTTCTGATTTCATCTCTCAAAAACTTCCAAACCCTCTGATGCGTTCTGATGAAGTCTTTAAACCCTGATTTAGTTGGAGCAAGCACACAAAGTATAGGGAAATGGCTGAACGCTGTGCCCACCATGTCTATAGCGGAGAACAAATCAAACAATAATTCTTGTAGTAGTATCATCTGCGGCTCTGTGGGGTCATACCTTTTCCCTGCCATCATGTACCACAATGTGTTCAGGATGTACGTGTTGAAGAAGTTATGCATATTATGCACAATTGGCGGTTGTTTGGTATTAAGTATCTTCTGAATATCGTTGACCATGAACGCGGCTTCGTCCCTCGCGATGTCACCCATTCCACGTCTGCCAAAACCAAACTCTCTCAAGTGTTTCAGTAAAAATCTCCTCTGTTCTTTCCACAGATCCCCATCAGTGAGTAACACGCCTCTTCTCTGTCCCCACGTCCTGGTCTGGTAGAAAATTCCTTTAGGTCTCCCCTCGATATCTTCATTGGCCAACATTTCCTGGTTCATTTCGAGACTGTTTATCATGACGATCTTGTCTTTGCCTATCCTAAGACCGATGATGGCTCCGTCTTCGCAGTACTTCCTCGACAGGACGTCCACCGCTTTGTAGAGATATCCATCGGTGATCTTACGCACCTTGGTGACTTCGATGGCGCTGCCGACTATGGGCAGCCAGTTAGGTCCGGGAGGGAAATTCTTGGGCTTAATGGTATCCAGATACAGCAGAAGGCAGACAACTAACACGATCGCTAGGAGTGCCAGCCACATCTGAAAATATTATGAAAATACATTAAATACAAATATCACTCCTTTATCCCTAACGGGATAGACAGAGCATTTTGGTTCTTGCGGCTCTGAGCAGACAAAACCCAGGACCGCGAGACTAAAAGGCCACTTTAAACGAGATAGTGGGTGAGAAGGAGGACAAAAGAGTCAAAATAGTGATGGGTTGTTAGCCGCCTATTAACATGATTCACATTTTCGCCCATTCAGCATAGAAGAAATCCAGCCAAAATCAATGAACATGCTCCACACAAATGCGTATTAATGTAAAGTCTAAGTATTGACACATAGTAAAGTTAAGTCCACGTACTTAGTGTGACAGCGAACACCAAGTTACAAAAAAGCGAATATACACAAACTCATGGAAAGCGAAGAACCGTTTGTAAACCGGGTCGGTGCCCTACTGGCCAGTGATATAACGCCGCGATTATAACACTTTACACATTATGTCACGGACTCTTCGATATTTTTGGGCATTATTTCGTGTATCAATACTAAAGGTAGTAGGAATTGGTCAATGAACTGCGAACAATTTTTAATATCCCCTAAACTTGAACAGAGCGCAATTTTGTTGTACAGCAAGCTCAGTCCTTGATACTAATTATTAGATCACCATATTATAATTCCATCGCGGAAAACACGTTTTGCATGGATGAATATAGGTTATGTAGGTCAGAAAATTGTTTGGTTCTTTTGCTTCAAAAACATATTAACAAAAACGCGCAATTGTGATCTTTGATTCAAATAGTGTTTAATCAAATCCACTCTACTTACTACAAATAATACTATAATGATGTCGTTCATAAAATAATTGAGAAATTATTCATTCATTGGAAGTAAGGCGAATGGTCGGCCAACTCACCATCTGCTTGAGGGTGTTGAAGGGGTCTGTAGACTGTCTGGAGCTACACAATCTTTTGTGCGTGTTACTCGCTCCCAGCGAACTTGAATTCCCGGTAGACAAATATAGAGAAAGACGAGTAGACAGACGTGGTCGCAGTCAGCAGCCTAACCATTTCCACGTGGATCGGGGCCACACCACAGCGCGCGCGATGTCACCTTTGGTACGCTCACTAAGCCATCTCAATGCACTTCGGAGCACCAGCACTGATTTAGATTTTTTCTTTGACAACTGGTCAGCTATTATAAAGTCACTATTGATTTATTGTGAAAACCTGAATGACCAGTGGTGCAATACTCGCGACTACGATAGTGACGATAGTGAATAATAATTGTATTGACATGAAAATATTTATAATTTATGACTATTAATGTTTTGAAATTGAAATTATTGCTTGATGTATCTGTGTATTATTATTATTTTTTAATTTTATCTTATATTTATATAATGCATGTGTGATAAATGTAATAGATGTTAGTCGTTTGTATCACAATAAACAATTAAACAATTGAATAAACATTCACAATAGTAAAATTTTATTAATTTATCTCTGGCGCCAAAAGACCGGGGTCTTATGACGAAATAGAGAGCCATTTTTCCATACAAACACGTAGTCCCCTGTTTCCTTCCTGGATAATGCCGGTAGAGTTATATTTTTTTTTCCTGAATAGCTATAGCCACTATTAATGGCCCTATGTTTTCTTTTTTTTCATAAATCATTTATTAAAAGAGATATGAACGTTCAAAAACCTAAAAAAATAGCCAGATTTTCCGCTGTGTTCAAACATCCAGAAAACAAATTTGAGTAGATTATATAAAAAAATTTGAAACATAGGAACACCGATCAAGTCTTTGTTAATTCATAATGAAAAAAGTACTTATATGGGTTAAGTTTTGGAGAAGAATTTTCTGTTCTTTTAATAGGTATTTTCAGTCCAAGCTACAGTATGTCTCTATCGCACTTGCTCGGTTGTAGCTCAGGCACAGCGCGACAGCAATAGATTTTAAAAATACCTATTTTTCATTTCTCTAGCCCTTGAGGTTTCCTCTTAAGGCAATTTTTCATAGCTCAACTTCAACATTCACAACATTACATCATCATTTTTTTTGCGTGATTTTTTTTTTGCGATGACTTAATTGTTGCTAAATGTTAAATTTATAAAAGAAAACGTACCTTTAAAGTGTATGCAGGTTCGTTTCTTCAATATCTTTCAGCTTATCCTGAAAAAGTAGAAAGACAAAATTGTTGTATTCTTTCTTGATGCACATCTTCGACATTCCTTTAATAATATAGATTTTAAAACAAACAAATAACATACTCGTAAAAAAATACTTTTGTAAGGAACTTTCTATACATAAGTGTTTTTTTACTAGCCATATATGCCCACTGCTGGTATAACTGATAGATAGATAAAAAAAATATTTAAAGGACAAAACAATTACCATTATTACTTTTAGGTTTAATTTATTACTGTTTTATTTAGTTTCAATAATATTCCGTCATCGTTTTACTAAATAAAAAATATAAAATTTACTTACTATTATTATCACATAAATTTACAAATGATAAAAAACGTAAGACAGTATCTCGTGCATCCCCCAAATTGATTTCCAACTCCGCGTGAGCTGATCTTTCGTTGGAGTCATGTAGGTGCTCTCATGGACATTCGCACCGCAACAATAATAGTTATATAGAGGTAATCAAAGTGTACAATTTAGATTAAATTTTTGTGTAACATTTTTATAATGTGCCTTTATGGTTATAAAGAAAGAAAAATGTGTATATACTATGTTATAGCAACCTATACAGGGTCTAACAAAATACACTAAAACTATTTTAAATCTGGATTTAGACCATGATAGTGAACAACTTTCCCCAAGGAACATATAGCGAAATATGAAAAATAATTATTGGTCTCCCATACAAGTTGACCGATCAGCTAATCTGAGTTTGTATGGAAAGTCAAAAATTGTTCCTTGGGGAAAGTTGTTCAGTATCATGGACTGAATTCATCATACGAGTAATACGAGTACCTATATCGAAATATTTTGACTTTGCCAGCCGCATTTCTTGTTGATATAATTTAAATTTTCGCCCATGCCTTCGCTCGGCTTTTACGATCTGCATGGGAAGAGAAGCAGCTGTACATTTTTCTTTTCTCCTAGACGTAATAGAAGCATAGAAGCTAATACAAAGAAACGTATGGAAAGTGTTACTATTCCTAAAACCGGCTTGGTGCCCTACTGGCCGGTGATATAACGCTTATAACACTGCAGTGTGTCACGGATCACGGATTCTTTGTTATTTGGTATCAATAATAGCGTTAGAAATTTGTATTATGAGTATACAATACAAATACTCTTTATTGTACGATAAACAAAAGGAATCCTACAAAAAACAGAGAAAAAGACAGAAATACAAAGGCGGACTTTGGGTAGAGAGAGAAGTAATTATTAAAGAGATGACGGTGAAGTATTTCCGATTGACTGTTAATAGAAACAATTTTAAACCTGCTAAAATATACAAATAAGTTTGGAAAATCCAAAAGTGCACGCCTCATAGCGGTCACTCAATTTTCACAAAAAAAAAACAGAACTTGAATATTGCATATTTATCGGTGTATACATGTATTTTTTTATGTACAAAATAAAAAGTTTACTATTAAATCTTCGCGCCATTGCCCACACAGAAAATAAAGTACTGCGCATGTATTGTCAACGAACCTTATTTACATAGATTTAGATATACCAACGATAGGTGAATTTCAGTTTATTGCTAATTATAATTAAACTATTTTTAATTAGACCATGATTTTCGAAAGGACTGTTGAAACTAGTGTTTTTTCTTGACATTTATGTGTAAATATTATTCTACAAGTACGATAAGAAATAAATACCGACATTTTTAGTTCGAAAAATCACTTGATTTTTGTAAGGCGAGAGTAGAGCACTACCTCAACGCTCTGCTTATGAGGCGTGCAATAAGTACTTATATTACATAATCAGACAAACCACTATAAACGAAATATAGCAAAGCCCAGTATATTGAACAGCTTGTCCAGAAACACAGATATACACTATTACGTCTTTATTCCTAACGAGGCAGATAGAGCCTAGAAACACTCAAAGTTTAGTGTGATGTTAGGCATGAAGATGTTAAAAGGGAATCAGAATTATGATGAGTTGGGAAATTTAGACTGTCGCCCATTAATTCAATTGGTTTTTACGATCTGCGCGGGAAGAGAAACAGCTATAAAATTATAGTACATTTTACGTTTTCTTTTCTACCAAACCAGAGTGGAAGAAAAAAATCATATTTTTTTTTCCTTTTTTACAAAAACTTAATCACTGATTGCCATAGACCTAGATTCTTTCTAAATTAAAAATATGTTATGAAAAATTTAGCTACGAATTTCATCAGATATAGTTTTGAGAATTTAAATGCTGTATAAATCAATAGATGACACCAGTGTTTGCCACTAGCACCATATATAACAACTAAGTAGGTACTACACGGCGTTTAAGGAATAAACAAAGACGCATGGATAGTATTGTAGGTAAAAACTTTTCCGTCCTTCGGCAGTCGGATAATAATCAAATAATAATAAAAATAGCAAAAAACACAACCGACTTTATTTTATTTTAGGAGTTTCTTCCACATCTCCAAAGTTCTTCATCATATCTTCACCAAATTAATATGGGACTAACTTGGTAGTAGTCTTTCAAATAAAAAAAGAATTATCAAAATCGGCTCACAATTAGCGAAGATATCGTGTAACAAACATACAAAAAGAAAAACATACAGTCGAATTGATAACCTCCTCCTTTTTTGAAGTCGGTTAAATAGGGCATTCGCTGTGCAGGTTAGTTAGGAGTCACAAATTCTTAAATAAAAGTTAGTTTTATAATCAATTCCCGTTGAATGATGATAAAATTCTGACATTTCAGACATTACATTCATTACAAACAGGCAATGTTTATGAACACTCGCCTCGCACTTGATCAAAAGTCTCTCCTTTATTACACTGGCTTTTTAACCACCAGCCAAATGTTTGGAGCAAGTTTAGTCCACGATACAGAACTACTTTCTATAAAAACAATTAAAGAAAAACGAAGTAAAAATTGCACCTTTCCTAATAATCAGCTATCAGCCAAACGGATTTTGTAAGGATGAAGAAAAATTTGTTGTCGATTTTCAATATTTTAGTTTTTGGGAACTTGCTCCAAGAATTTGGCTGGCGGTTAAATAGTCAAAAATCTGTATTAAAGTAAAACTTACCTTATAGTTAGCACCTCAGCATTAAACATAGCCCTTGCTTCAAAACTGAGCGGTCTTTAAGCTTATCCTGAAAAGGAGAAAGAAAATTAGGTACCTACTTTTATTAACCGACTTCAAAGGAGGAGGTTATCAATTAGACGCGAATGGTTTTTGGATGTATTTTACGCGATATCGTGGACCGATTTTGATGTTTTTTTTAATGAAATCTTTAAAAACTTCTCAAAGAAAATGAAGAAGGTTTTTTATTAAATTTAATTAGTAACCTTTATTGTCCCACAGCTGGGCAAAGGTGTCCCCTAGGTACATAAGCATAAAAAAATCACGTTTTATTGTAACGTGACTGCTTTGATTTAAATGGCGTATGGGAATCCTATTTATGTATTTTGATAAGAATATTTTTTATACTTCGAAATACGTTCATTATTCATTAGGAAAAGTAGTTCCGAATGATGGATTGAACTGCCCCTTAAAATATTCACACAACTCCCCGTTTGTTTTGTAAGTGGCCAACCTAGTGTTGTTTTTAAGCTGCCTTTAGGCATCATAGCTTAACCACTGCCATACCATGATTAAAAACGGATTAACGTGCCTTCCGAAGCACGGGAGAGCTTGAGTAAATTTTTTGCTACTTATGGTCCACCAATCCAAGTGCGGACCACGGCCGGGGTTGCTGAACGTGCGAAAGCGAGCTTCTCAATCTCAATCCCGCAAGTAATGGATATAAATGAAATTAGTATGAAAATCCGTATTCCGTTATATGAACCAAACAAATTCGCGTGTCGAAGTAAAATTCACGCTAAATGCGCGTGCGCCGACTTACCGAAACCCGTCGCTGCGTCCGCTTTCACCGCGCACGGATATTATGACTGAGCGCGAGCTGCTTGCTTACGTAACCAGTTACGAAGGCGATGACGCTGCGGTTACGGGCCTAGGTGGGGGCTCTAAAGCACACTTAAAGCCCCAGGCTCCAAAGAAGATGAGCGGACCTGTGCTATGTTTTAACCGGCAATGTATATGAAATGAGGCGCCTATAGGCTACAAGTGCGGAGCTCGGTGGCGCGGTGGGAGTACGCATGCTAGCGCTTTCATAAGTTAAGCAACCCCTGGCGTGATTCGTACTTGGATGGGCGACCACAAATGGTACATTTTCCGAGCCGTCCCCTCATCGTAGACAGATTCAGACTTTTCCATACAAACGTTGTTTAGCTTTTATTTTAAAACAACATGTCAGATTAGGTAGGTACCTACATATTCTTTCTTAGCGAAACAAGTAATTATTTAAATAATATATTTTTTTAATAGAAACAAACTTTTATCTAAAACAATGAACTAAAAAGTTTAAAGTGCTCCTCAAGTCGAAACAATTGAGAAAACCCGGTGGGGTTATGTTGTCACTCGGCGTTTTATCACAGAGATGCTGTGGCCACCTTCCAGCGTCATCATGTTAACAGGTCACTGGTACCATAATATTGCATATAGGTATTTATTTTTTATTTTATTTATTCAAGTACACTTGGAAATTTACAAACATACACATAAAAAAATAAGGAAAACATAGTACTTAGGTGCTACTTATTTCTATACTCTCTATATATATAGGTACCTCTGTTTCCTTTAAATATTTTTTTTTACTTCACTGGACCTATGTATCACCACCTTAAGAATTATAGTTTTTTGGGTCATTTCACAGTAAAGCAGCCGCGGACGTCGTCCGTATTTGTTGGATGAGTGACCACGAGTAATATAAAAAATTCTCGAGCTCCTCCGTGCTTCGGAAGGCACGTAAAGCCGTTGTTCCTGGCTGTCATTGTATGGCAATAAAATTATGTAGTATATCAAGTTACCTATATATACCTGTAGCCAAGCACTGGTCAAACCTATTATAAAAAATAAAATAAAAAGTTTATATAATAGTATAGCCAATCGACTCGAAAGAAGAAGAAGTTACCTATATGAAATGTCAGATGCCTTTAGGCAGCTTGAAAAGTCTGACATCAGTGTTGGCCACTTACACACACGAAAAACAAACAACACTGACCACTTTGATAGATTTATAGCGGACGGACCTGGGTATTCGTTTGCTCGTCATGATATAAAACAAGATTTACGTTTAAAAAACTAATACCCAACTATCGAAGCCCGACTACAAGAAAATTCTTACTGAAAAGTATGACTACTTGATGAAATTTTCTGCAATACATTGTTTTGTGTTGTATCCAATTCAGCAGCCATTTACGGCTGTGTAACAATGTACCTATAAATTTTTGAAAAGTGCTAATTAACAACTTTCATTTAATACCCCGCTCGATATCGAAACAAAAAAATAATTCAAAAACAACTCACAATGTTTATCTATATGTATATGTATGTATTTATCATAAAATATAGTATCGTTGAGTTAGTATCCCATAACACAAGTTTAAAAAAACTTACTTTGGGGCTAGCTTAATCAGTGTGATTTGTCCGTATATATTTATTTATAATTTTTTTGTACATAACATTCTTTATATGAACTTTTTGCATACAAAACGTAGCCTATGACACCCAGATGGTAATGACGAATCGATTGACATCTCTTTTGTGAAAATTGGATAAGTAATTTGCATGCTAATGTGGAACCTCGGGGTGGAACACACAAAGATATCCTCATACATACATACATACTCGTACACTGCTAAAATCATTACCCTTCCGTTTGACTTTGCCGTAATAATAATTACTTCGAAGAAATGAAAGGGAATGTCGAGGAATCAAGTCGTCATAATATTTTGGTTCCATTTTCTACCTATGAACTATACACACACTGTAAGTATTCGTGAATGTAAACACGTGATGAATATGTGTATACTAGGATTACTAGGTGCTGTAAATATTTTGAGAAGTGATTCAATCCATAATTATCTGGGGGCACGGCAGTGCTCCGCCAAGTCGAGCGCGAAGCAAACACTGCCGTACCATCATTTACTGGAACCATTTCGCCACATTTTCAGGCCCCTATTTGAGAACCTCTGGATAAGATCAGAACGCAGAAATTTTCGTCATCCAGTAAGCTATAATCACATACTTAAAATCCAAAATTTCAAGTCTGTAGGTCATTTAGTTCCGAAGTTAAGCGAAAGCAAAGTTTCGCATTTATGACACTCACTCACTCATGATCATCAGAATAGAACTAGTACTTCCCATAAATTCAGAGAGTTGGAATTTGGTACAGAGTTAGGGTCTAATGGCCACGGTGACCCAGTGACCCAGGTACTTAAACTTATCAACCCTACACAGCGGACTGCCGCACAAGCTTATGTTGGGTATATCACCGTATGTCAACGTTCCGGCTTTGAAAATCAAAAGTTGAGACTTTTCAACGTTATACCTGAGCCCGTTAGCCACCGCATAAGACTCACAAATGGACAGGAACCGTCTCAGCGCACCAATAGATGGACAAAGCAGGCACATGTCGTCTGCATACGAGATGTTATTAATACACACACCATTGACATGACGACCAACACCAGTCCTGCAGAGTTCACCTATCAGCTCATTAATATATAAGTTGAAAAGCCGGGGCGAGCTCAACCCACCTTGCCGCACCCCGCATTCCAACCGATACACTTTCGAGTGAGCGCCCGCCCACTTTACAGTATTTGTTTGATTGTTATACCAATATTTGAAAATGGACACAATATCAGAGGGTACACTCGTTCTACATTCCAATTTCTTCCATAGTATGTCATATATTACACGGTCAAATGCCTTTGATAAGTCCAAAAAACAGGCAAATACAGGCGTTTTTCTAGACGTGTAATAGTTTACAGTCTGCTTGAGACAGAGAATAGCACTTTCGGTGGACAGCCCTGGACGGAACCCAAACTAGGCGTCGTGTAGTTTTATGTGCTTAGCTAAGTGTTTATCAAGCATACTATCCAGTATTTTGGCAGCTATGGTAGCCAAAGAAATAGGCCTGTAATTGGACACATCAGAGGCACTCGCAGTCTTATTTTTAACAATAGGTACTACCACTTTGTGCATTAGATCACCTGGCAAATAACAATGACTGATACATAGGTTGTAAAACATAGCAAGCACCCTCGGAAGGTGTACTCCCGCATGTCTCAAGTGCTCGATGCTCAGGTCATCATGGCCAGGAGACTTACCTCTCTCCATGCGCGATATGACAGTGGCAATTTCTTTAGCCGAAAAAATTAATAATATGACTTCAGAGACAGGTTTTGCATCGAGCACCTCTGCCGTTTGCGCGGGAATAGCTTCCACTTTAAAATGCTGCTTGAAAGCATCCGCTATAATCTTAGGATCAGAAAGTCCAGCTACACTCACAGGAGGTCTCGACCTTGGATTAAATTTAGCCGTAGATTTCTAAAACTTATTAAATTTCTTTTCTGAGTGGCTGTTTGCCAACATATCAAATTTTATTTGCTGTTGGTTATCCTGACAAAATCTCAATTTATTTTTAAAAAGCTTTCTAGATTCACACATTTTCCCATGCAAATATCCTGTGGGAGGTTTCCCATACGAAATCCATTTTTGATACTAAAATCGTGCCTCCTTGTGAGCTTCACTAACATGTTTATTCCAACCTGGAATAGTCCGTTTTGCCCTAAGGTTATTTTTATGATTATTTTTAGTATCTACATATGAGTGTTCGGCCCCTTCTCTGAGTATACCAACAATATTCCGGTATAATTCATCTAATAGTTGAAAATGTTTTACATTACTACAATGTCCATGGGAACACTCACAAAACTCGTTAGGAAAGTCTATTAATTTAAGCTTAGAATTACAAAAAACATTATACTTATTTATCTGATCACTATTGCGTTCGCCCCACACTACCTTGTTATGTAACACAGGCGTAGCAGCAATCTTGGGTGTTATCAATTGCAAGTTACATTCAACGGTCATCGGAATATGATCAGATAGATAAACGTCATATAACACAGAAACATTCACAACTAAGTCTCTCGCGGCACTACTCACCACCACGTGGTCAAGCCATCGGAGTGATCCATGGGGATCACTATGGAAAGTATATGTGTCCTCCGGTAAAAGTTCCATATCCACACATGACCACAACTTCTCCGCACAAATAGTACCTAATTCACTACAGAAAGGAGTACCTGGATGCCCATTAAAGTCGCCTAGCAAAAACACTGACTCGACATTACTGTTCTCCGATTTTAATTTTATTATACTTTAGTGTTCTAGTATAGCCTGTGGTTCCATTTATTACGGATATGGCCCTTCCACTTTGTATATGGAGGTATACGTATACCTCCCTTAGTCGCCTCTTACGACACCCGTACTAGACAGAGGACAGGTGGGGACAAATCGTAATTTTATCAATTGGTGGCGCCATCTCGCGTTTCGGTACCAAAGAGCTAAACAGTTAACAAGCACATTTCGAGGGAGAACGCGACATGCCCTTGTTACGTGCGATTGGGGTTGCAAGTTGAAAACAAATACAATAGGTAGTACCAGGAATTGAAGTTAGATGTCTGCCGGTTATATTTATTTATTATTTATTCATAATAATTGTATATTACTTGTACCACGCTTGTATATTACTAGTGGTTAATAACCGATATTTTACCGTTTCCCTGGCTTTTTGAAACCAACCTACCAATGCCTGAAAAAAAGTAGAAAGATCCTTTTCCCATAAGCCTCACCGTAGTGTATTACCCCTCCCTACTTAAACCCTTTACCCACCCCTTACATTTGCAAGCATTTTTATTCGTTTTTCCTCCTCTATTCTTAAAAGAAGAAGTTTCATTGTACATAATCTGGTGAGGCGGTCTAAATTAAAGGCTCCAGGACTATGTCCGCTAGCCGGCGAGAGCGAGAAAGGGCAACGTAGGAATATCCTGCTGCTAACTCACGAGTTCCTATATCTACAACCACCCTTGGCAGTGTCAAACCCTGCGATTTTCTCTGTTTATTAATTTTTTAATAGGACGCTTATTTCGGTAAAGATGTGGCCGGCACCTGCAAGTCCCGGATTCAAGTCACATGCATGTGGACCTTTTTATTTATATTTTTATATTTATTTCAGGATTCTAAGGTTATTCAGTGTTTTGAACATAAACATAAATTGCAGTATCATGCTTTAGGAAAAAAGACAAAAAATATTTTTTATAATGTTCCTTGGGTTTGTTTTGTTTTTCGTGTATATAAGTGGCCAACACTGGTGTCAGATTTTGCCTAAAGGCATCTGACATAGCTTGACTACTGCCATACAATGACAGCCGGGACCAATGGCTTTTACGTGCCTTCGTGCGAGGAGCTCGAGAAATTTTCTGTACCACTTGTGTTCACCCATCCAAGTACGGATCACGCCCGGGGTTGCTTAACTTGTAAACTTGAAAACGCTAGCAATGCGTACGCCCACCGGGCCACCGAGCTCCTATGTTCCTTGGGGAAAGTTGTTCAATTTCACTCCACTCACCACCAAACTCACTCACCAAAATGGGAGTGAAGTTTATTACTGTGTAATCATCTACTCATAAAGCCCTTTTATTTGATACCGCACATGGTATGTTTATATAAAAAAACATTTTATTCTCTGTATCGCCGACGTCACAGTTAAGTACTACCCACCATTTTCGTACTTGTCATCCCATAGATTTGTATTTATGACATCATACTGTATGCATTAATACAAAATATACAGAAAATCGATTTCTAGACAACTTTTAGGTGAATTGCTGACTAATAAACACGTTCTAGGTTATCATATATAAAAATTGTTCAGACAAAAAAGTTGACATTTTTTTTTAGGTTTCCGTACCCAACGGTTGCAAACGGGACCCTATTACTGAGACTCCGCTGTCTGTCCGTCTGTCACAGGGCTCTATCTCTTTAACCCTATTAGCTAGACACTTGAAATTGTCACCGATTATGTATTACTGTGACCGCTATAATAACAAATACTGAAAATATAAAAAGTTAAAAATTAAAGGAGGTCGCTATACAAAAAACTTATTTTTTTAGCGTTTTTAAAACTAGCACCTTAACTAGATCTTTATAATAGCATTAACTAAACACTTGAAATTTTCACAGATTATATATTACTATGGCCGCTATAACAACAAATACAAAAATTAAATAAAAGTTAAAAATTAAAGGGGTTCGTCATACAAAAACGTATTTTTTTAACGTTTTAAAACATTCTACGGAGGTACGAAACCCTTCATGTACGAGTCCGACTCGCACTTGCCCGTTTATTTTAAATAGCTGAGATATGAGATTTTTTAAGTTTCGATGCCACATAACTCCGCCATTTTTAAAAATTTCAAAAAACCCGGCTCGACAAGTAAATTCTATATAATTACCGAACCTGCTCACAAAATGTCATGAGAATCGGTTAAGAAATGCGACCTGTAGGCGAGAAGAACAGACAGACGGACAAAAGAATTTTCGGCCAGTCGAAACTGAGACGCTTCGCTCGCTTCGCTTGCTTGGTCAATTACTCTGTGATATTACATAGACCTAATTTTTTTATTTTTAAGTTTATTATAAACCATGTCAACGGGCGATATAAGATCACTAAAGTAGGTACCTACATTGTGTGGTGCGGAAACTTGCTGATTTGAAAGGTCAATAAATAAACGGGCAAGTGCGAGTCGGACTCGTAAGTGACGGGTTCCGTACCACCGTACAATGTTTTAAAACGCTGAAAAACACGTTTCTTGTATGACGACCCCCTTTAATTTTTAACTTTATTTTATTTATAGTATTTGTTGTTATTTTGGTCATAGTAATACATAATTGGTGAAAGTTTCAAGTATCTAGTTAATGCCATTATCAAGATCAAGTTAAAAACGCTGAAAAAAACACGTTTCTTGTATGACGACCCCCTTTAATTTTCAACTTTTTTTTTAGTATTTGTTATTACAGCGGCCAGAGTAATACATAATCGGTGAAAATTTCAAGTGTCTAGCTATTCAATTCAATTCTATTCAAAATATCTTTATTATCATAGGATATTTATAATATCTCTTAATAATAGTCACTTTGTTTTGTTTTGCACAAATGTTGACGTCAAATCGTTACTTAAAGCTAAGTTTACGCCGCTTCCTAGGCGCAAGTGCAGAAGAAGCGGCAACAAACTACACTGCACGTTTTCTCCAAAGACGTCAACTAACAAACTAAAAACTTAAAATTAGTTATATAGATGGACAGAGATTACATTGTTTATTATGTCATAATTAAATTGAATTATAAGAAATACGAAATTGAAAATAATGTCAATTTGTAAATTTAGTATGTACCAATGTACCTAAATTATGACATGTCTAAATATAGAAACCTTTAAGAGGGACCCGCGCCAAGCTCAAGCCAGACCTTCTTGTCTTTAAGATAGTCATCGGTCCTATAATAAGCCTTCTCACAAAGTACTTTCTTTACATAAGCTTTGAATTTTCTGTCTGGCATATCAAGGACCGATTCTGACAATTTATTATAAAAAAGTATACACTTCCCCATAAAAGACTTACTGACTGTATTCAGCCTGTAATACGAGCTAACTAAGTCATTCTTATTACGTAAATTTCTATCTGTAAAATCACTTACTTTATTGAACATGGAAATATTTTTCCTTACATACATTATATTTTCAAATATGAATTGTGATGCAAAAGTAAGTATACCTATTTCCTTGAATAATTCCCTCAGTGAGTCTCTCGATCCTAAACCGTAAATGGCACGAATTGCTCTTTTTTGTAAAAGAAAAATAGTCTGAATGTCGGCTGCACTCCCCCATAGAAGTATCCCGTAAGACATTAGACTGTGAAAGTAACTAAAGTACACTTGTCTAGCAGTTGCTACATCTGTCAATTGTCTTATTCTCCTAACAGCGTAAGCCGCAGAGCTAAGCCTATTAGAAAGTTTAGTTATATGAGCGCCCCATTGAAGTTTCGAATCAATTGTGATTCCTAAAAAGGTAGTACTTTCAACCAGATCGAATTTCTGACTATTAATTAGTATGTCAACGCAGGCTTGATTCACATTAGGAAGAGAGAATCGAATGCATTGGGTCTTGTTCGCATTTAACATGAGGTTATTGGCCGAAAACCAATCAGAAATTAAAGAGAAGGTGCTGTTCACCGCGCTAGCATCACTGTTATGCCGATCTATTTTAAATATTAGCGAGGTGTCATCAGCAAACAGCACCATGTCAGCCTCTTTCTCAACCATGTAAGGCAAGTCATTGACATAAACTAAGAAAAGGAGCGGTCCTAGAAATGAACCTTGGGGTACGCCCATTTTCACTTTAGACCCGTGTGATTTTACGCCGTTTATATCAACAGTTTGAAGCCTATCTGTTAAGTAAGATTCTATTAATTTAATTGACTTATCATCAAAACCGTATTGACGAAATTTGAGCAAAAGTGTTGGATGATCAACGCAATCAAATGCTTTAGAAAGATCGCAAAATGATCCAATTGCATCATTTCTGTTTTCCCACGCGTCGTAAATATTAGTAATAAGTGCTACTCCTGCATCGGTGGTCGATTTTCCAGCAGTAAAGCCGTATTGTTGGCTATGGAAAAGATTATTGGTCTTAAAGTGAAGTAGCATTTGATTGAGCATTATCTTTTGGAACACCTTACTCAAAACTGGCAGAATAGAGATAGGTCTGTAGTTGCCAGGGTCTGTTTTTTTTAACTCGCGATTACGGTTCAAGAGATACAGAGCCCTGTGACAGACGGACAGACAGCGGAGTCACAGTAATAGGGTCCCGTTTGCACCCTTTGGGTATGGAACCCTAAAAATAAACGTCTGGTCAAGTGCTAGTCGGACTCGTACATAAATGGTTCCGTACCCCGCACAACGTTTTAAAACGCTGAAAAAATATCACGTTTCTTGTATGATGACTCCCTTTAATTTTTAACTTTATCTTATTTTTAGTATTTGTTGTTATGATACGACTTTGTAATTTACTAGACGTCGTCGTACGTACGTATCTTATTTTAATATTATTTGTATAATTAAATTTTTAACAAAAAAAAACAACTGACTTCAATTTTTTTAAGGAGTTTCTTCCATATCTCCGAAGTTCTTCATCATATCTTCACCACATTAAAATAGAACCAATTTTGTAGTAAAGGCTTTCAAATCAAAAAAGAATCATCAAAATCGGTTCACAATTGGCGAAGATATCGCGTAACAAACATACATTAAAAAAATTAAAAAAAACATACAGTCGAATTGATAACCTCCTCCTTTTTAGAAATCGGTTAAAAAATTTAAAACTAAGCCGTAGTTATTATATCCCATATCTCTGGCCGTAATCTCAAGCCGTTATACTATGACAAATATTCAAATTGGTTTCTTAAAAAACTAATATTTTGATATAAAATAAGATAATTAAATTTTTAACAAAAAAAAAAACAACCGACTCCAATTTTTTTTTGGATTCTTCTTTTTCTCCAAAGTTCTTCACCAAATAAAAATGGGACCAACTTGGTAGTAAAGGCTTTCAAATAAAAAAAGAATCATCAAAATCGGTTCACAATTGGCAAAGATATCGCGTAACAAACATACATAAAAAAAAGGAAAAAAATATTTTAAAAAATACATACAGTCGAATTGATAACCTCCTCCTTTTTTGAAGTCGGTTAAAAATAGAAATTAGGGCAAAAGAAAATTACATACGGACCTTAGATTCTTTAATCTGAGATACGGACAGTAGGCGGAGTCTCAGTAACAGGGGCCCATTGGCAACGTGTACGAAACTACGTTACTATTAAACTAAAATCATAGGTAGCTAATATTCAAAGCTTACTCTGACTCCAGGACGGGAGTGAAGGTACATAAGGTACATTATTGCTCTTTGGGAGTGCCACTGTTTTTTTTTTGGATGTAAGTATGAATAAACCCTTTGGAACAGTCTAGTATTCAGAGACCAAATTTTTTTTACAAAAATTTGTATTCTCTTTGGAACAGTCAAAAATGACAGTTCATGCGATAAAGTAATTTTCTTTTTGTAGTAATTTATTTATTCGTAACGCTTGCTATCAAAATCCCGCCTACATGGTTTTATCTGCATCAAATACGCATATTGTATATAGTTGCGTTGTGTAATATAAATTTTATGTAGGTGAGTAACTTAAAGTATCAATTTAATATGTTTTCAAAATTGTTTATGTAGGTATAAATAAATAGATACAGTACTACCTGTGTGGTTCCGGGTTAGAATAGGACCACTCCATCTCTTCCTGTGGATGTCGTAAGAGGCGACTAAACGACAAGCATAAACATCTCGTGCTACATTTGCATTCCCAAGGAGGGTTAACGTCGGGCGGCGGCCAGTTATAAAACTTTTCGCACAAATACATTCCCAAAAAGGGTAGACGTCAGGCAGGCGGCCGGTCGTAAAACCATAGCCAAATCATTTAAACTGTTCCGGCTGTTTCTTCTCCATTTCGCATCCTTGGATGACCATTGATATGCATGTTATATTTGGAGAAGAAAAAGCGGGAAAGCGCAGCAGCAACGCTGAGGATGCAACCGGGAACTGTAGCTAATGAATGCCGAAAACACGGCCAGCTCAGCCTCGTGCTGTGGTGTAGGAACCTCAGCGCTGATTTTCAGCTGGTACCAAAGATACAGGTTAGATTGCTGGAGTCGGGGTGTTTTTTAATTTGCCTAGCAAATAAACTTATTTTCAGTTTGTACACATTTTACACGTCCGCCATGGTGAAATTATTGAACAACACCGGTGAAGTGCTGCTGACAGCCTTGAGGAAGCTCATGAAGAACACCGGCTGGACGGCGCGGACCATCATCAAATTCATCAAGATGGAGTACCGGATCACGGACCCCAAGTTGAGCAGGAAAGTGTCAAGGTATCCCTAGTTCCATTGTTTCAACAGCTATTAGCAGGAGAAGTTTTGTGGTCCGGTGGGAGTACGCATTGCTAGCGCTTCCACAAGTTAAGCAACCCCGGGCGTGGTCCGTACTTGGATGGGTGACCACAAGTGGTAATGGCAGTTGTCAAGCTACTCGTATGTCAGATGCCTTGAAAAATCTGTCACCAGTGTTGGCTGCACACACACGAAAAACAAAAACAAAAGAGCTATTAAAGGCCCATTCACACAGAGCAAGCTTCTAGCCTATTGCCTACGATAAAAAATACAACTAGATATCAGGTCGATGCAAAAATACGGCTCGCCAAATAAGAGCGCATTTCCGGTGGTAAGCATTATTTTGTTTAGTTCAGGAGAAAAACACTATAAACGTAGTGTTATGGTTGACCTTATAGTGATTTGCAGATTGAAGCGTTATCTAGTTGTATTGTTGATCGAAGCCTGTTGTCAAAGATAATACTGGGTGCATGTCTGTCTCTCTCGCTGTCGTGTAGCTCAGGGTAACTACACACACATTTAGAATACCAAAGCCGACCCGAATCAATTATGTACATCGCTATTTTCCCTTAACATTAATCTTTATCTATTCGATTTATAATGGCCTGAATAAGTGTGTAGCAACCCTAACACTGGATTCATTTATCAAGCTGCCGAGGTATCAGGAGGCCGGCTTTATCTAAAAAAAGCGGAAACGCGGCAAGCCTTGTGAGAGATTGAGGAAAGAATTTTTTACTATACAGGATGATTTGACCTCGTAGGTAGCTGTATTCAAGGAAAGAACTCGAAAGAAAAAAAATGTTGTCATTATGTATCTTGTTTCATTATAAAAATCAAAGATCACTTGAATGTCACTGCTTTCTACCGGACTCGTGGCGGGTGGCGAGCGGGGAGGCCTCCGGCCGCGCGTATGGTAAAGTTAGTTGGTTAGCCTTAGCCCGTAGACGGGAAACGTGGACGCATATTGCACATCCCTTAGGAAATTCCGTTCTGTATGCTTTTACTGTCTTCTGTGATCGCATGTAGAGTTTGTAACAGAGACGGACTAAACCTGTCGCGGACGTCCGCTTGACGTAGTTTCAAGCCAAAAGCCTATCTACGTCGTTATTTTCTCAGGGCCTTAAAAAGGGGCGTCAAACTGGGCCTCGTACAAGTCAGAAGCGGCCGGTACCGGCTAAACGAGATGTCAGGGCTGGCAAGACAAGTGAGCGCGCGACAGCTGCGGATGCGGCGCCAAGACCGCGACCGACAGCGCGCCAAGCCCGGTCCCCTGAGGATCAGAAGCCGCACTCCCACAAGCTTCACCAGTTACCATTGAATAAAAAAGGCTACTTAATGCTTGATATTCTCTTGTTTTATTTTAAAGCCAGGTCTTTCTACCAAAAAGGGTGATTCCAGTTTAGGATAAGCTTTTTTCAGCTTAGTTTGGTTTGACAAGGTACAGACGACCGCAAGCGTCGGTGTGCCAAGACCGGCCCCTTGTGGATCAGAACAGAACCAGCATCAAGTAAGTATGTATAGTATAGTATCATCAAGCATCGCCAGCTCCCATTGATAAATATGGTTGCTGCTTGCGCATGTTCCATTTCAATGCCTTATGTTTTCATATCAGTAAAAAAAGATCACTAAGGAATGCATAAGAAATGATAATCCTACGTGGTTCCCGACAGAGTAGAATAGACCACTCCAGGTCTTCCCTTGGATGTCGTAGAAGGCGACTTAGGAAATACAAGCTAAACAAAGCTTATAATTATCAATGAGACCTTTCTAACCCGTTTGGCCAGCGTGGAGAGTGTAGGCCTAATCCTTTATCTGCTCTGGCCAATCATGAAAATTGGAAAGAAAAGACATTTTGCGCCGACCCCATATAAATAAATGAGAAATGGTAAGGAAGAAGAAAGAGTGATCACTGTCTCTGCCAGAACCAGTAATATAATTACGGATGGGTTAAGTGTAGATATATCAAGGTCAAGGCTGGACAGATACTGTAATGACTTCATTACTTATTAGTAATGTAAAAGCCAGGTCAGATGTTGAGATTCTTTCAGGATTGTCTACAGGACTTGGCAGCCATTTAGATTTCAATTATTTTGTCGGTAAAATCTACAAACACATCATAATTTTCAGTGACATATTAAGACTTGTTAGTATAATGTGATGTTAGTACGTGTATGACGTCAGTTATACGAATATAGGTGCTTTGAATGTTTAAAGTAATCAGGCGCTTGTGAAGCCGTATTTTATATTTAATCTACTGCAATCTTCTGTAAACCTTAGGAAGGTATCGTGTCTAGAAAATGAGATTAAATTATTTCAGATTTCTAGATTAGTTTTAGAACGTGCTTCAGAGACCGCGGGAGAGCTTTAATACTAGAGTACAATACAAACACCTACTAAGCAAAAGTCTGTTTAGTCAACGATAACCATCATAGTCCTAGAAATCTAAATCATATCTCCACCGAAAATTCACTGCCTCCATGGTCCAGTGGTCAAGACGTTTGCCTTGTGATCCGGAGGTCATGGGTTCAAATCCCACTAGGAAGTATACTTTGTGAAAAGTTGTTTCCAATCTGTTAAGGATTTTCAGGTTTGAATCACCAGAATATCCCAAAAAAAAAAATATTCCGTGTTTCGGAAGACACGTGCAGCTGTGGGTCCCGAACGCCATCTAGCGTTTGTTTAAGCCTATCCTAGGATTAATTCTAGTCTACCCTTTGGGTTGCGGAGGTCAGACGGCTGTCGGTCTGTATAAAAACCGCAGAAACCTCGTGAAATCACCTATGTAAGGTAGCGGACCCCGGGCTCTAAAGCGTTACCGCTGAGAATACAACCAGGAATACGCTCGAAGATGATGATCTCCCGCAAAATACTGGATATATTGATAAATTGATGCGCAACTTCACAAGATGTGCCAAAATAATGTGCAGGTGGAAATTTTCAGTAGACCCCATTCGCCGCTGCGGAGATATACAGTCTATGTACCAACCCAACTTACTCTTGCCCAATCTTGTTCATAGCGGGGGGCCTTCAAAGTCAAAGTCAAAGTAAAAATTTTTATTCAATGTAGAATAAATATATCACTTATTGACGGTCATTATATTTAATTATTTTTAGTGCAAAAGCTACTGATACTAGCGTTTCGCAATGACCACTGCTGAGAAGAAACGCCGAAAGAAACTCATTTACACAGTATTGGTCGCCTACTCGCCAGAAGGGCTGTGTCAGTTTACAAAGATAATATGCCTAATGCAATGTTATCACAATATAACATGTAAACATTCGGAAAATACTTCCCCATATTTAAGAAAAACCATTCGTTAATAATAATATCTATTATTCCTAGACACTGACTTTGAGTTTCTTAGTTTTATTTTAGGTACAAATATTTAGAAACAGAGGGAGGCCATACAACCAATTTTTTTCTTAGGACCACCAATATGATATACTTATTCATACCTAACCTATGGTTCTGGCAATTCTTAACCATGCCTACCCCGCATCAGGATAACGACGTTAAAGCAGGTATGTATGAGTATGCCGCGTTGTTTAAGACCTGAAAAGGGATCACTATCTATTAGTATCGATATGGATGGATGGATTAGTATCGTAACAGCTCATATATACAAACTTAACGTTTCGGAACGAACATTGCTGAGAAGCTACACAGAAGAAACCTCAGAATTCTTAGTCATTTGGTCAGCTCTTACGACATCCCAAGGATGCTAAAATGATCATTTTTAGGGCAATTACAACCGAGCAGTCGCAAACTGCCGCACAACCAACGGTGACCATCGGCGACAGTCAGCTATAGCCAACGACAGATCGCAATACTTGTCGCGGACTGTCGCCGAATAGGGTCAAATTAAGAATTTTCGTGTCCACATATACCTACTTTGGTAACCTTCCATGTTTTGCACACATATAGCAAGACAGATTCACATTTGAGCGAAAGATTTTGAGTTTAACACTGCGGATGACTTAATTCTTAGATTGCCACATTTATATGTAAGAACTTTCCCGAAGTTGTGTGAAGGTTGCCCGCACTTTGGAATACACATTATACATAGGCCTTCAGCTCCTCCAGTTTGTGACACCGTTCTACCTAAATACATGAACTGTTGCATTTATCGGCTCAGTAGGGTTACTCCAAAAGCGGTACGTAAGACGTACATAACTTGTATCCTTGCTTCAGTGTCAAGCAAATTTGAGCGTCTAATTTGGATCTTGGTTTGACATAGGAATAGAACGTCACTAATGGACGAGTATCTTATTATTTTAGGGAGTAACCCCCCTGTACACAACGTTAGCGGTCGCGGGTTTCTTCGCATTGACCTTATTTTTTTTTAAATAAACAAAAATCTCGTGACCCTTTTAGCAACCTTAGAACGTCCAACTGCAGATCTGTTTAGCTTGCAAATCAACAACGACTTTATGGCTTAAAACAAACAAATTAAAATGAGCGACGTAATTTACGTTCAACAGAAATTTAAATCTCATTTGACGTCGCCATGAAGCAAATTGGACTTTCGTATGCACCGTAAATTACGCGGCTCAATGTACACGACCCACAACTTACAAAATTACGCTCGTTTGGTTCGGCCCTTGGGTGACTAATATTGATTTCAGTATTGATGTATGCCGGGACACGTTCGACAGAACTTGCTAAGGTGTTGGCGCGTGTTGTGGTGCTTGCAGAGACAGTTGTCCATTACATACCGTCGCGTCTTTATTAATTGAATAACTTAATTATGGTAATTGAAAGTGTCCTCTTAACCCTATACCCTTTTAAAAAGAAAGCAAAAAAGGTTGCAGGACTGATTGGCAATTTTCTTTATTAAAGTGTAGAAAGGAGCTTAGTCTACAATCGGCTCGATTTTTCATTTTCTTCGCCGACCCCTGTAGGAAAAAGGCGTGATAGTATGAACCTATGTATGTATGTATGCTATCTCAAAATCACTAAATAACAGCAGTTTGGGGTTCAGGTTTGGGGTTCCAAAAATCTGAAGTCACCAATTTAAAACAAGTACCTAATAATTTCTTAGGTAGATAGATATAATCTTTAATCACTATAAGGTTACATATACATGGTACATGGTACATGTAAGTACCATGATATGTATATGTGTTACTCATGAGTAAGGCACACAATTATTAACAAAATCTAGAAGGTATCTATATTTGTTTTCTATTCGTAAAATAACAGATCTGGCTTGGGCTCGACAGGGTTCATAAAAAAAAACAATACCATTGAAATGGGGGTGAGCCAGACTTCCCGGATATATCATTAAGGACATCCGTTTTCACCCGGGTTTTCACACATGAAGCGAATAGCGCTTATTTTTCAATAAACATTGTCCTTATTCAAACGTGTATATTTGACATTAGATATTAAGAATAATTGCATCACCGGCTTCGTTTACATAATTATATAAAACTATTTATACTCAAACACTATTAAAACTTTAGGTCAATAATTATTATTAAATGCGTTTTAAAGTAACAACAGACAATTTTTAATTTTGTTGTTGTTGTATAAGTATATATGTCTTTATTTTAGATACATAAATAATGTGTACAACGACGTATACTTACCTTATAATGAGATCTCTTTCAAACTTTACTTTCTTTGAAAGTAATTGAAACAATCAGTTCAAATAACCTACAAACTTAATCGAAATTGAAAAGTTGCCAACAAGAATTTGAAGATATTTGTTTAGGATATAATTAAATTCTCACTATATATTGACAGAAATTGCTCTACTTAGGTACGAACTAAGGACTGAACTTGCTGTACTTTTGCACTGGAAAAAGTCTTTCCTTCATTGGTGTAACACTTCTCAAGCTGCCTAGATTCCTCTAAGCAGCTGAAATAACTTGATGAATGCCATACAGTCATGACAGCCGGGACCAACAGCTTAAGACTGCAGTCTTCGACCGTGGGAATTTTTGATTGAACACCCGAATCTATATTTTCTATCTACACATACGCATTGCACTGTATTGTACATGCACTATGGAGGCGAATTGAGACGAATTCAGAAGCGCAGCGAGCGGTCTGCCTTATCAGCGTTTTCGTCCCCATATTTATTTGAGAATTTCAGAGATTTTTTCTATCTTTAAGTTTAACCTTTTTAACTAAGTTTTTGAATGAATTTAATTTTTTTATTATTAAAATCTTCTCATTCACTTTTTAGGATTTTCCTTTGTCTTAATTTCTCTGTAATTTAAACACAACTTCATGTTTTAAATTTCGTGTAAACAACAATGACATGAATGTCGCACACCGCAATAAATCGAAACACGTCTCAGGTTATTTGGAATTAAACAAAATATTTCAATGAAAATCAATAAATTGCTTAATTCACTTTTTTAATACTTAAATAAACTTTAATTTAACATATCTTAACATATTATTACTAAGATAGTTTGGCTCCAATCAGCTCCGAAAAAGCAGTCAAAATCATTAAAAATAAGGACTGGGCCCTTAACATGTTTTTCAAAGTACTCGTAGACCATTACATGTACAGGTAACTTTTTAATCTACAGCCTATTCATACACATAACCCTCCCATTCAAGTTTGCACTCAGTTGAACGGATTTTTATGCAAGGTCGCTTTTTCCGATGTTCATCTGCTGGTAGATAAAAATTCACCCTGTATAGAGGTATCGACAGAATCGCAAAAAGCTAGTTTATAAACATAAGCACGCGTGTGCAGACAGACGACAGACGTTTTTAACTTGATTACTACATTGATTGATTATTTTTTACGGTGCCTAAATACCATAAAAAATAATAGGTGCAATAAAAAAAGGTAAACTTAAAAAGAGTTCGTCATTGATCATTCTACAAAATTTGCTAAAAGTCGTTTACTGCGTTTTGAGCCGCTATCACACAGTTTTTCCGAGTTTCCGAGTAATTACATTTTATTCCCCGTTTTAGTCGTCACTGAACTTAACTAGCAGCTTTAGGCTCATCAAAAGGTCCTTCCCAGAAATAGCGAGCAAATGTTCGTGTATTTTCTTCCTTTGAGCCTAAGAGTGAGAGTAATGGGCGCTGAGGTAGTACGCTAGTTGTACTACATAAGTTTTGTGCGCGTATTCATGAGTAGGTACTTACCCACTAGTTATCCAAACTTTGGTTTACCTAAGTAATACATACATGCAGTTCCCAATAACTATACCTCTATGCTACTGCATGTAGGTATGTAGTTTACGAACGTAGTTTGGTATGTCTGTACTGTAATCTTAGATTTTATTCAGTTTCACCTGTCCCGTTGTCATAAAAATAATTTAAGAACAAATTACGAGAACGTCAAAACTGCCCTATTAGAATGAGTTAACTTATCTTTTCTCAATATTATATGGGATATCAGATTTAAATAATCACATAAATAATAAACACACACTTTTTTACAACTACATCACACACACACACTTGGGTCAATATTAGTCTTATTTAAAAAAAAAACTTGTTATTGGCTAAAAATGTCATTTATCTATAACCTAACATACTGTTTGTAATAATTAAAATTTTAACAAAAAAACAAAAGAATTATTATTTTTTTATGAGTTTTTTCCACATATCCAAAGTTGTTCATCATATCTTCAGCAAATTAATATGAGACCAACTTGGCAGTAAAGGCTTTATATCACAATAGGTGAAGATATTGCTTAACAAACATACATAAAAAACATAGTCAAATTGATAACCTCCTCCTTTTTTGAAGCCGGTTAAAAGCTGTTGGTTTTTAAATAAATAAATAACAAAAAAATTAAGAATTTATGATCAAAGAATCAGTCAAGCAACGTCGGGAGAATGCATTAGCAGCATAGTTAGTTCGACCAGGCGGAACAATGAATACATAGATTTTATTCGTTGTTGCTAATTCTTGTACACAAAGCCCTTACAGTCGTACGTCGTACACATTTCAAGAAAAAAATCCAGCTTCTGTTAGTCTTTGTAGAATCATCATAAGTACCAGTGCGGTGCAACTAGACCTAGTTCGAAACTTTAAACCTTTGATTATGTACTCCCTTTAAACACTGAATTTCTTCTAGATAGTTCCATACAAACATCAGCTGATCGGTCAACTTTTATGGCCAAAAATTATTTTTCATATTTTTATATATGTTCCTTGAGTAAAGTTGTTCAGTATCATAGACTGAATCAAGCCTTAAAATAGTTTCAGTATAATTATTTTTAGACCCTGTATACTAACATCGACCAAATATTACTAAAGAATATTTGATCGATGATACTAATTAGGTTTGGTGTGACACACCTGTCCGGAATGTATTAGCAAAAACACACGTAAGAAATCATTGCACGGCGAAAATGCAAAGGACAAAGTTAATTTAAATCTCTGGCGTACCCATCACAATATTAACTTTGATGCACTGTGGTGGTAGAATCAACATCATCATAACCTGCAGCATTCGTCCCCCCTACCTCTCTCACTGCCGGAAGGGACCTTTTTTTAACACACTTGCTCGTAAAGTGGATCTAATTTCACCGGTTTTAGATATATAAAGCAGCTCATAAAACACGCGTGTGTTATAAACGCAAATAGTGAAGTTATATTTTATAACCGCACTATTTGCTATTTATATGCTTCAAATTGGTTTTTTTTTCAAATATCGACCTGGCCCTCTGCGCGGCGGCGCCAGCCAGTAGCGCGGCGCCAGGCAGCGCGCCATGCTGATTTTAAAAAGTAAAACGGCGAGAAGCAACAGTGTGCATCACAGTTTTATGGTTGACACGTTTCTTGTATGACGACCCCCTTTAATTTTTAACTTTATTTTATTTTTAGTATTCTTTGTTATTGTGGTCATAGTATACATAAGTGGTGAAAATTTCAAGTGGTTAGCTATTACGGTTCAAGAGATAGAGCCCTGTGACTGACGGACAAACAGGCAGACGGACAGACAGACGGACAGACGGACAGACGGACAGACGGACAGACGGACAGACGGACAGACGGACAGACGGACAGACGGACAGACGGACAGGCAAACAGACGGACAGACAAACAGACGGACAGACGGACAGACGGACAGACAGCGGAGTCACAGTAATAGGGTCCCGTTTGCACCCCTTGGGTACGGAAACCTAAAAATAAAAAAAACAGTTTATTGTACGATATACGTGCGTATAATTGGTTAAACACATTCGGCTCTAGCCCACTTATAACGCAATTTATATGTATACTTGTAGTAATGTTTTATTTTGCAGGCACTTTTACAAGGCAATAAGTTTTTTTTATGGCGCAGTTGAATGGTATAATCCGCTAATTCACTAAACCTCTAGCTGTTTGGCATTACAGCTCGGTTTTGTAAAACAGCGAACCCTTATACGCGGGATGGAATGAACGACTTGTATCCATGCGGCTAGAGAAGTTGTTGAACAATTCTATATAAAGAAATTATATACAATGTAGAATGCCTATGAAGTGGCAATGGCGAGCGAGCGTAGCGAGCGTGCACGGCAGCGGCCGGCGAGTGCTAGGAATGTTCTATTCATTTTACTAGGTTAGCACAAACCTATAGGTTAGGTTAGGTTAGAACTGCGACCAACACACGTTGCTAGAAACGTTCTATCTATTTTACTAGGTTAGGGCAAACCTATAGCAATAAAAATCGTGTAATAGTTGACTGGGAAATGAATTTCGATGTCGAAAAATCTGTATTCTAATAGACAGCCAGTTATATTTCATTATGGTAACCCTACACCAAATCCTTATCATGCATGTGTTGCAGTTGGATTGTTTAACGGTTTCGTCAAACAGCGGATTACCGCTACTGTTTCACAAAACCGCTAGCCGTTTGGAAACGTGGTTAGCGGTTTAAATGAATGTAACACGTTGCGCAATCTTAGACAATCCAGCTGAACGATATTCGGCCCTTTAACAAAACCGAGCTGTAATGCCAAACAACTAGAGGTTTCGTGAATTGGCGGTTTATACTATCCAACTACGACGTATACATTACGTGTAAAATTAATTCATTAATTATTTTTAAAAAAAGCAACCGACACTATCGTTTCGCAACGACCACTGCTGAGAAGAAACGCCTAAAGAAACTCATTTACACAGTATTGGTCGCCTACGCACCAGAAGGGCTTTGTCATATGTCTGTCAATTTACAAATACTAATAATATACGTATGTAATATAATGTCAACACATTATAATACGAGTATGTCAATACATTATATACCTATGCTGTTTAAATTATGTATGCGTTCCAACCAAAGTTCCGATTCCGTCTTTACGATAAAATCAGAGAAGCCATCCTATCCTAATCCTAACTAATATTATAAATATAAAGTGAGTTTGTATATTGGTTTGTTTGTTTGTTACCTCTTCACGCTTTATCTACTGAACTAATCTTCTAGAAAATTCGCATACACATAGTTAGGAGTACTGAAAAGAACAAAGAGTACCTTTCATCTCGGAAAAATGTAATGTTCCCGTGAGATACGCGAGCGAAGCCGCGGGCAACAGCTAGTATGACATAATTCGACCTATGATACTATTTTCGTGTTAAGAATACAAAATATTTTTTTTACTACAGAAAACATAGAAGAAATATTGAAGAATAAAAATCTTAATCACAGGCATTCACAGCCACATTTATTTGTTTCATCTTTGAATAAAGAAAACGGCGGAAAGCGCCTCAGGCTAAGCAGCGCAGCTGAGGATCATCTGAAACACAGTAAGATGGGAAGAAAATAGAAAATCAACAAAGTTATAGAAAAATACAGAATAACTTTTTAATTATTATAGTAGTTACATGATAATACTGAACTACTTTCTAAAATAAATGAAAATCGTTAAAATATCTCCTCAGTACTAATACCGTTTGGCTGAGCGCTTTTCCGTGGTAATTGTTTTATATAGAAAGTAGATCGAACTTGCGCTAAAAAGGTGGTTAAAAAGTCACCTTGTACCTATACAGGCCGACTTTTTTACTACCAGCCAAAGTTTTGGAGCAAGTTCAGCCCATGATACTGAACTACTTTCCATAAAAACAATTAACGAAAAATGATAAAAAAAATTCGCCTTCCCATACAGATTGGCCTTCAGGCCAACTGATTTTGTATGGGAGGACGAAACTTTTTTATCCATTTTCAATACATTTTTTTATAGAAAGTAGTTCAGTATCATGGACTGAACTTGCTCCTAAAATTTGGCTGGTGGATAAAAAGTCACCCTGTATGTCGCAGTTGGATGGTACAAACCGCTAATTCACTAAACCAAAATTACATTAAAATTGTTTCAGTATATTTTGTTAGACAATATACCTACAACGTCTCACAAAAAGGGGGTATCAACCCGAAAGGGAGGGAATAAACGTTTTAATCAATATGAACAACTTTTACTATGGCAACATCCCTAAAATCCCAAAAAATAAATCTGTAGCTCCATACAAAATTAAATACCTACCATGCTAAAATGTATCGAGCTGCAGATTTTTTTGTTTGCGATTTCAGGGATTGTCCCATAGTAAAAGTTGTTCAAATTGGTTAGTACGTTAACTCTCTTTCGGGTTGATACCCCCTTTTAGTTATGTATAAAAAAATTAACAATTCGGAACTCATATCCAAACAAATGCATTTACTGCAAATAAGTCCGTCTAAGCGATATCTGGCGAGCAAGTATGCCTGAATTAGAGGTGAAAACTTCGGAATATTTCCGAAACTTTGGAATATTTCAGGAATACTTCCGGAAGTATTCCTCATAACTGCCAAAATTACCAGCAATTTTGGAAGTTTTCAAAATAGATTATTTATAGATACTTAGAAAAACTGAGGATACTATTGATAGACAGTGAATATTACAAATTACCTATTTTTATTGTCATTGGGTACCTATTATAAGTAAATGCCTATACGAGTAACACATACATATTAAAATTAATATTTCAACATAGAAAATCATATTCACTTCAATCGCCTTCTTATAGGTAAACTTAAAAAGTGTTAAGCTTCGTGTTTTCAAGTGCCTACCTACTCGTATATACCATTTAAGAATCTTATTATTTAACTAAATGTAACGAAATTAACAAATTTTTTGGTAAAAAAATATTTTCAAAAACTTCCAAAATTGCCGGAAGTTTTGGAAGTTTTCAGGAATACTTCCTAAGACGTGGAATGTTTCCTGGAAGCTTTCACCTCTACCCTGAATAGACCAATTGAAATACCTAAAGAGTCCCGAAACTACCGAGCGCTGCGATTCTTTGTAAAGAAATTGAAAGGCAAAACGGTGCATTTCTGCCAGCATGCGGCAGTTTTCTACTTAGCTTGTTTGTGTACCGACACTACTGACTGAATAACATGAATTCTAGATAAAATAGAGGCGTTACTGTATTTGCTGGTTGTTACTATGATAATTTCATCTCAATTCCGTGATTTTGAGTACGGAGACATGAGTTGTAGCCGGCGGCGTAAGTGCAGGAGTACTACGAGTATTATTGAAATCAGTAGCAGTAGCCCCATTACGAATGGTTTGCGCGAGTGTTTCCAAAAAGTCGCATTTTTGCATCGGTCGAACGCGAAGGATTTGCACGAATGGTATTGAATTCTTAACTAGTGATGTGCCGTTCCAGTTCCCCAGATTTCCGGGAACGTTCTCGGGAATGTTCCCAAAAAATGGAAATGTCAGGAGTTGTAATTTTATTTATCAGACAAATTTTTTATCACTGTAAATATATTTTACTAACGTAAATACATCACTTGCTATGGTTATAATACAAATACATATATCCAATATTCCGTAACATTACCTAGAAATACGGGAACGTTCCCGGGAAACGTTCCCGAATTCCCCGGGAACGTTCCCGGGAATGGCACATCAATACTCTTAACCACTCATAATTTTGACATTTGTAGCGTACAAATACAAAAATCTAATGGAAAATCCGTTCCGTTTCATGTTGCTCTTTTAATTGTTAAAGTTTTTAGAAAAAACATATACACGTTTTATGTCAATGCATTTTTTCGCAAAACGGCCACTTATGGCAAAAATGCTACGAAAAGCTTAACGTTGTCACTTTAAACTGTACACAGTAGTTCATAAAATAGTTTGAAGGGTTCACAAAGACAACATTTTACATTTATTTGATCAAATAATCTTCTTCTGGGTTTTCCTACTCCTCTTTTTTCTAATATCTTTCCTTCAACACCACTAGCTACTCAGCTAATATAGGTATTTTTGACATGGCATTGCATCCCCCAGCTCGCGTTTATAGCGCACATTTCTATAAATTTAAAAACTATACTTATAATAGTTGAAATCTTTCATACCTACCCAATCAAAGAGTTATATTGCAAATAAATCCCACTGAGTATACTCGTCTGAATAGATCAATTGAAATACAAAGGGCTTAAATTATTTGTAGGGAAATTATAAAGGCGATGCATTTCTACCCGCTGTTTTCTAGTAAGGTTCTTTGTATACACGGGATAATACTTTCGTGTCTACATAATTTAGTGTTTACTTTGTGGGATCTCGCCCTGTCCCGGCGCTGTCAGGGGAGTTCCCACATAAAAGATAGAGGTAAAGTGGAGAATAGAGGGAGTCGACAACCCAGATATTTTAACTTTATTCTACTGATACACTTCATGCTCTAATATCAAAGTTATATTTAGACTTTAAGCCGTGTGGTTCCCGGCAGTAAAATAGGACCACTCCAAATCTTCCTAAGGATGTCGTAGAAGGCGACCTAAGGAAACACAAGCTAAACAAAGCTTATAAACATCAATGAGACCTCTCCAACCCGTCTGGCCAGCGAAGATAGTGTAGGCCAATCCTCTGACTGCTCTTGCTAATATATGGCTCTAGAAGTACAGAGAGGTTGCTCCTGCAGTGGAGACTAAAAATACCTGATGATGATGATGATATTCAGTGTGAGAGATGGGAAGTGGAATGAGTCAAAATGAAGACGGATGTGTGGATGTGTAAATGAAGAGGGATGTGTAAATTATTCGAAAATAGAATGGAATGAAATGTAATTTAAAATGAGTTTAAAACATGATGCAGCATACAGATGGCATGCAGCATCGTTACACCTATAACCTATCCTACACCACTGTAAGTTTTATTATATTTAACTTTCGAAGATTTCTCGCCCAACATTACGCTAAAAGTGTAATTAGAACGCAAGACCCAAAATGCTGTCTGCCTCATGAAATAAATACGTGATAGTATGTATGTATATGTATTGTAAATGATCATAATATATATATCTCTGTTCATAGGAAAATCTGTTTTAATGCAGCTTTTTCTTGCAGAATTTACTTTGTAAAACAGAGACAACTTAAATTCAGATACTCAGTTACGTGTATAACCCAGCGTGTAACCGTGTTTAGTTCCCTTTGAGTCAAAGCGGACAAGTAAATATAATGTTGTGGGGAATTTGGGTGAATATTGCCGGAGAGATTTATCCTTACTATCACATTCCCTTGAGGAAATATTTGCACATAGGAGGTACCTATATAACGTTTAACAAATTATACTAGAACTATTTCATTCGGTCCATGATACTGAACAACTTTCCCCAAGGACCATATATCACTAAATAAAAAAAAATGCTTTCCATACATGCTCGGATCAGCTGATCGGTAATTTCTATGGAAGGTCAAAAAATATTTTCCATATTTCGATATAATATGTTTCTTGGATAAAGTTGTTCAGTATCATGGACTGAATTCAGCCTTAAAATAGTTTCAGTATATTTAGTAAGACCCTGTATATTTCCTTAGTCCGTACCCAAAGGGTAGACCAACCAATCCTAGGATCCTAAAACCTAGTCTAAATTATTGATTTAGAAATCTAAAAGATTATGACCGAAACGGCATGATACCAGGAATACTGACTGCGTTTCCCCTCTGGATAGCTTTGCGAAATTTTTGAAAAACAAAGCAGCCCTCTTTCCACCCGCGCCGGTGATCAGGCGCGGAGTTATCTGTTTCAGGATAGACCTCGCGCTGGGGCGCCATGGTCCAAACGTTTCCACACCGAACGGCACAAATATGTAATCCCTTACTAAGAGTCACATATTTGGAATTTTTGCCGAAAAATGGCTACAGACTCCTGAGGCTACAGGCTCAATAGCACAGACACAACAACAAAAACTAAATAAAATGAACCTCTGATCTGTACATTTAGATAGGAGTTATGGCAGTAAGTAATGAGAACTATCGTATTAATTGGTACTTGAGCTAAGCTACCACAATACCTCCCCTTCCCGTGTCTGATCGGCTTATTGACTTTACAATTACAATTCAGTCTGTTGCCGGCAGAATCTGTATTCCGTGGGCAGAATGCATTTCGGTACGCAACGTTTGAACAATAGTTTACACGATTTTAAATAGACGTCTATTATTTGTTACAAATATTACGACAAAGGAATTATTTCAAGTCAACAAATTGGCATCAAAATTGTTGAGTTGTATACAGGATCTAACAACATATATTATGTATATTTTAGATGTTTTTAGATTCGTCATGTCTGTCTGTCTGTCTGTCTGTCCGTCCGTATGTCACAGCCAGTTTTTTCCGAAACTATAAGAACTATAGGTACTGTTGAAACTTGGTAAGTAGATGTATTCTGTGAACCGCATTAAGATTTTCACACAAAAATAGAAAAAAAAAAAACAATAAATTGTGGAGGTTCCCCATACTTAGAACTGAAACCCAAAATTTTTTTTTTAATCATACCTTTACCTGTGAGATAGGTCTTCAAAAATGACATTGAGGTTTCTAATATCATTTTTTTCTAAACTGAATAGTTTGCGCGAGAGACACTTCCAAAGTGGTAAAATGTTGCTTCCCCCCCCCTGTAACTTCTAAAATAAGAGAATGATAAAACTAAAAAAAATATATGATGTACTTGTACCGTACCATGCAAACTTCCATCGAAAATTGGTTTGAATGAGAACTAGTAAGTAGTTTTTAGGGTTCCGTACAAAAAATTAAAAAACGGAACCCTTATAGGATCACTCGTGCGTCTGTCTGTCCGTCCGTCTGTCACAGCCAATTTGCTCCGAATCTACTAGACCGAATCAGGTGAAATTTTGTAGAATGTTGTAATCCTATGACCCAAACACATATGTGCAAAGTAAATAAATATTTTTTTAAAATAAGGGTCATTTTCGGTGGAGAAATTAAGAAATTTAAAAAAAAAAGTTATGCTAACCTTACTGTGTCATATATCAAATGAAAGGGCTTATTATGAGGATCTCAAATATATTTTTGTTATTATATTATTGCAAAATGAATAATTTTGATTTTATTCATGAAAGAAGACGAAAATTGACCATTCCCCCCCCCCCCTGATCTCTGAAACTACTGAGCCGAAAATTTTGAAAAAAATACAAAATATGGTTAATAGCTTGTAGATTACAGGAAAACCTATAAGAATTCAATCAATTGTACGGAACCCTATCCACGCGAGTTTAACTCGCACTTGGCCGGTTTATTTTTAATTCGTCATAAATCGTAAAATGGTACTTGCTGCTACGGAACCCTTAATGGGCGAGTCCGACTCGCACTTTGCCGCTTTTTAACTCAAAAACGGCTGATAGGATATAAATGACGAGCGGATTCATTTGTATTACAATGAATTGTGAGACGACGGACAGTTGAAAGGAAACATTTCAGAGAACTGCAGATATGTATGACGGCGCATCGCTGTGAGAATTATTGTCCGAGTCCGAATAAATATTATTGTTAATATTACGGAATTTTCAGATATTTAGACAGAATACCCTTGACAGCTGAAATGTGACGTTGAAATGTTTGGCTAAATTCTCATTTCATACAGAGTGACTTTTTATTTATTGGCAACATTTTTGAAGCAAGTTGAGTCCATGATACTAAACTACTTTCTATAAAAAAAGTTATTAAAAATCGATAAAAATTTTTCGTCTTCCCATACAAAACAGTGCTCAACCAAACGGATTTTGTATGGAAGGACGATAACTTTTTATCGATTTTTAAAAACTTTTTTTATAGAAAGCAAGTCAGTATCATGGACTGAATAAGTTAATAAAAAGTCACCCTGTATAACAAGCCTTACGCTAGAGGCTTAGCATGTAATTTGCTTCAATAAAATGATATGCAAGGCAAGAATCTGTAAGTACGCAAAAGTAGCCTGTGGATCTTGCGGACTTAAGATTCAAAATGAAAAAAATATACACAACATATATTCTTATGAAAAAATTACGTGAAGAGTATCCAATGATAAAGTAATATGACAGATTTTATTCACCCTATAATTACCCTATATTTTTTTTTTTTTTTTATAACCACTTTCTATATAAACGATGTAATTTAAAATCATCCGTCCTTTTCAATTCCTACCCTAATTTTTGTCTGATTTCGTTGCAATAAAATATGTAAGCGTAAATACACCAGTATTGCACAATATTTTCTTTATATTTAATGCAATATCATACAGGCTGACGTTTTACCACTAGCGAAATTTTTGGAGCAAGTTCAGTTAATGATACTGAACTACTTTCTATAAAAACAAGCAGGTTTACTGGAAGATATCACTACATGGGATAAAACCACCTTTTTAGGGTTCCGTACCCAAAGGGTGCAAACGGGACCCTATTACTGAGACTCCGCTGTCCGTCCGTCTGTCCGTCTGTCGCTCCATCTGTCACAGGGCTCTATCTCTTGAACCGTAATAGCTAGACACTTGAAATTTCCACCAATTATGTATTACTGTAGCCGCTATAAAAACAAATACTAAAATTAAAAAAAAGTTAAAAATTAAAGGGGTCGCCATACAAGAAACGTGTTTCTTCAGCGTTTTAAGGTGACGTGGGTTCACAATTAGCAATACCGTGCGTGTTTTTAAAAAATCACTGTTATTAAACTACTACAGTTTATTCCTCAAAAAATGTACATAAACATCTTAAGGATTTTCTACAGACACTTACAATAGCCAAAACACGATTGAGCATTTTTGGCTCGATAGAAAAAATCACAAACCTTAAAACAATGTACGGAGGTACAGAACCCTCTTCGACTATTCACGGAACCCTTAATGTACGAGTCCGACTCGCACTTGCCCGTTTATTATATTTGTTCTCTCGTTTTTTTTGTATACTATTGTTTGGGTACAATAAAGTTATTGCTAATGATGATGATGATGAATGTGAGAAGGCTTATTATAGGACCGATGACTATCTTAAAGACAAAAAGGTCTGGCTTGTGCTTGGCGCAGGTCCCTCTTAAAGGTTTGTATACTTTTAGACATGTCATAATTTAGGTACATTGGTACATTCAAAATTTACAAATTGACATTATTTTAAATTTCGTAATTCTTATAATTCAATTTAATTATGACATAACAAACAATGTAATCTTAGTCCATCCATATAACTAATTTTAAGTTTTTAGTTTGTTAGTTGACGTCTTTGGAGAAAACGTGCATTGCAGTTTGTTGCCGCTTCTTCTGCACTTGCGCCTAGGAAGCGGCGTAAACTTAGCTGTAAGTAACGATTTGACGTCAACATTTGTGCAAAACAAAACAAAGTGACTATTATTAAGAGATATTATAAATATCCTATGATAATAAAGATATTTTGAATTTTAATGAAACAAACAAAGACAATTAATAAAAAAAATCGCTTTAAGAGGGCGCCTGATGTCAGTAATCTAAATTTTGCTCCCTCTTCCACACACACAAATTTACTCTAGCCGAAGCGAGACAGCAAGCCATGCGGGGCGTCGGGAATCGCGGTGGGTCAATGAGGCTGGTTCTGGCTTTGAGGTTTATTTCGTTTTACAAATAATATTTAAGAGTTATTTAGTAAGACATATGATAACTGCCTTATATTTAATACAATTATAATCCAAAGTTACAAGTGCTTGATTGTTGTATTTCTTGAATACTTTCTGTTTTAGTATAATTCTGAGGTGATATGGAGGCAACTTCGCAATGTTTTAAAATCGAGAAAATTTTAAGCAATCGTGTTTTCGAAACTTATTATGTTTAGAGTTAGTCCTGAACTTTGCTGTGTTTTTATTTCAAAGTGAGTATTTCGTTAATATTGATTAAGATCGCTCTAAGAACTTTAGGGTAGTATGGGCGCTTAGTAGTTCAGTATCTTGGACTGTACTTGTTCCATAATTTTGGCTGGTGGTTAAAAGGTTAGCACAGCCTGTATGATATTGCACTAAATATTTTAGCTTAGTTAGTTTTAATTTAACTTATAATTTCGTTTGTTTTGTTTTAATTTAGTTACTCGTTAGTTTTTAAAATTTTATGAAATACATAAGTACCTATATGTATCGCTTAGGCGATGAACCCACTGCACCGCGCTCCGTCGCATAGCGCGGGGCCGCAGATTTTAACATTGTATACCAGTATCTAAATTTGTATAGAAAACACACCAAGTCCAACAAACTAAAGACGCGGCAGATTCCGCGCACCGCTGCGGGGCGCGTTGCCAGTGAGGGAATCGCCTTACATATTCAATACACTGTATACAAAGTAGTTCAGTATCTTGGACTGTACTAAAAGTTTGGCTGGTAACTTTGTTCTCCTCACAAGCCACCCCCCCCCCTCCGTTCTCTCCCCGATGTGTAAAGACTCTTAGCTCTGCGGCTCCGAATCCAGGGAGCGCTTTCCATTTTTCTTCTTCAATTCATAGATAATGTTGAAGTAAGGATACTAATCTTCCTCGACATCGTCAGTCATCATGGGTTTAGTGGGACGATATACAAAACAAGGTACCTACTTAATCAGCGTTTCATACAATTTTATTCCATGTAATTAGAATGCATTGTTACTTCACTGTTGCAATCCGTAGTTTATAATTTTGAAGCTATTGAATTATATGTGAACAGTGAGTTCAGGACACCGATCTTACTTATCCACATACTAAATATCTCCAGGATCCACCTTGATTCAACGTTAGCTTTCAAATATACGCACAACTGACGTTCACCACGAGAAAAGTCAAGATGGCGCCCGGACCTTGCCCGGAACCAGAACCACAAAATGCTTAATAGTACAAGCCGGAACCACTTCGGGCTTGCCCTCTAATCTGAATGGCTATGACGTAAATTGCAAAAATCATAACAAACTTTAACGATATCATAAATTAAATTAAGATTTTACAAGTTATTTAAATTGAAAACGAAAAACATCGTTATTGAAACAGAAATCAAGTCAACTTGACACCTGATTGACACTTTCTCCGATACATAAACTTTTGCCAACAGTAATAATGTTGATTTTAAATTCACTTAGTCACACTATTCACTCCTGAAGTGCTGAAATCGACGTGTGGTCATTGATTTCCAGACTTACCGACTGATGAATATGATTTCGCAAATTATCCTTCGAAATACGCCTCTGTGTGGTTGCCGCAATTCACAGGAATTACGGGTTACTGTAACTACTGCATTAAACATTTAAAATAGGGTTGGTTATTATTTTAATATTTGTTGAAGTCATTGTGTATAAACAAGGTATTCTCTACGCACGATGACTCAAGATGACGTCACGATAAGTGTTACCACTGATTGTTCTTTTCAGTTCTTTAGTTCATTACTTTTTGGCCTAAAGATGGCACTATAGTTAATTTAGTGTCATGTGTTATGGATAACATTGAAGATAGCCGGTCGTAAAATCATTTACTGTTCCGGCTATTTCTTCTCCACAAAGCAAGGCATCCTTGTTTGACCATTGACATGCATGTTATATTTGGAGGAGAGAAAGAGGCAAAGCGCACCCCGGGCTCCGAAGCGGCACAACTGAGGATAAAATAAATAAATAAATAAATATATACGGACAAATCACACTGATTAAGCTAGCCCCTAGGATGTAACCGGGAACGCGCTTAGACGAAGAAGAGTTGTAGGCTTTAACTACAATAATCGTTCAAATGGGTAGTTAATATCTATACATATCTATATTAATATTATAAACAGAAAAAAAATATTGTTTGTGTGTTTGTTTGTAATGGATAAACTCAAAAACTACTGATCCGATTTAAGAAATTCTTTCACCTATAGAAAGCTACATTATCAGCGAGTTATTTTATTTTTCAAAAGGGGGCAACGCCGCAGTCAACAGCTAGTTCTAAATATTCCGGGATGCAGTAAGTATAATATGTTTCTGGCTGTCTGATCCCGGCCTAGAACAGAGTCACTCCTCTGACTCCCATGTCCTAAGAGGCGTCGATGACAGCACCGACAACAACCAACCATTGAAATATGTTTCGAGAATATGTTTTATGGCATGAGACATGTTGGTCTGGGAGAAGAAAAAAACTAAGAATGTACCAGCTACTTCTCTTCCCACGCAGATCGTAAAAGCCGATATAGGGAATAGGTGAAAATAGGGGATGCGCCTATCATCACGGTACGTACATTCACGGTACGTCTTGAGCCCTAAAGCTCCGTCTGCTCAGAGTCGCAAGACCTAAAATGATCTGTCTGCCGGCATTACTAAATTTAAATAGGTAGACTTAGTTTGGATTTCCTACAATCGTTGTATCGCAATTCGAATTTCCACGCATGATGACTGAAAAAATATTTTTGGCCCGTCGCGGCGTCGGTTAGATTAAAAAATATTGTACACGTATTTTTTCTTTTCTCTGAGAAACAATAAATAACGAAGATACAGCGCATTTAAATTTCGTATGACGTCACGCTTTCGTACGATATTTACACATCGGTGACGTCACAAGCCCCCACCATGGAACTTTGTCACTCTGTATCTTTCTGAATTTGTACTTTTTTGATAAACTGAAAAATATGGGTACATTATTTTGGGATAATTTAATTAACGGACTAATTAGAATAATACTTTTCTGACCCAGTCATCATCCCTATTCAATCTATTACCTATATCCTACGAATGGGGAGATACGGGTATTTATTAGATAGGTATTTTTATTTTATTTATTTACAAAAACACGAAATGGGATGTAATGAATGAGCAAAAACCATTCAAGATTTATAAGCAAATCCAACTCGCAAAAAAATTAATTACACACAAAACCCATATGCACATAACTACTCGAAAATTGTTATCATTAAATAAAAACTCAATACAAGACAATACCAACTGCAATGCATTTCATAAAATGATTTGGTGGGTAACCAAATAATAACTTAGAACCCTACCCAATGTATCGAGTAATTACCCAAATGGGTATCTTGGATAAGTACCTATATATTTACCCACCGCTCATCTCTAGCTTGTAATTACCTGTTGTGATGTGGGTTGAAATGTTTTAATTTATAAAACTTCCGGCTTCCGGAGAGCTAGATTCACATTTTACATCATAGAGTAACTAGGTGATAGAGATTTCACTTACGCATTTTTAATTTTACTTGCATAGGTATTTAGTTATAATTTTAGTTTATAGTTTGCTATTGATGTTATGTTATTATTATTAATTAAATAAACCTAGGTATGATTCATAGATATGATGTAAATTTTTAACTGAGTTCAAAAATGGAGGGGTTCTCAATTCGTCGGAATCTTTTGTTTTTTTTTTATGTAGGTACGTTCCCCGATTACTCGAAGACGCCTGGACCGATTTAGAAAATTCTTTTTTTGTTTGATAGGTTATACTTGTCAAGTGGTCCCATAATTTTATCAAAATCGGTTGTGTAGTTTGGTGTTGAAGTCGGGTTTTTAATTTTGAAAAAATATAATAAAGTGCAAAGATTTAGGATCATCTGATCAGTTATTGATGCTTTTCCTTTTTGTATTGACTAAGTTTATCAGACACGAAAAATATCTCTTCCCAATGTACCTACCTAACAAGATCACGAGCACTATTTTCTTTTTTTATTAGTACGCACATTTCGGTATTGGTACATCTATTGGGGCAAATTATTAGTAGTAGTAGTTTTTTAGTTCCAGTTTAATTTCACTCGATTTGCCTGATAATATACCTATTTTTTACCTTTTTAGTTAAGTACTTTGGTATTGAAGTATTTTGCATGACCAGCAGGTAAAAATTAATGGTCAAGTACATTATTTTCTATCTGGAAACTTACTTCAAGGTAATGTATACAGGTCTACTTAAAAATAACCTACTTAATTATTTTTTTCTTATTAAGTAGGTACCTACCTACTGAAGTAGTATTTTGTAATTTTGTATGAAATTCTCCAAGAATCTATAAATGTATATAGATAGCACCTAACGTATAAAATATATACGTTAAGTGATAAAACTAACAAGATAACCGCAATAGTTAACTTTACATATGGAAAAAAAGTTACAGTGTTTCGTGCACAGCGAAAATAGAAAAAGTTTTTCTACTTAACTATTTATTTTTTTATTATTAGTACGTATTTATAAATATGTAAAATAGTGGTAACGCATCGATAATTTTATCTTCATTCACATTCAGCTTCATATCTACATTTTTGCGAGCATCTACCGAGTTATTTGTTCAGAAATTCATCTCATAAAAATACCAACGCTTTTCTTCCTCCTACGGGAGTTTCATTCCATCATCCCGTGAGCCCAAATCCCGCAACATTGACCTAGTAACCAAAAAACGTATCGATTTATTAATCCTGCGAATTTCCACCGACACCAAACGAGTGATAGATACAGCCATTATCGTTCGCTTTCTTTTGTCGCCGAATATTTGACACCACCACCAATTTTGACATTGACTAATAATAACGATAAATCTTTCGTAAGTATTACTACCTACATTACTTACTAAACTAAATCCCTAGGCCCGTATCAGGATAAAAGGACGAAAAAAGAGAAAGTCGTATGCGGGCTCTCTGTCTTTTATTAGTCTATGTGCTAGGACGCGCGCGGGGGCGCCGTAATGCGCGGGGAGGGAGAGAATTCGAACGACTCAGTGTTATCCAAGCTGTGCGGGTGGACGCGCGCGTTGTGTCGGCAAAAATTCGATCGGAGTCACATGAAACGCGATGGATGTCCTGCCGAGCGGCAACTTATTCCGCGAGCTGCAGCACGTGACGGACACTGGATACTTTGAGCACAAGTTCTCCCTGGAAGATAACTGGCAACAGGTTAGTGCTAAGCGACTGGCATGCTGGCAATTCGAGCGCATTAAGTATTGTTTAACATTTTCTGTCAGTGGATCGACCGCGCGCTTGCGTGCGGTGGGTCGGTCGATTTCCAATCTTACCAAAACGCTGACTTGGTCCTGCCTATGACTGTTCGCTGAGCGTAGAGCATCATCTACCCGCTTACGCCACAACTAAAAATAACCAATGTTAAGAGCCGGCGTTTATTGGTATCGTAACATACGTAAACGCGTCGGCCCCAACTTCCAACAGTCCGTTTCGTGGACGAAGTTTCCTATTGGAATGCTGGCGTATCTTATCTGGGCGATAATGCATTTCTTGGGTTTGTGTATCACCGTCATTCAAACCTGACGTTTCGCTACGTCCGATCTCGTGGAAGGATGGTAACTACTGTGTTGCAGTTGTCTTGTCCAGTGGTCAATGACTGGAATGGAACTGCTATGGAATCATTGCTTGTAAACTTCTCGTACCTACTCTATGTTAATGTTAAGCTTTGAGTGGAGCAGGACTTGAAGTACGAAAACTGGAGAGCTGGCAATTTTTACACGGTTCTTATTAGCTGCACTTGTTTGTTTGTAACGGAATCTTCAAACGCAATTTCCCCACACGTCAGATTTACTTGAAATTTTTCGCACCTATCAAGGGCCGATGACAATACAATAAGTTTGTCCCATTACTTCGCCAGTCTGGTATAAAAAAAATCTTATCAGGAAACATTACTCACCTACTTTTATACAAGTAGATAATGTTCCTATGATTGTAGCTAAGTACTTGCATATAGGTACCTAGGTACTATTTTTGTGTTAACCCAAAAATACGTAGGAACCTACCTACCACTAAAAGGAAAAGAAAATATTAGGTAGGTACCCTTCTTATTACTAAAACATAATATTTTTTTTGTTTTTTTTTTTTTACTAGCCATTTAGGTTAGGTCCCATAGTTGGGCAAAGGCCTCCTCTTTATTCCAGCTACTTCGATCTTTGCGTACTTCTCTCTACAATATAAAATTGACTTATAAATATCACTTTAATTTCATAGCTGGGCACCTACTGACCGGTATCTACCTGGATGTTTATCTTTATATGTAGGTATTTGTTATAAACTATAGTATCACAACACAAGTCTCGAACTTACTTTGGGGCTAGCTCAATCCGTGTGATTTGTCGTATTGACGATTGAGATTTGTGTATTTATTTATGTACCTAGGTACGTAGGTACATACGAGTACATATTGACAGAAAGCCAACTTCCCGAGATTCTGTAAGTAGGTGTGTGTAAAATGTATTTAACAAGCAAAAGTAACAAAATATGAAATCCACAAACAAGTGGTTATCCAAATACTAATTGTGTTACTCCATGAGGATGAAACAATGCTAAATTGGTCATTGTACGACGATACACGCTATGTGTTATGTACACGAGTATGTACCTACATAGTGAGTCACACGGAATATCCTGAGCGGCGGCGGCCATGTTGGCAACTTTTGTAAATAAATAATTCTGTTATCACTTTGACATTAGCCCGCTAGCTCTAAAGTTATCTGCAAAATTATTTTTATTTTAATTAGTTGAGCCGTTTGGGGTTGAAACTTTAGGGCCGTGGGGACCATCAGCACACAAAATATATAATAATACCTACTGTCGCCCGAAAATTGACAGATGTCACACATGACCAGGGGGCTGGCCTCTATCTGGCTCAAAAGATTAGCATTGCCATACAACGTGGCAATGCTGCCAGCCTTCTGGGCACATTACCACTTCTTTATTAGTATTAATTAAATAGTTTTAGTTATTTTTTTCTTTTTTTTTTAATTCAGCTGCCAAGAAAAATCGATACTAATATTATAAAGCGGAAGAGTTTGTTTGTTTGTTTAAACGCGCTAATCTCAGAAACTAATGGTCCGATTTGAAAAATTCTTTTTTTGTTGGGTAGTCCATTTATAGAGGAAGGCTTTAGGCTATATATAGGCGAACGAAGTCGCGGGCACAGCTAGAATTTAAGTTAAAGTTGGAAATAAAGAGTTAATACGAGTAAACACATCTACCTAGATAACTTTCCATTAAAAAATCTAACTAAAATTAAACTAAAATCTAAATATTAATCAATATTTTTCCTAACTTAAAAAGATGAGCTCACAAAACCTTTTAAAAAATTCTATCATATTTTTTTTAAACTTTCTGAAGTTAATTTTATTATCACTCCGATGTTTGTTTATACGTTATCTACAGCGAGCAAAATTATTAAATAAAAAACATTAAGAAAATAATACAAAAAAACGTTGACAACACTCAATCAGTTTTAAAGCTACAAAAAGCAATAGGTATTTTCAAACAACAACAACGACAGTTGGATTTTACCCTAGAGAGAATCGGACTTTGAGAATCAGACTTTGAGAGAATCAGCCTTTTCTATACAAACAAAGTCTAGCTTTTATTTTGAAACAAGTCAGATATCCGCAAAAAAAAATTAAAGAAATTACGTATATCTAATCACATACCTAGTTTTCATAGTCAAGATATGAACTTAAAAGAGAATATAGTGTATCATATCACATTTGACCATTCGTAGGGAAAACTTCAACACCCTTATATTGTCTTTCAAGTTCATATATTTGACAGTCGAAAACTTAATATGTTTTATGACTAGACTTAAGGTGAAGGTATAGGCAAATGGCGAACGGTGCCCTCATTTGAAATAAATTGTTAACTCGTAAATATGAAGATAATTTTTATATTGCTCTTCGTCATGCACTAGATAGCCCTTTAAATTATTTTATGAATCACCGTTGAAAGTATTTACATTAGTCCGTCTAGCTTTAAAACTTGCCTCCGCCAAAAGTGGCCACGGCAAGTTTTAAAGCTAGACAATAATAGTTTCAACGGCATAATTCATTCAATTTCATAAAATAATTTAAAGGGCTATCAAGTGCATGACTAAGAGCAACAATTTATTTCACACTTCAAGGCCATTTGCCTATATCTTCACCTTAAGCAATTTTATGAAATTACATAATACAGCCGATATCTGACTTGTCATTTCAAAAAAAAAAGCAAGACTAGTTAGTATTAAAAGATCTGGAAAGACACAGAAATGCAGTAAGATTTGGCTTTTAAATATTGTCCCACATATCAATTCCATCGAACACTCGAGATATATGTAGGTATATGTATTTATGTGCATTTCATATTGAACCAAGTAGCTATGTTAATTCTCCGTATATTATATAGGTCAAATAAAATATTCACTTGTTTTCAAATTACTTAGAAACTATCTGGCTCGAAGAATCAGCATTGCCTTACAACGTGGCAATGCTGCTAGCCTTTTGGCCACGCTGCCGACAAACAATACTTTAGTGGGACTACACAATTTGTATCTTTTTCAAAGGTTAGGTTCTTTTTTAAAAAGGAAGAATTAATTAATGACAATAGAAAAAATAATAAACGGGCAAGTGCGAGTCGGACTTGTACATGAAGGGTTCCGTACCACCGTACAATGTTTTTAAACGCTGAAGAAACAAACACGTTGTTCCCCCTTTATACTGTTATTTAACTTTTAAAATAAAAAAAGTTAAATATTTATATATTTAACTTTTTTTATTTTTAGTATTTGTTGTTATAGCGGCTACAGTAATACATAATCGGTGAAAATTTCAGGTGTTATTTAGGTTCTATTACGGTTCAAGAGATAGAGCCCTATGACAGACGGACAGACAGACAGCGGAGTCTCAGTAATAGGGTCCCGTTTGCACCCTTCGGGTACGGAACCCTAAAAACGATATTTGGTGGATCTAACACCTCCTTTAAAACACAAATTAAACATTTTACTGTTTTGAAGCGTCTAAAATAAACACAAGTTTATTTGCTAGGCAAATTAAAAACCCACACTGTCAAGAACGCCATCTAGTGATGAGTAGCGGAACTACCGATACGACTTGATATCCGTAGCACCATCTATCAGTTGCTAGAGAAAGCAAGCACTGACATTCAACCGTTAACACCCAATAAACTTTTAAACGGCTGAACCGATTTTTATAAAACATAGCTAAGAACCACCGCAGGGGAACTTGCTTTCACGTAAAAAAACCAATATCGAAATCGGTCCATCCATTCGAGCGCTACGATGCCACAGATAGACCGACTTTGTAATCTTTTTTATCGGGGTTTAATAATACAAAATTCCAAACAAAGAGGAAGTAAACCAAGCGGCAAGCTATACATATAAGTTACAATTATTATTTAGAGTTCGCTACTATTATATATGTCTCAGTTATTGCCCTGAAAACAAAAACGAAAATTAAAGTTTTGTAAGGGCCTGTGAACACCACGTTTTTTACGTGTGTCTGTCTACACAGAAGAATATTTTTGTTAGATTATTCAAAAATATTGTGCACGTTATTTTTCTTCTCTCTGAGAAACAAAAATTGACGATATACAGCGCATTTAAATTTCGCATGACATCACGGCTAAGTACGATTTTTACATAGCGATGACGTCACAAGCCCCCACTCTGGAACATAGGCACTGTATCTTAGTGAATTTTTACTTTTTTATAAACTGAAAAATATGGGTCTAATTTTTTAGGGTAATTTACCTCTGCATACAATCTGTCGTCACCCCTATTGTATTAATTTATTTTTTCTTAATAAACAATTTATACTGAAAAAAAAACTATTCGAATTACTTTATTCATTTGCCTTTGTTGTAGAGAAAATTAATTATTTTAAAGTAGTAATATGGGAACTATAAATACTTATGTACGAATGAATCTATACCTAGTGCTCCCACACTGCTGGTAAAAACGTTTACAATTTAATAACAACATAAAAACAAATATAAAAATAAAATACAGTTTTATATAATAATTTCAGTTTATTCGAAATGCGATTAGTATGTTATTATAATAGAAAACTATTCAAAAATTTTTTTTATACATAATTAATTTTATAAGTTTAAATGCTCGTATTAATACTTATAATAACAATATTACAATGATAAGTTATCTTATTTGAATTTTGAAAATGTTTACTAATGTTTGTAAACATTTTTAACAGCAGTGTGTAAGCATAATCACTTTACGAAATTGAATGTACTTTTATACAAAATAGAGCTGTTAAACAAAATGTGATTTCATTAAAAAAATCAAATCTATACGAATAACTTAAAATCGTTAATAGGATAATGGCGTCAGATAATCCTTTATTCAACAAGGAGATCGTGTCTTCGTATTTTAAAGAGTTCTCTGAAGTTTTCGAGTTTCATAACTCTTATCAAATTAAAAGATATACGGTGTTACAGAAAGGCGAAAATAATCTTTGTTTGCTCGCTCTGGTATGTGTATATGATCATGATCAATTGATCACCGATGACAAGAGGCTGGCTGTTTTTTTTCTCAACAAATTAGCAAAGCTATTCAGAGAGGAAACGCAGCCAGCGTTCTTGGCACCATGCGGCTCGGCCTAAATCTTTTAGATTTTTAAATCAATAATGATTACATTTTTTTCATTTGCCTTAAAATGTTTACTCAAATGAATTTTATCACGAACATTATATATTTGGTAATGTGGTAACTATCGATTGTCAATGGCATCATCAATAATTAAGCTTGTAGTCAATTTCTTAATAAAATCGATTTCTTGAAAAAAAAATACGTTTGAAAATAATCTCCTGTAAGTACACATTGATTGGGCAATTAGATAATTGTTTCTATTAAGTTAATTTTCGCTGTTCGAATTTTGCTTCTTACCAAACTTTTCAATATCACGGATTATTACGTTGTGTTTATAAAACAAGGTACCGTGCTATTATTAAACAATTTAATATCTTCCCGTGACAGCTGGCCACGTAATTAGCTCAAGAATACGTCATTAGTTGGGAGTGTTACCACTGTGTGTGATTGAATTACCCGAGCAAAGTGCATTTTTTAACTTAACAAACCGATTATGAACTAATAATTCAAAATATAAATTTATTAAAAATTAAAAAGATTCCAAATGTTTATTTAAGTTCATTTATATTTGAATAATAATTAGTTATATTTATTAAATTAATATAAAATAACTTTATGTATGTACTTAACTTTTTATTTAATATAATTACTGATCAATCGAAAAAAAAAATGACACGATATACGATGAAGTTAAGTTAGTACACTTTATTTTTTAATCGAGAAAGTCCTTAAATTTACTGAAAATAAGGATCAGTGGTTAAGGTAAGAGAATAAATACCTTGTTTTATTATAGCATGCCCTTTACTTAGGTCTGCCGACATGGCGACGCTTTTCACATATTTTTTAGCATAAATTCTAATTTAGATTTTAAAATATGATAGCCCTTTTGTATGGTAACCTCGCTAATACCGTAATGAGTATATTCGTCATGCAGGTGTAAGGTTGTATGTCTGTTTTTATTGTAAATGTGTTCACATGATTCCAAAGCGAATTCGTTTAATTATTTAGAAGTGACATCTCCGGGTAACGCAGTGGTGTTGAGAATATTATAGTATTATTTGCTGCTTTTTTGCGAAGTGTCTTTATTTTTGTTGTTTTTTAGTATTTACGCTTCAGTGCATAATTAATAAATGAAAACATGAAACAGAGATGAGAAAATAAAGTAAAGCCTCCATTATCTTGTTTTCCATTTCTTTCCTTATATATAGGAAATAAAGTCAAGTACCTATGCAATGTGTTTTTGTTCAATTTTATGTTACAAATTGCGACATATAATCGGTGAATACCTACGTCCATACAAACTTATGTTAGAGGGTTTGTTTCTATTTGACTGAATGCTACAGAGGTAACTACTGTAATTGACTGCCTTTGGATATGCCTTTATTTTTTCGCGTTTTCATTTAGCCAAAACGCGTAGGAAGTTCGGCATAGTGTGTTTCTAGTAATGCAAATAGCAGTACAGGCGATATTTTGCCTAACTTCAGCCGCTGGACTTCGGCATAGTGTCACAGAAGACAGTAAGAGTATACAGAACGGTATCTCCTAAGGTCCCGCGCAATATGCGTCCCCGTTCCCCGTCCCCGCACCTCTCCCCCGTTCTTGTGCGGCCGCGTGCGCCATGCAGTGTGTGTTCGCCTGCTCTCGCCCCTCGACAAGGTGAGAACGGGGGAGAGGTGCGGGGACGGGGAACGGGGATGCATATTGCGCAGAACCTTAGGTGTTTCCGTTCTGTATACTCTTACTGTCTTCTGTGATAGTGTGTTTAGACACTTAAAATACAACATCATCAAATCATCATGACCATTTTTTTTTCTATTTAGTTTTTCCGTATGAGCTTTGATTTTTAGGTCTGAACTATCAAGACAAATGTAATAATTCAAACTCCCCAAACTTGGGGTTGCGTCGTTTTAATAACGGGTTCCTATAGCCACCTTCAAACTCCATCATCAGATCAGCTTCTTGTCATAATAATATTGCATTGTCATCTGATTTACATCAGCATACAATATTCAAAAACCGGCAAGTGGCTCAAATTTAACTTGCTAGCTTATACTAAGTTTTTCAAACTAACTAGGTACTAAGATTTGACTCAAATCCAACAAGAAACAGGGCCAGACGTAGCATATTATTACTCTAAGGGGTAAGCTAAATAAAACTTTGTAGTAAAAGCTGTGCACTTTTCGCTCGAGTTCTTTCCATCTTAAAACTTGTCTATAGATATTTATGATGCTGCGTTCTCCTTTGTCTGTTTCACTTTGACCTATTAGTTAAGCCTCTCTGATTATCGTTTTTAACCAACTTCAAAAAAGGAGGAGGTTATAAATTCGACTGTATGTTTTTTTTATGTAATGATTTATTTCAAATTGGGGCAGCACTACACCTCGGAAAATTTATGTATGGCCTTAATAGGCGATGCGGCTAGAAACCTATCTCTATTTTGATTCTCTTTCCGTGTTTACGCCCACCATTAAATGGCTTTTGGGGTCTTATGGCTACTGTTTGTTACTCCTTTGTTGACCCCGTTAGGCATAAATATGTGATAATGGGGCTCCTGAAGACCTACAATATTATGGATCTCGGCGAACTCATTGCAAAGAGGTATGCAACAAACTTTGCGGAAAGTTAATAAAACTTAGTTTACGCCCGCTGGGATATAATTACGAGGAAGAAATAACTGCCAGGGAAGTTTTTCATTAGATTGCTTATGGGCTGATTCGGCAAACTGATATCATCATAAAATGTACTCTTATTTATATTCTTTTTCAATAACCTACTTATAGAAATGATATCATTATAAGATGTAACCCGGCGTTTTGTATGTATGTGGATATGTTTGCAAGCTACAATTAAAACTGCATCATGATGTTTTTTATGCAATATCGCAAAAAAGGGTTGTCTTGCATTTGTAATGCATTGAGTATTTTTTGTAGCCAGTCTCGTCTGCATAAACTATGTTAAGATATATAGGCTATATTAGGCTATTGGTGGTAGCTTTTGTAAATAATATAAGGATTGGTTTTGTTTAGTAAGGCTTATTTTAATAAACCAGAACTTGGATGAATTAAAAATTTTCGAACTTACAATATCTTTTCGCCTCTTCATAAGCAGAATAGGATAAGAAAATTAATTTTACATCCTTTCGTGCCAAAAGGCGGCTTTGAAAACTGTGTCTGTACATAATACACATTGAGCGAATTAAGAAATCCTCAAAAGTAATCTATGCTCTTGTCGGTAGAGTATGAATCCTCTTCCATTGGTCTCTCTCATCCGCTAGCTGTTTTACTTGGCCGTACGATATTAGCCTTCTTTATGCTTCTGGCTTCCTGGTCCTATTTTTTTCCTTCTTTCTTTCAATGGACATCTTTACTCTTCTCAGGTAGATAGGCAAACAAATGATATTGTTTCCTTCCGATTTAGCGCGGCATTTGCCCACTAGTGCTACTGTGTGCATGTAATGATGCGCTGCGGCCGCCATCAGACTTATAATCGGTCAATTTGACCGGAATGAAGCCGTAGATTCAGCGGCGTAATAAACGCGGAATAGGGTTAGCTTAGAGGGTTAGTTCATTTACGCCTCCGGCGATTATGACAACGCCGCTACTCCCAACCACAATACTGAATGCCTCCTCCATAATTAGCATCTAGAGATTATACATAGTTATGAGTTCACTCGTGGCAGCTATGGACAAAGTTATACAATTGTGAATCACAACCTCCTAATGATAAGTAATTGCTTTCTGGTGGCCCAATAGTTGTCACACTATCACAAGGAGTACAAAAGCACTAAAATCAAAGAGGTCAGCAGAATAAAACTCTGGGAAAGGGCCACACTTTGCCCGATTTTATGAAACCAAAAGAAGTGTTGCTGCCTGAACGGGATTTGCCCTGACCAGCTTGGAAGTCACATAATCGACTGTGAACCTAAGTAGGTCATTGTGGAGAGCTTTTGTCCAAGTGGAAACTGATTGATAGCTGTTCCTCCCCACAGACTATGGTGCATTAGTTTTCCTGCCCCGGGTGCCCTACCACCTGCACCCTGGAAGATTTACTTGCGGCTAATGTTAAGGCCGTCGAAGTGGCCCCCTACTGGGCTGACAAAATATAAGGAAGAAAAAGCCCAATAAGTATTTGGTACAGGTAGAAAACCAAATGATATTGTTAATGCCTTTTGTTTTGGTTGTCTGTTTGACCGGGATGATGCCGTAGCGGCGCTATGCATGCTGAATAGGGTTACGAGTAGTTAGGATTTCATTAAAATTAGTTGTGTGCTGTAGCCTTTAATGTCTCTACTAGTATAATGCAATCTTTGTCTATTTGTATATCTTACAAAATATTCTGAAACTGTTTTAAATGTAAATTCAGTTCGTGAAACTGAAATTTCCCCAGAAAATATACATTCGGAAATATGTTTTTATTTTTCCTTTCATTCAAACTTGGAGCAGCTGATTGTGTCAAATATTTTGCGTAACTTTGAACCAAAATGTTTTGAAAATCAAAAATAATTTAGAACTTATATTTACTATGTCCAAAGTCCATCAATGAACCGTCATATCTGTGGAACCAACAAAGAAAACACGCTACTTATACATATACAGATACATTATCTAACGGAGCACACAGAGCCCAGGGCCGCAAAGCCCAAAGGCCACGATTAGCGCATTTGTGGGCGTTAAGATGACAAAAGGGAATTAAAAATAGTGATCGGTTGCTGCTGCTAGCCGCATCAAACATGATTCCGAACAATTCAAATTCTAGCCCATTCCCTCAGCCCTCGATCGATGAATAAGTTTGCTATAATACGCTACTAATGAAAATGGTTAATTTTATCACCTATATCGATCAACATTAATATAAAAACACAATTGTATCGTAAAAAAACATTTGCCAGCCACATATTCCGAGTATGTCATCGAAAATATTCCTTTCTAACAACCCTGTTTGTGAACGATGTCTGAGAAAACGGATTCCTCTCATGGTGCAAGCGTCTTTTTATTTCATTCGGTTTATATCTCGGCATTTAAATTGGATTTGGATTTTTGAGAAAACTTTTTACACAACGGAAAGACGGAAACTAACTTTACGCCTGCACTGCAGCGCGTTAGTTTTGCATGCCTGGATTTTTAACCTCCGTCGAAAAAGAGTGGTGTTACAAATTTGACGCGTATGTGTGTCTGTGACATTGTAGCTCCTAAAGGAATAGACCGATTTCGATGCGGTTTTTAATAAATCTAAAACCATATCGAGATACAACTCTCGAGATGGTTCTTAGCTATGTTGGATGACAATCGGTTCGGCCGTTCATAAGTTATCAGGGGTGAACGCTTGGAAGCAGTGGCGGCTTTAGGGGGTGGCGAACAGGGCAGTCGCCCGGGGCCTCGCTCTTGTAGGGGCCTCGCGAGACAACCCGATCCGTTTTATTTTATTTAAGTCTTTTCTCTTAGGTACCCTAAGAGTTTCCCATACACACGTAGTCTATCTTTTATTTTGAAACGACATGTCAGATTTCAGCAAAATTTTGTAATTTCAAAGTAATTGCATACCTAGGCAAATAACTGGTTTTCACCCTTAAAATATGAAGGGGACTCTTAAGCATTTTTAATTTCGGTCCTTAGTTGTAACAAAACAATAAATACAATAAAGTTGGTTTGTTCATTACATGAGAAATTAATTAGGCTATCCCGCTCTTCGAAAAACTTGAAGTCCAGTTTTTCATATAATGTAGCGTTCGGGGAATCCCCGTGTTTCATTTCTTTCTCATAAAACATGAACAATACCTACATTCAAATCACATACTTTGCACAAAGGCAAGGGCCTCGCAAAACTCTGCCGCCTGAGGCCTCGCAATGGTTAAGGCCACCGCTGCTTGGAAGTCGAGGTTTTTTTAATTTGTCTGGCAAATAATAGCTTGAAAATAAAGCGTTAAATATACATATACCGTCTTTATATAATCAAAACAATGGTTTAAACCAAGTTCTACAGTTAGTTTGCGTAAAACGATAACGACTAACTAAATATACTGAAATTATTTTAAGGGTAGATTCATCTAAGTCTAAGATAAGTCCATACTGAACAACTTTCGCCGAGGGTAAACCGAAATATGAATGTTTTTTTTGCTTTCCATAGAAACTCTGATCAGCTGATCTGTCAATTTATATAAATAAATAAACACTGAATATTAACTATCGCCCTAAACTTTCAACAAATTGAACTATTTGTATAAATGACCTGTATCTTTTTATTTATTCAATCAGTCAGACATAGAAAAAAAGGACGTGTACAATTTTTCTAAATAATGTACCTGTTGGTATGTCGGTTACATCTCAGGGTTTACATTACAGAGCAAAGCTCTTGTCGATGTCATTGTGTTGAAAGTTGGAAGAATCGCCAAATTTTTTAGTCCACTTGACATTTTAGGACGAAATTTGCTGTCAAAACTTAATCTATACTAATATTATAAAGCGGAAGAGTTTGTTTGTTTGTTTGTTTAAACGCGCTAATCTCAGGAACTAATGGTCCGATTGGAAAAATTCTTTTTTTGTTGGGTAGTCCATATATAGAGGAAGGCTATAGGCTATATAACATTCCGACAACCACGCGAACGAAGTCGCGAGCACAGCTAGTCGGTAATATATTATCACGTTACACAACATCTTATGACTGAACATGTAAATTAGAGAAACGAAGATCGCAAATGCATTCGACAAACAAAAGGACACATCGTTGATCGCATTCCCCGCGTGTTTGTAGCCAGTAATGAGGAATGAGATTAAAAAGAGAGCGCTCACCAAAATGACCACAACAGTTATCTTCGGAGTTTCGGACACGTTTGTTCCATAGTTCAAAAGAGCGAGGCGACAGAAAGGTAACTAGCATTCCTATTGTTGCCTATTTCAAGGTGAATAAAAAGCACAAGTGGCGCCCTTATTTGAAAAAAATTGGTAACTCGTAAATAGGGTAAGAATTTTCATAGTTCTAAATGTTAGGCACTAGATAGCCCTTTAAATTATTTTATGAACCACTGTTTAAAGTACTCGTATTACAATAGCAGCTGTAAAACCTGCTACCGCCAAAAGTGGCCACTTTTGGCGGGCCGGCGGGTTTTAAAGCTAGACGGATCACCAATAATAATAATAGTTTCAACGGCAGTGCATAAAATAATTTAAAGGGCTATCTAGTGCCTAAAATAATGAAATACAAAAATTTTCACCCTATTTACGAGTTAACAATTTTTGGAGTGAAAACTTCTTTAGCGGCGGCGTTTTGCACTTTTTTTGTAATGGGTAAAAAATGTTAAACTCGCATCAGGACACGTGACCTGATCAAAAATTCGTAAGACTTTTGAAGTGAAAACTTCTTTAGCGGCGTTGTGCACTTTTTGGTAATGGGTAAAAAATGTTAAACTCGCGTCAGAACACGTGACCTGATCGAAAATTCGTAAGACGGATGGAGAGTAGACAGCCGGCGCGGCGTAGGAGAGGAAGTATCCCCACTTTTTCTACGGTGCGGCGAAAATGTATGCCTGCGCCTGCTGTTTCGTTTAGCTGAGTAATGTAATATAAATTGTCATGTTTGTGTACGATAGCGGAATAAATAAATATTGTATTCTACCACATAAATGATAGTACTTTTATACTGATAATTAAAGCAATTCGTGCAAAATTATTCCCTAACCATTCCAAAATATTATAAATGCACAGCGTTAATATTCAAGTTTTCACTTCTGCCGACACTCCCGGAGTGCAACCCGTCGTTTTTTTTTCAAATGAGGGTGGAACTTCTGCTTGGTATTCACTTTGATACTACCCATTCGAAGTATTTACTTCACTCATTCCAAAATGCGTTATACCTACCTAGGTGAACTCTGGTAAAATTTATAATGTACGTTGATGAATATGTTTAAATTTAAATATTTTAATGTTTGTCGCTACGAATCTAACATACATAGCTTGACAACTGTTATGACAGGCAGAATAAGAGAACGCCATAAGGCGTTAAGTCCGCCATTTGTACAGACAGAATAAGAGAACGCCATAAGGCGTTAAGTCCGCCATTTGTACACTTATTTATGTGCAATAAAGTTCAAATAAATAAATAAGAAAGTTTGGTGTCATTGATCCTACCGACGACTGTTTGAGACGTGACTTAGGCTCTTCTGCATTTCCGGTACATTTCATTTGCTTTGATACGTTACGTCACATAATGTACTGATATGATCATTGAGCCATTGATCCTTATTCGTAGCATTGAGCACCATATCTGTACTGTACTTATTTTGCAATTGGTATGCCGCGATAACCCGGGTAGTGATTAAAGTGAATTGAGAGCAATTAGACGCCCCACTAAGGTCACTGTTTGGGCAGATGCTCTATCTGCATCTGTAGTTCTGTACCCGAATTCAACGAATGGATAATTCTTTACAACGTTCGCCGTTATCCCTAATTGGGCATACAGAGACATTTTGCGTCATGCGGCTGTAAGCAGACAGAGCCTAGGGCCACAAGACTCAAAGGCCATTTTTAGCGTAATAGTGTTTGCAAAATATAGAAAAAAATAAAGAATGAATGATAGGTTGCGAGCCGCATCGCATTTTTGCCCATTAGTTTTTAGACCGATTTAGAGCGGCCTGCATCCAGCGCTTCCAGCGACCTTGGTCAGGTCTAAATGTAATGATGTCTTGTAATTAAGAACAATTAGACGCTCCACTTGGGACATTTTGGGCGGATGCTCTTTTCTTCATATGCTTTTTTTGCTGCTTTTTTTTCTGCATTTGCTTCCAATAAAAATATACAAAAAAAAAACTTTTTTATAATAAACACCGATGTATTTTTTCTGTGTTGTATGAAGTAATGAAGTTTTACGTAGAGAACATCTGCGTAAAACATAATTCAAGTGGATCTTTACTTTTTTCAAATTACGTCATGAAATCCTTAATAGGGGTAATGGTCTTTGTGTTACCAATGACGACCAACGTCTCTAAAACGTGATCCTTTACCATGGGTCTTCTAAGAAGGCTTAAAGTCGGTTAACGAGCTAAGAAAAGGGTTTTGCCCGGGGATCCACCTGATCTTATTATAGCTAGAAATGATTAGATTCGTACAATAAGCGTCAATTCATACAGGAACTGCAACGCACTTTCACTGTTAAACCTTTTTTTACAAATAAACGATTTAGAATGTTATACATAGTGTTAATTAAATAACGCAAGACCTCTCAGATGGAACCAAAGCCCATGAAACTGAACAACTTTTGTTCAACAACTTTCACGCAACTAAAAATAAAAAATTTATGACGACGGCCATGTATGCTGTAGCGCTGTGGCTCACAATTTTGTTGAAATTGTGAGGTTACTTGGAGCGTTGCGTGTAATACTTAGCTTACTTTCGTAAAAACCAGTAACCTTGTCAAAGAAAACCTCGGTGGTCAGGTGGGCAAACGCATTGCTAGCGCTTTCGCAAGTTAAGCCACACTGGGCGTGGTCCGCACTTGGATGGGTGACTAAAAGTGGCATAAAAATTTCTCGAGTTCCTCCGTGCTTCGGAAGGCACGCAAAGCCATTGGGTCCCGGCTGTCATCGTGGTAGCAGTCGTGAAGCTATGACAGATGCTTTTACTTTTAGGCAGCATGTAAAAATTAACAAAAACAACAACAAACTCGTCAAATCACCTGTTAGGTAAGCGGACCGGATCTGAAGCGTACCGCTGAGGATACAACGGGGCAACCCACGATGGAACAGATGAACATACATACATCCATAGCGGCGAAACACATAACCCTTTCCTTTAGGCTTCGCCGTAATCGGGCAATAAAAAAAACCGATGATTGAATTCAAAATCGTAATAACGTGAAACATTGAAGACCCTAAATATAGTTTTCATGGTAGCATACAGCATATTAGTAATCAGTGGATGTGTTCGTTCTATTTGCATTGCCGGCAGGGTATGTTTGTGTATCAATCGCTGGAATTAGGTCATGGTATAACTATGAAACGTGATTTTGGAGTGCAAGGTTTTAAATGTTTCATTTATTTTAAGATCTTAAAATAAATAAAACATTTGATTTATTTTAACAAACTTCCAAAAAGGAGGTTTGCGATTGCGGTTTGTCCGTCTGTCTGTTCTCGCCTATAGGTCGCATTTTTTAACCGATTTTGACGAAAGTTGCCACACAAAAATCGCGATTGATGGGGGAGAAATAGGGCCCCCCCTATTTCTATACTGTAGAGTTATTTATTGACGGATTACAATCAAATTTGAAAGGCACACTAAGGACTTCATTCTACAAAGATGTTGCAAAAAAACTTTCGAAAGAGTGGAGAGGGGAAATGGGGAAGTTTGCTGTAGCGTTATATATGGACTGGTTCACTAAAATGGCTATCTAAACCCATCCCGCCCTGCTTTAGAACTCGACGTAAGTAAGTACTTCCCTCCGCATACAAAGCGTTACTGTCGGCCAGGTGTCGGAGGTCGACATGTTGTGTCGGACAATCGTACGGTTACAAAGCGTTACTGTCGGCCAGGTGTCGGAGGTCGACATGTTGTGTCGGACAATCGCACGGTTACAAAGCGTTACTGTCGGCCAGGTTTGTTTTTGATGTATAGTAGTAGCTGAAACCGAGTACCGAGTACCTAGACAAAAGTTACATCGCGGTTTATATCACTCGTAAAACCTTTTACACATGACGCCGCGGCGGCAGCGGCGTTACGAGGCGTTACGAAAAACCGCGGCCGCGGCGCATGTGTAAACGCTCAGAGGGATGGCGTATTCTACCACACAGTATCATTGGATTCGTCAAAATTTAACAATTTCATCGACTACTTACATCCGTTTAATTTAATTGAAGTATCCGAGGGGTTATATCTTAGTCTACACAGGGACTACACAATTTAATTTTTTTTAGGAAAAGTTCTTATAAGCCTTAATTTATAAAAAAAATATATATCTAGCTTTAATTTATTTTAATTGAACGATTAATTAAACATGATATAGTTTAATTCAAAATTCTGAACTGAAATTCAGTGTCTGTCAGTAAAAAAACACTAAAAAACAGTACCTATGCTAAAAGCATAATATCTCTTACTATCGTATTTATAAAAGTGTGTCTTATAAATAAGTCAGATAGTGAGCGATACATCAATTTAATAAGTGCAGACATTTTATTTAATAAATTTGATAGAAAAATCTGTGCTCCAAAAATCGGTAACATATATAACTTATTAAATTAGTGCAGACTTTTTGAATATGGCGGACACATCTATTTCTCTGGTGCGAAAGCCCACAGCGCACTCGAGCCTTTTTCTTTTTCCTTTCGCCAGCAACATATTCCAAGTTAAAATAACGAACTGTGCGGTGTGTACCGTCAACAGCAGCGTTCAGCTGCGTGCAAATTAATTTTTATTTTAGTTTTACCACTTAAAACTTCCATGCTGTTCTGGTCCAAAGGAAAAAAATAGAAAAGCTGTTTTTTCTCCGATCATAAAAGTCGAACGAGGAAGGAAATTCCGAAGAATCATGCTACAAATTTCGATTCCCTTGGTCACGTACACGCCTAACAAGACGCTGAAAGTGGTCTTTGGTACTTATGAGTCTGGGCTCTGTCTAACCCGAAAAGATAAAGATGTGTGTCTTTTTATATGCTAAATAAAAGACGTTGATGACCTCCGGCACGTAATGGTTAACGTTAGTTCACAACTCCGGAGGTTCTGGGTTCGATCCCCAGCCAGGGCAAGTTGGAAAATGGCATTTTTTTTAACTGTCCGCGTCTTGTTGATCTATATATAGGGTGACTTTTTATTAACCGGCAAAATTTTTGGAGCAAGTTCAGCCAAAAGTGGCCGTTTTTCGAAAATGTGCGTAGTACCTAAAGCTTAACGTTCTCACTTTAAACTGTAAACAGTAGTTCATAAAATACTTTGAAGGGTTATGTAGGACTTGGTAGTAGCAAAATTTTAAATGATGTCGCCGTTTTCTTTAAAATGATTTATTTTAAATGGGGGCAGCACTGGACCCCGGAAAATTCAGGTACGGCCTTAAGAACTTAGCGGAGGAAAGAGAGACATGGAAAGCACTCTACCTACAAGAGCGCGGCTCTTAAATACAAGAATAGTTTCCGGGGATAACCAAGCCACCGTATACAAGCAATACAGCAACAATTTCAGTTATTTCATCTCGTAACGCCTAAAATACGAACGGACGCGTTCGATGAGGTCATACATCAGCGTTTGTATGTGCAAGTTCGCCTCGAGTTCATATAATATATGAGCTGGCTAACCACTGTATCCTTGTATAGGATATGAAAGTGGCAGCCATAGGCTCAAGATAATTAATAAATGTAATTTTGACACAAGTTTATATAACTTATAGGTATGATATTTTTTGAAAACAATAAGCGGCCAAGTGCGAGTCGGACTCGCCCATGAAGGGTTCCGTAGCAGAAGGCAATATAATATAAAAGTTCTAAAGGTAAATAGCTGTTAAGGATTTATGACGTGTTAAAAAATAACTATCTATGATACCGAGACCGCTATAGTTTTAAATGAAAGTACATACTTTAAGGTATATACCATTATTTTTCAGAATTATTTTAGTAATATTTCAAAAGTTGCGGTGGGGTACTTTGTATTAGACTATCTCAAGACTGGGGGTTTGATCTACATAGTTTCAAAACAGTTTTTGTTGCATTTTAAAAGACCTTTTTGAACGATATCCCACACGTTGGGGTTAGTCCAATTTAATTTTTTAAATTCACTTTTCGTTGTATGGGAGGGGGCTGAAAAAAGATCATTTTTTCATAATTTTAAAAACCAACTTTTGGAACTTCAATATCTATCTCTCCACCAATTTTCGTGACAATCGGTGCAGTAGCGGCAGAGTACGAGCCCGGACGGACAGACGGACGGACATGACGAAACTATAAGGGTTCCTTGTGGACTAGGGAACCCTAAAAAACCGATTTCTATGCCAGAAAAGCTAAATATTCAAACATACTAAGTAAATAATTAAATTTTTAACAAAAAAAACAACCGACTTCTATTTTTTTGCACGCCTTATAAGCGGAGCGTTGAGGTAGTGCTCTACTCTCGCCTTACAAAAATCAAGTGATTTTTCGAACTAAAAATGTCGGTATTTATTTCTTATCGTACTTGTAGAATAATATTTACACACAAATGTCAAGAAAAACACTAGTTTCAACAGTCATGATATTTTTAAAGGACATTTTGTTCTTTAAAATAATAAAACAAGTGTTTAAGAAAATTATTTCGTGGACGTCCGTGTGTCGGTACGTATGGAAACTGGCGTGGTCACGATAACGCCCGAAAAACTTAACAAATCAAACCCTTCTTTTTTTCATACGCTTAAGTATTATCTAAAACTAAGTCCTTTCGAAAATCACGGTCTAATTAAAAGTAGTTTAATTATAATTAGCAATAAACTGAAATCCACCTATCGTTGGTATATCTAAATCTATGTAAATGTCAATGTCAACTTTTAGGACTTTCTAATAAACCTTTAGTTGACATTGACAATTTTTAGAACTTTCTTCTTTTTCTCCAAAGTTCTTCATCATATCTTCACCAAATTAAAATGGGACCAACTTGGTAGTAAAGGCTTTCAAATAAAAATAGAATCATTAAAATTGGTTCACAATTGGTGAAGATATCGCGTAACAAACATACATTAAAAAAAAATAAAAAAAAAACATGCTGTCGAATTGATAACTTCCTCCTTTTTTGAAATCGGTTAAAAAAAAACAAGCCACACAACTGATTTTACTTAAATTTCTATGGAACCACCTGGAAAAAATATCTTGTCCAGGTCCAGGTGTCTCGAGTAATCGGAAAACATACATAAAAAAGATTCCGACGAATTGATAACCTCCGTTTTTGAAGTCGGTTAAAACGGAAGACCCAACCTAAGTCAAAAAATTGTAATATTTATGGCAATAAAGAACTTATTATAATAAATTGTCAGATTTAGTATGAATCAAGATCATGATGGAATTAAAATTATATTTCCTTACCTATATTTTACAATATATGTATGTTTGTTCGGTTCAAATCTTGCAACAGCATTTTTAAGCAGTTATACTCAACCGATTTAGTCGAAATTCTGCAAATATAAATATATGTAAATCAGATGACAATACAATATAATGATGTCAGAGTTGTAGGAGGTTGTGGAGGTAGCCATAGGACTTCAGTAACGTGACGACCTCTTGTAAAGTACAAGATAGTACAAGCGTAGATGTTTCGATCAATGGATAAACTGTTTCCCATGACGCAACGCGGGCTCTCGACGAGATATTTTTAGCTAAGGGCCCGACCTAACTAGGTAAATTGTTTATTTGGAACGCAATTTGGGCAGGAGCGTATCGCGGGACGCGTAGGCGCGTGTGATGTACATTTAAAGACTAATGTACGCAAGGTCTGAGTGTTTCGTTATTCATCATCAGCCTCATCATCCTCACGTATTCCCGGTTGCATCCTCAGCGGTAACGCTTCAGAGCCCGGGGTCCGCTACCTAACCTCGGTGATTTGACGAGGTTACTGATTTTAACACAGAGCGACTGCCGTCTTACCTCCGCAACCCAAAGGGTAGACCAATCCTAGGATAGATTTTAAACAAACGCTAGATGGCGTTCGGGACCAACAGTTTACGTTCTTTCTGGAGCACAGAATCATCTTTCATTTTGGATAATCAATTTCCTAACCTGACTGGAAACAACTTTCACAAAGTATGCTTTCCCAGTGGGATTTGAACCCACGACCTCCGGATCACAAGCGAACGCCTTGACTACTGAACCACGGAGGTAGTCAAAAGTTTAAAACTTACTTGGCTTGCTCATTCAGTGTGTTTGCGGCGAAAATAGGTAGTTTCTAGGCAGATTGCTGTTACATACATTGGTTCGCAATTCGAATCCCGGACAGACGTACATACTCGTAATGTTTTTGTTAAAAATTTGCTTCGGGCGATAACTGTTATCCAGTTCTAAAACTTTATCAAATTTACCAATTTTGGCATTATTCGACTCAACTACCAACTACTAAACTTGTACTGGTAGTAGATTTATACGTTTTGAATTTGTTTTTATAATTTTGGTTCTTATTATATTTTGGGTTTTATAAACTGACGGAAATTTAAAAAAAAAATAAGCCTGAGCCTTTTAAAATGGGGTTTTGGGACTGTATCAGAAAAGTGTTATTTAATGTAGTCAGTTAGATTTCAAAAAAATAATGGACCAATATTTCTCAGATTCGTAAAAACTTACAAAGATACAGAGCATCGAAGTTCCAGAGTGGGGGCTTGTGACGTCACCGCCCCGTAAACATTATACGAATCCGTGACGTCATGTTATTTAAATGCGCTGTGTTGTCATCATTATTTGTTAATCAAGTAAAAAAAGAAAAACTACGTGAACAATATTTTTAATAATACTATTGGGCCAAATAAGTAAGTAATTAACACTATTGCACCAAAAACACATAAATAATTTAATTTGAGTACGTTAGTACTCAATCATCTTGAATGCCTAACAACCCTATAAAAATATATAAATAATATTCAAAAATATGTACAGTATACAACAGGCGGCCTTATCGCCAAAACAATCTCTACAGGCTACCTTTGGGTGACCGGAATTGCGCTGGAAAATAAAAGGGTGCGATGAAGAGAGTAATGTGAAACAATAATTTAGTAATATTAGACAGTTAAATATTTTGTACAGTCTACACGCTTATTATGATTATAGTGAAAATACCTATCAATCGACTTTCAATCCCACCCAGTTAGTGATGTGTCATACTAACAAAATGTCTTCATCTACAAAGTTGGAAAAAGTCTGATTCACACAAGTGATACTGGCCACAAGAGAAAAATCTAGACTCATGTGTACTCTGTGGACTACACTTATCACACCAAAGAGCAAGAAAGGATGTCATCACACCCGAGCAAGATAGGATGTACCTTCTCCAAAAGTCTCTGATCACACCTAACGTGCTGTAAAATACAACTGTAAACACGAAGAGAGCCGACGAAGGTCAACACACTGCCGCACCGAAATCAGCTGATTGTACAACGTATGTTATCTAAATAACTGATAACAGTCCGTCTGATAACATTCTCGGAAACTGCATGTAGTTGCTATTTTTATTATCAATCGATATTTTTTGGAAACGGTTGTTGGTTTGTTTTTACTCTCGGTTATGTGTTTCGTCGCTATGTATGTATGTATGTTTATCTGTTCTCATCTATCTTCAAAAACGTCCGTAGTACCTTGACAAATTAAGGTATCGTTAGAATCGTCTAGGCTGTCCGCTGGTCATATGTTATGTGACGTCACAGTAAATCCGCTGTGGCGCCCTCTATAGGCCATAAAGTGATGAAACTAAAAAATAAAATAAATCGAATCATATTGTATGCGGTATCAAATGAAAGATCTGACCATACCTAAGTTTATGTGCTAAGGAAATTAAAAAACCCCCGACTGTCAAGAAAACCATCTAGTGATGAGTAGCGGAACTACCGATATGACTTGATATCCGTAGCGCCATCTATTAACTGCTAGAGAAAGCACTGACTTTCAAGCGTTAACCCTCAATAACTTAACGGCTTAACCTGTTTTCATCAAACATAGCTAAGAACCATCGCAAGGGAACTTGATTTCACGTTAAAAAAAACCGCATTGATATCGGTCTACCTGTTCGAGCGCTACGATGCCACAGACAGACCGCCAGACATTAATGTCAAACTAAACAACCCTCTTTTTCATCAGGGATTAGAAAAGTACATTTCAAAAATATAAACATGCCTTTTGGGTACCCTGCCTCGCGGCGAGGCGTTGGAGTCTCTTTTTTATTTGTAATTTTAATTTAATTTTATTAATTTGTAATGTGACCTATAAATATATGTGTAAATAAAGTTGAAATACATAAAAAAAATATAAACATTAGGTGTGATCACATTTACTGGATAAATGTACTTTTCAGTTTTCCGTAACCGGGATTTAGTTTTTAAAACTATATCATGTTCGTTACTGATGTACGGAACGCAAGCTCACTAATGGGATGAAATATCAGCGGCACATGTTGAAGTACTTTGAGACATGTACTTACATAATGTAACAGAAAGCGGGAATGGTCGGTGGAAATCAACATCAAACGCAGACATTACGCGGTCGGATCATCAATAGTGCTCCGTTGGGAATCGAACCCGTAGCCCCGGTCCCGTTGCACACGATGCGTTACATTTACGCAAAATACTGATAATTTGCGCGAAAATTGCACCAAATACATTGATTACATAATCCTCATCATCATCCGAGCGTGGGTATTCCCGGTTGCATCCTCAGCGGTATGTGAAGAGGTCTGTCAGGATCGCAAGTGGAAGTCTCTGACTACCACTGTGGGAAACAGGCATGATATTATAGTATGTATGTACAATCCGTTCGCGCTAAGTTTGCCGGTAGTAGAATGCGCGTCCCATCAGCGGCTAACTTACGCGAACGGGTAGTAATATACTTATCTGATGTATCGAACCAAGCGAAGGGTTCTCGGACAGAATGTTCTCCGTGAGTCAGAAGGCAAGCACGCTCATATGAAATGATTCATCGGCCTTCGCCGCGGACATACGCATTATTGAACATTGACATTTTGTATAGAAATTAATGTTTTGCATATCGCACTTGGAACAAAGTTAATTTTATTTCTAACCCCTGGTAAAAAAAGAGGGGTGTTAGTTTAACGCTAATGTCTGTTTGTCTGTCGCATCGTAGCGCTCGAACGGATGGACCGATTTTGATGCGGATTTTTAACGTAAAAGCAAGTTCCCTTGCGGTAGTTCTTAGCTATGTTTAATGAAAATTGGTTCAGCCGTTTAAAAGTTATTGGGGGTTAACGCTTGGAAGTTTTGCTTTCTCTAGCAAAGTAGCTCCGCTACTCATCACTAGATGGCGTTCTACGCTCTCATCACTAAATGCGCGACAGTCGGGGGTTTTCTAATTCGCCTACGAAAAAAACTTGTCATTATTCATGTACATCCGACAAATCTAACAAAAATACAATAATGAAGGTAAACATAGTACGTAGGGACTCGTAATATTTATTTCCAAAGAAATATCCAGCAGACCCGTGCCAGGAAAAGCAAAGAAACAGAATTTATATGTGTGTTTCTTTATGTGATGTCAGATTCCTTAACATCATAAAGGTATCTGACATAGTTACCATAAAACAAGCCCAAAGCCTTATAGGTAGGACCAACGGCTTTACCTTTCGAAGCACGAAGAAGCTTTTTTGCAGTGACAATTAAAACTAGTGGCTGTGAGCTGTAGTCACCGCGAGTCTGTCTTAGCATGGCTTTAAACTGAATAAACATTTACCGCTCCCATTTCATAGCCAAATTCCATATATACATATACATACATACATTAACTACGGATAGTTATTTAGAATAATATACTAAACTATCCCTAAAGACATTTTTTCTAAAAAAACCTCGACTTTCAAGCGCTTACCCCAATAACTTTTGACCGGCTGAACCGATTTTCATCAAACATAGCTAAAAACCATCTCGAAAAACAAGGCTTTCGAGAAAGAAATCGCATCAAAATCGATCGATTTGTATAGGAGCTACAATGATAGCTCCTATATACCAATCTGATGATACATTGACCGACTGACGTTTACAGACAGACACGCAGACACGTCTAATCAACTTATAACACCTCTATTTTCGTCGGGGATTTAAAAGGAAGTGCTTAATATTGTAAGAGTTTGATAATGTCAAATAAATGATCCTAAATAATTTGAGAACTTCTGAACGAGTTTCTAACTGGAGTTTGGTTCGGATGGCACTCGCTCGACACGTCGCCTGTAAAATTAGCGCGAGTGGCCTCTCATACACCTTCATAAATATTCATGCCTCACCCTTGGATGGGCACATTAGATTAGATCATATTTTAGAGCTAAGTCCTATTTATTGTTAAATCGGACGGAAAACGGAAGGTTATTGTTAAGTCTTGCCTAAATAAGTTCTCATTATCATATCAGCCACAGAAAGACGACTGCTGGAGATAGGTCTCCCCTAAGGATTTGCTGTGTGGTTCCCGGCAGACAAGAATAGGACCACAAGTCTTCCCGTGGATATCGTAGAAGGCGACTTAGGAAACAAGCTAAACAAAGCTTATAAACAACGTGTAGGCCAAATCCTATGGCTGCTCTGGCTAATATACGGCTCTAGTATTACAGAGAGGGCCGTGTTCCTGCAGTGGAGATTAAAAAAGAGCTGAGATTTCCAAAATGACCGATCGAAAACGGCTTTCATTAAACGTTTTCCTGCAACCTTGCTCAGGTCTTCCGACCACCTAGCAGACAAATTAAAAACCCTCCATCGACTTTCAAGCGTTCACCGCCAATGACTTGAACACATGATATAACGGCGTTAGCCCTTCGTTATCCTTGCTTTTGTTTTGTTTTTCGTCTGTGTTAGCGGCCAACTCTGGTGTCACAGGCAGGTCCACGCCCAGAGAGGGATTGTCAGACCATTAAGTGAACGAAAATCGTAATTTCTATTTTTCCTTACTCATTTGCTTTTGATTATTTCCTCGTTTGGAAGAGAAGAAAATCCCGCTATTTCTGCCCCCGAGCAGATCGTAAGTATACGATTGAAGGAATGTGCGATAACCTGAATAGTTGATAAGGACAAATCACACTGATTGTGCGAGCCCAAACTAAGTTTATCCTTGTATTATGGGATACAATGCAATGCGTTTAACAAACTTGTCTGTGAAACATTGAAGAAGATTGGCAGCTATAGATACAAGTTTATTTTCTAGGCAAATTAAAAAAAAACCTCGATTGTTACGAACGCCCTCTATGGGTAGCGGAACTACCGATACGACTTGATATCCGTAGCGCTATCTATTATTTGCTAGAGAAATCCGTGACTCAAGCGTTAATCCCCAATAACTTTTTGACGGTTAAACCGATTTTCATCAAACATAGCTAAAAACCACCGCCAGGGAACTTGCTTTCACGTAAAAAAACCGCATCGGAATCGGTACATCCGTTCGAGCGCTACGATGACACAGACAGACTGACAGACATTAGCGTCAAACTTATAACACCCATTTTTTTTTGTCTGCGGTTAAAAACAGGATTGAAAGCATGGAAGTGTAATTAGTGTAATCATTTCTTTTTGCCGGGAATCGTTAGTCAGAGCTCCAGGCCCGGCTGTTTAACCCCACTTAGCCGACATAGGGCGGAGTGTCAATGAGACCCAAACACGCCTGTACTTTTTAACTCGCCAATAAAGAGGTCACGTAGTTTTATAACGTAGATAGTGATGCGACATTCGGGTTGTTAATAGAAATTGGTAATCGAATTTAGTGATATTTTTGTAAAAAGATTACTTTATTTGTAAAAAAAATACATACTATCATGTTTTATATCTTTTAGATGTTGACAAAACCAAGAGTCGGAAAATCCTCAAGCCGATAACAAAGACGGTGGCTGTGGCTAAGATGGAAAACGGTAACCAGAAGTAACTGGTTGCTAGGACATGGCCTATCTTAAGGATTTTTGCCTTAAACGATTACAACATGTGCAAAACAAGCTGCTGGTACATATGCATGCTACCTGACGGAACATTTGTTAGTACGCTTTTCACCTTTGCCTTTTCACTTTTACCCGACTGCGCCAGTTGGGACAGTTACGTTTTTTCCGCGTATGCAAGTACGAATATATAATTTCTTTGGCTCTCTCTGCTCTGCTCTCAGAATTTTGGCGGCAAATGATATTTTTTTTAATTCAAAACCTATCTAGATCTAGTGGTGTATCAATATTAAAGATTTTATCAAAGTATTACTAAAATATATACAACGTTTATATGTTGAAATGTAATTTGGAATGAAAAATGCGAACTAGAAACACTGTTGTATCTTTTCATTTCATTTATTAAGTTTTCACTCAGTCGGGATTTTTGTTTTTTTTTTCATAATAACTTGTTTCATACAAATGTTCGCGCATCCCTTTTATCAATTTCAGGAAAGGCTCGCGCGGAAATGTTCGAATACGGGTGTGTTTTTAGGTAACAAGTGTATTCTTTGGTACAGGACAAGCGTGGTAGAACAGTTTACGTGTGTGTTCAAAACATCGAAACGTCGTAGATAAACATTGCTCACACACAAGGAACGCAGACGCGACTATTTCCCAGTTTCTACGATGAATCCTTCTATTCCTGAATCCTTAGCAACCCGCGTCAAAAAAAAAAAACCGGCCAAGTGCGAGTTAAACTCGCGTGGAGAGGGTTTCGTACAATTGATTGTATTCTTAAAGGTTTTCCTGTAATCTACAAGCAACGAACTATATTACGTATTTTTTTTCAAAATTTTAGGCTCAGTAGTTTCGGAGATCAGGGGAGGGGGAATGGTCAATTTTATATTTATAATTAAAATATATTTGAGATCCTCATAACGAGCCCTTTCATTTGATATATGACACAGTAAAGTTTGAAAACCTTTTTTTTTCAATTTCCTAATTTATTCCCCGAAAATGACCCTTATTTTAAAAAAAATATTTATTTACTTTGCACATATGTATTTGGGTCATAGGATTACAGCATCCTACCAAATTTCACTTGATTCGGTCCAGTAGATTCGGAGCAAATTGGCTGTGACAGACGGACGGACAGACAGACGCTCGAGTGATCCTATAAGAGCCAGGCCACATTGCTGCGTTGCGTCGTCGCAACTGATCAACGCAATCTATGCCACACCTGCGTTGCGTCGACGCACGACATCGCAACGTAATAGGGCAACGCACGCCGTTGCAATCCTAGTGAAGCGTTTTAGTTCAGCCTTCGCAATGGATCGATACAAACGTGTTCTTTTGTTGCTTTTGTTACGCCACCGCCGAAACAAACTTAGAAACAAAAGAAGATTCTGGATATCTCCCTTGATTGCATTAAGAAATAGTGATGGTCAGTTTTTTATGCAGGAATATAGAGTTGTTGTTGGAAGAACGTAAATTTTTCAAATTTTTTAGAATGAGTGTGGCCTGCTTTAAGTATTTGGTGAAAATCTTAGGACCACATTTAAAGAAGCAGTATACTAATTTCAGGAATCCCATAGAACCAATTGAAATGATTGGTATTACATTGAGGTAAGTAATAGAATATATTAATCTGTTATTCATTTATTATATTTTAACACAGTTTTATTTAAGTATTGGTATTAGAGATTTGCAAAATTATATTCTTCTTCTTGACTATCATCAGTGAAGTTATGAACTGTAGTGTTTGATGAGTAGGTAGTTTCCAAATCAGTTGTTTGATACCCCGATGGTGACTGGGTCTGTAGTCCAGTTTGGTATCCGCGTGACTGCCATATTGTTGATTGAGCCTGTTCCCCGAACCGCATTTCGGTAATGATATTTATAACTTTGCTCTGGAATGTCAATGTTTGTGGAAGCGAATTCGTCTATTGCTGGGTTTGATGTCTTGCGTTTTGCAGGCACGTAGCGAGAAGGACCTGGAGGTAACGATGGCACTTCTGTTGTCGGTGTTGTATTGTCTTTTCGTTGCATATCTTCAGGCTCCATGTCAAGGCTACTGTCAGTTTTATTTTGAGCAACTTTTAGCAAAAACAGCAACTGATTGTAATAACGATATTTCTTAAATTTATTTGCCCCTGATCCAGATGTACTGTTCTCCTTTACTTTTTTTACGTATCAAAAAAAATTGTCCTTCACGCTTCTCCATTTTTTAACAACCTCATTACCTGCAAAAAAAATGTGTATGTAATATTTTTTTTTGTGTTTCTGTTTTAGATACTTGGGCAGCGGAAATTCGATGAACGACATGCACTTCAAATTTAAACGTGGAAGGTCAACAATTTCTATAATTATTTCGTCAGTTTGTCAAGTTATATGGAAATATCTTCGACCACAGTACATAGAAGATTTCACAGAAGAAAGAATAAAAAATATTGCATCAGATTTTGATCTCAAAGCTAACTTTCCTCATTGCTTCGGAGCAATTGATGGAAAACATATACGTACAATAAAACCTGCAAATAGTGGCTCTATGTTTTATAATTATAAAAATTATTTTTCAATCGTTTGCTGGCGGTTGTAGATTCCAATTATAATTTTATATATGTAGACGTGGGTGCATACGGAAAGGAAAGTGATTCTACCATTTTTAGAAATTCGACACTGTACAAGATTTTAATGAGAAATGAACTACCATTGCCTGATCCTCGACCACTTCTAGATGAACATGGTAACGAGCCACCCGTCCCATATGTACTCGTCGGTGATGAAGCTTTTGGCTTAAATAAGCATGTTATGCGTCCATACGGCGGCCAAAATCTCGATGTGAAAAAAAGAGTTTATAATTATCGCCTTAGCAGAGCTCGTAGATACGTGGAATGTGCATTTGGGATTATGGCAAATAAGTGGCGTATTTTACATAGGCCAATCGATACAGCGTATAATTTAACTACTGATATTGTGAAGGCTTGTTGTGTTTTACACAATTTGGTCACAAGACACGATGGTTTAAGGCAACAAGACAAATTGACAATAAATATGTTCCCACAATTGCAACCCAATATCAATGAAGAATCATTAGCTGTAAATTTTATCAGAGATCAATTCGCTAATTATTTTATGAGTCCCTTAGGGGCTTTACCATGGCAGATGAAGAAGATATAAATTAACATAAGTATTAAATTAATAAATATAATATAACATATAACTCACCAATTTTGTTCTTTTTTGTATCCTCCAATTCATCGTAATCTTTAAATAAATTTTTAAAAACAGCTGTCCATTCATTTGCTTTCCGAAATTTATCACTGTAATGTTCATGTCCTTTATCCCAAATGATCGGTCGTTCTTGTACCAGGGAGATGAGAAAATCTATATCGATATCGTCTACACTCATTCTCAGATAAAAAATGTCGTTGCGCTACGCACGTCAGTGGAACACTGTCCGTCGTCGCACCGGAGCTCCGACAGCGCAGCGCATCACCCTGCCTCCCGCTTCGTCTCTTGTCCGTCGCTCCGTTGAAACGTCGCATGCGACGACGCAACGCATCAGTGGGGCATGTCTTAAAAAATATATGTAAAACGTCGCAGCGTTGACGCAGCGACGACGCGACGCGACGCAACGCACCAATGTGGCCTCTCTCTTAGGGTTCCGTTTTTTTCATTTTTTGTTCGGAACCCTAAAAAATTACGGTTGGTCTGCGTTGGTCGTATTATGAACAGATAACCAAATACATCGAAACCGTATTTTTAACCGACTTCAAAAAAGGAAGGGGTTATCAATTCGACAATTTTTTTTTATTTATGTATGTTTGTTACGCGATATCTTCGCCAATTGTGAACCGATTTTGATAATTCTTTTTTGTTATTTGAAAGCTTTTGCTACCATCTTGGTCCCATATTAATTTTGTGAAGATATGATGAAGAACTTTGGAGATATAGAAGAAACTCCTAAAAAAAATTGAAGTCGGTTGTTTTTTGTTATTTAATTATTACGAAACTTATCCGCATTGCCTGGACTTTTTACCCGACTACAGCGAAGCCAAAAGAGGGTTATGTGTTTCGCCGCTATATATAATAATAATATTGTTTATTTCAGATAACGAGATCCATACATTAAAACTCAAAATAATGTATGTATGTACATACATAGCGGCGAATTATGATACCTTGACAAATGAGGTATCGTCGAAATCGTCTTGGCTGGCCGCTGGTTGATAGGCTATGTGACGTCTATAGGCCACATTGAGATACTAATACTACGTACTTACGTACATATATACAAAGTGGAAGGGACATACCCGTAAAAAATCGAACTAGGGTCTATACTAGATCATTATAGTATAATGAAATTAATATGAAAGCCAAATAACAAAAAAAATATTTGGCCTTTCCATACAAAAGTGTGCAGCCGTCCGGGCGATTTATATGGGAATGTCAAATTTCGTTTTGGTTCTTTCGACTTTTATTTTAATTTCATCATACTTTAGTGATCTAGTATAGCCCATGGTTTGATTTATTACGGGTATGTCCCTTCCACGTTGTATACATCGTTAATGAAAGAACGCAAAACCTCTCAGATGGTACCTCAGCCCATGTAACTGAACAACTTTTGTTCAACAACTTCAAAGAAATCAAAAAAAAAAAATCTGTTTTCATACAAATTGACTTGATCAGCTGATCACGTATGAAAATTCAATTTTTCGTGAAAGTTGTTGAACAAAAGTTGTTCAGTTACATGGGCAGCATCTGAGAGATGTATATAAGTCAATGATAGTAGGCCACTAAGTAATGAACTAAAAAATAAATTAAATCGAATCATACGAAGTGCGGTATAAAATCAAAGGGTACCTATAAAAAGAACATTTCAAAAATATTATAACGTCTAACAAAATATACTGAAACTATTTTAAGGGTGAATTCAGTCCATGATACTCAACAACTTTCCCCAAGGAACATATATCGAATTCTGAAAAATTTTTTTTTGCTTTTCATACAATCCCGGATCAGCTGATCGGTCAAGTTGTATGGGAGGCCAAAAAATATTTTTCATGTTTCGATATATGTTCCTTGGGGAAAGTTGTTCAGCATCATGGACTGAAACCACCCTTAAAATAGTTTGTTATATTTTGTTGTTGTTTGCTCTCTGCTGTAGGCACAGCATGCAGGCGCATGAACTGGATAAATGTATTTTTAGTATGATTTTTTCCGTAGTTAGGTTTCAGTTTTTAAAACTATCTTGCACCAAGTAAACAGCGCATAAAAATAACGAACAAAACGAATTCGAATGAATACCTCCACTGAACGTCAAACAAAAATGTAGGTCGATTGATCACGCCTGCATAATGATACTTCGTGTCTATCAGAGGATTTTTCACGATATTTTATTGGATATCGGCTTTTACCTTTTATTTTATTCGCTTGCAAACCAAAGTGGCTCGTAGAATAATTAATAAGTACCATAGTGTTTTGCTTTTAGTTTATATTTACGTTAGTTACAACAAAATCGAGCAGAAATGGTGGCGCCAGTGTATATTTTTTATCTGTCAGTGGCGGATCAACACATTTGCCGCCAGTAGGCTAATCATATTTCGCCGCCCCCCTACCACCCACACTTTTTGTAGGAACGGCAAAATGTAAAAATAAGCCGCCCATGTCCAGCTATTTCTGGCGACGCCGAATTTTCCGCCTTAACCAGCCGCCCCATTGTGAAACTTTAATTTGAAATTTCCGCCTCATTATTAACCCCTAGATCCGGGGCTGCGGAAGGGGAGGGGTGGGCATTTTTCCGCGCCCCTAGGTACGTGCGGATAATCCGCTTCTGCGCTATCTGTGTTATCTATACGTCATCATAAGATAGATGAGAATAATATAATCCCCTCAAAAACAATATAACTTTTCCGTTTTTGAACCGATTTAAAAAATTCTTTGTTTTGTTCAAAAGCGTATACATGCAAGTTGGTCCCATTATCACCAAGTGAAGATCTGATGATGGGATCCTCGAGAAATCGAGGGAATAGAATAGAATAGAATAGAAAACTCTTTATTGTACACCAAAAGAAAAAACAATATAAACAATATAAACAAATAACTTAAAATAACACTAGTACAATGGGCGGTCTTATCGCTTAAAGCGATCTCTTCCAGACAACCAGTGAACCAGGGAACTCTATATATAACTATGCACACATATATCGTGTTAATTAAAGAACGCAAAACCTCTCAGATGGTACCTCAGCCCATGTAACTGAACAACTGTTGTTCAACAACTTTCGCGAAACTAAAAAAACATAATTTGAATTTTCATACAAACTGATCAGCAAATCGCGATTTTTTTTGGATTGTGCGAGAGTGACAGGGTACATACAGGATGATTTTGAATGTCGTAATTATATTCAATGAAAGTACTCTTGAAGCGAAATAAAAAATACATATTCTGTAATATGTATCTAGTTTCATAATAAAAACCAAAGATATCAGCCGGCGAAGGCGTACCAAAAATCTTCCATTTGAATGTCACCACCCGCGACTGAACTCGTGGCGGGCGGCGGCCAGAGAGCGGGGAGGCCGCAGGTATAGTAAAGTCAGTAGGTTAGCCATATATTGTAAATGTGGGAGAAGAAGTTGACAAAAAATGAGCGTTTTTTTGTGATTTCAAGATGTTTTATAAAAAGCTAGGGTTAGGGGGTGCAAAAGCTTGAAAAAGGCTACACTCTCGTCGAATATTGTATCTTAGCGTTTCTGTTTCAAATATAGAGTCCGAAACAAACTTTTAATTAAAAATAAAAAGTACCTAAGAGCGTAGCATAAGCTTTTAATTCGATTAGCCGTGCGCAAGCATACGGAGCAAACACGGTCGATTCCACTCCGCCGAAATGGAAAGCAAATATCCGCGCTGAAATTGAGCGCGGATTTTATTGATAACCTTTTTTAAAAAAAGTTCTCTGAGAGAAGTTCCATAATGCAGCTTGCGTTGTCTATATTATTATTTTAATTTAAACAGAGAATTTAAAATACTGAGGAAAACTGTTTCCTTCCGCGTAGATTTTAAAAGTCGATTAATTTAATAATCTAATCAAAGGATGGTGGCTCCCGTGCTTTACAAGGCAAATTTTAATGCCGGTGATACACACTCGCCGAGAGTCTCGGCCGAAAAGACTCGACGAGAGCATACCTGAAAACACTCGCGAGAGCCACCGAGACTTGTACGAGTCCCTTTGACTCGGTAGAGAGCAAGACGAGACGAGAGCACCTTGTACACACTCGTTCTCGCCCTGTCTCGGGGTGCCTTGGCGAGTTAGTACACTGTACATCTGGCAAAATATATTTGTTTAGATGTCCTTATTGTCGGATTTCGATAAGGAATGGAAGGAATCAGCTTTAGATAGAAGTAAAAAACAGGTCTGAGAATCGAGGCACCTGAATCCGGTGCCAGAGAGAACGCCCAGCCTGATTTAACCCCAGCAATCCAATTATTCGTCCAAGCCATCGCCTGACCTCTAATTAAAACGCCTCGAATGCCGAATCACTTGTAAAGTCATCTCTGGATTGCTAAGCTCTATTGACACGGTTAAATGCAGATTTAAACCTCGATTTTGCTTTGAGATAAAAATAAAATAGCTATTTCAGTGCAACCGACACTCATTAGTTGTGTATGAATCTGGAATTAAAAATGAGTACTTGGTAAAATAAGCAAAATTTTTGGAGTTATTTGAGAAAATAGGCAAAAATAGACCAACCCCTCCGACCCTCATATCTCCAAATCTACTGGGCCTAACATTTTGAAAAAATACATAAAATAGTACTTTTCCTATAGATTTCACGAAAACCTATGAGAAGTACGGAGCCGTCTTCTCGCGAGTTTAACTCGCACTTGACCTGTGTATTTATACAAAGAGTTAATGAAATAACGCAAAACCTCTCAGGTTGTAACTCGGTCCTCAACTGAACAACTTTTGTTCTACAACATTCCCAAAATGCCAAAAATAAAATTCGGATTTTCATACAAATTGACTCGATCAGCTGATCAGTTTGTAAGAAAATTCATATTATTTTTTTGGGTTTCGTGAAAGTTGTACAAAAGTTGTTCAGTTTCATGGGCTGAGGTACCATCTGAGAGATTTTGTGTTATTTCATTAACACGTTGTATAATCTCACTCGATTATTGAATTAAAAAAGTCTTGTATGAATTTTGAAAATATTGAACGGTTCCGGAAGACCTCTTTAAACTTGAAATAGAAAAAACAGTTTGTTAGTGACTGAGCATGTTAGCATTAACTATTCAAAGTTTTCGTCAAATATAGAGAATATTTGACGAAAACTTTGAACTTTGAACTTAGGAAGTCGTCACATCACTTAATCAAATTACATTAATTAAAGATCACGTAAAATGAAACAAAACTAATAAAACGTACACTTTACAAATCAATAATATTCCAAAACACTGTAATGTCCCGCGTCTAGATATCCAGAAAACAGTAAATACTTGACAGTTCTTCCCGTCCCATAATTTATAGCTCTCGAGCAGCCGTCCCTATGAACACTGAACGTAAAATCTGTGTAAATTTCTCCGACACTGTGCAACTCGACATGACCGGCGTATTCCCCATCCCTAGACATTAAATCCCTGTAATCTGATGCTTTGTTAATATGTAGTCCGTACGAACGATCACCGATTATAAAATCTTTGTATCGACTCCAATTATTCACGATTCGATCAACAGCCCTAAGTCGGATCTCTCGATGTCTCTCTTGGGTGCCGTACACGCAAACTGAGATAGATCTAAACAAGCAGTTGCCATCGCCCCGTATTGGCACTACGCGGCGTGCCATCGATTCGATTTTCGCAGGTGTAAATCGATTTCGCAGCTACGGTCATGTCAATCCCTATTCGTCATATTCGTGTCAGTTATGACTTTTCAATGGCACTCGAAGTAAAATATTCTGTTTGTGCAATTGTGACTCTCGGTTCAGGTTTTTCCAGTTATGCTTCGCTTTCCATATTATTCCGAAAATATGATTTTAATAAATCGCGATAAGTACTGTTTGAAAATGAAAATAAAAGGTTTCGCGAACTTCTTGTTTTGACAGGTTAGTGTTTACATTATTCTTTTTAATTAGTGATGTATCCATTGAATTCATCAAGTTCATTGTAATGTAAACTCTTTTGATTTACGTTTTTTTTGCTCTTTTATAAATCGGTGCCAAGGGTTACTTTACAAGGATAATGATGAATAAAATTAGTACAGGCTTGATTTCCATACCTGCCAGTGAGGGACGAACGTAGTAATCCATTCGCCACGGATGTGCCAATAGACCTTTTGTATTTACCAAATATCATAGCGTGAATTAAGAGAGAATAGAATAGCGTGGCAAGAATCCTTGGGAAGGCCTATGACCAGCAGTAGAAACTAATCATAAGCCACTCCCAAGGATTTTGAAAACGTCCCATTGGAAACGTAGGCATCACGCTTGAAAGAATATTTTTGGCCCATCGGATAGATTACTAAAAAACATTGTATACGTATTTTTTCGTTTCCCTGAAAAAAACTGAAAAAAAATTGGTCCTTTATTTTTGGATAATCTACAAAACGAACTTATTAGAATAAACTTTTCTGACCCTGTCGTTATCACAGTTGCCTAGTTTTTGCTAAAGAAAAAAGTTTTTAAATACTGACGCCTTACTACGCCTCCTTAACCTAGTGTCATTTGAATATGTAAATTCTCCTTTACACTATTCCATGTAATTTTGCATTGCCTTTGTCGTGAAGGTAACAGTTTTATTAGCTCCCGAGGGATTAAAATAATCGGGATAAAAAGCGTTATGTTTCATCGATGCAAAATGTAAATGGCCGCCATTGTGCAACGATTTGACGGTGCATTCAGGTGAAATCAGGTCAATTTACTAACCAACACGGATAAATTTACTTGGGAACCAACCGGATATTGCAGCATTTTGGGAAATGTTACATCCAATTTAAAAAGCGAGACCGTTACATTTAAAGAAAAACTGGAATTCTAAAACATTAGAGTTCCCTTACTCTAGACTTTTCCGTAGAAACGTGGTCTAGCTTTTATTTTGAAACGACATGTCAGATTTTGGCAACATTTCATACCTATATAGGAATATTTTTGAGTTTACAGTTCTTTCTTTAGAACTTGGAAAAGCAGCGATTGGTCGCTTAGGTGACGGACTATATGCCATGGATCGCAAATCGTAATTATCACTTTCTCTACTTCTTGCTTTTCATGTTAATTACGTTTAATGTTTCTTTTTTCCAACTCGTTATTTTTTTTTAAATTAATCTCTCGTTCTACAAGCTCACGTTCTCTTACTTGACGGTGACGACTGAAAATCAGCGTTTGCTGAGTCATTGCCTTTTTGTGTCACTGCGGTACCTACACCAAATGTCGACGTATATTGATAATATTTAGTGTTAATTTATGTACGAGTATATTATGTGCCTCAGTTACACAAATAAAGTATCTATCTATCTATCTAACTCATGACTCAACTAGCGGCCCGCCCAGGCTTCGCACGGGTATGTATTACTACTACTAAACTACATGCTTACCTACAATAATTTCACACCCCGAAAAACATGATCTTCTTTTCACGGTCGGTGAATACTCGGTCGGAGACTTGTTGTGATGGCAATCGGTGAATAATGTCTTGGTCGATTAACCGATGACGAAGACGTGAGTCATGTCGTTTGCAGTTTTTGTCACGGCTCAGTGAAGTGATACCAGTATTTTTATTTAAGATTAAAAAGTTACTAGAAATGCATTACACATTCAGTAAATAAATATATAAGTGCAAATCACAGAGACTGAGCTAGCCCCAAATTTTTTTAAACTTGTGGTCTGGTATACTTACTCAAAGATAGTATATTTTATAAAAATTCATAGGTAGATACACACCTAAGACCAAGGAAAATTTGAAAAATACCATTTTTTTACTTGCGTGGCTTGGGCTCGAACCTAGTACCTCCTGAGTGGCAGACTAGCGTGTTAACCATTATGCCACTGAGGTCGAGGTTTTTGATTTGGAACCAAGTTATAAAATAAGTTCGCGTTGTCTTAGGCTCTAAACATTCAAACTGCCTAATTGCAGTTGAGATGCAGTTTGATTGCAGTCGTGTCAACTGCAATCGAACTGCATCTCAACTGCAATAGAACACCGACTGCACGCTTGCTCGGTTGTTTTGCAATCCTAAGCAAGTGGACCGCGCAGTCGGTGTGTAGATTGATTGCAATCGTGTTAACTACAATCAAACTGCATCTCAACTGCAATTTTGCAGCTGACGTGCAGTCGAAATGCGGTCTATCTGTCTAGACCCTTATAAGACGGTGTGAATCTGGATGGCACATTGGGATCCAGCAGAGGTCGTAACGGCGTCTGCAGTCTAGACCGAGTTAGGTCGCCGACCCGCGCCGAGACCTTCAGATATCTTAGTGATGTAACCTATTTTAAAGGGCGACTAGCAACCCAACACCATAACGTAACGTCTAACAACACTGTTATATACTGAAACTCTTTTGAGGGTAAATTCAGTCCATGATTCTGAACAACTTTTCCCAAGGAACATATTTCGAAATATGCAACATATTTTTTTCACTTTCCATACAAACTCGGATCAGCCGATCGGTCAACTTGTATGGGAGGCCGAAAATTATTTTTCATATTATTTCGAAATATGCAACATATTTTTTTGCTTTCCATACAAACTCTGATCAGCTGATCGGTCAACTTGTATGGGAGGTCGAAAATTATTTTTCATATTTCGATATGTGTTCCTTGGGAAAAGTTGTTCAGTATCATGGACTGTATTCACTCTTAAAATAGTTTCAGTATATTTAGTTAGACCCAGTATATGATTGATCCACACTGATGTAACTCTTTGTTTTCGACATGAAGATTAAGTAACATTTAAGGCCGTACCTAAATTTTCCAGGGTCCGGGGTTATGCGAAAAACGGCCACTTTTGGCTAATGTGTGTAGTAAAGCTTAACGTTCTCATTATAAACTGTAAACAGCAGTTCATAAAATACTTTGAAGGGTTATCTAGGACTTAGTAGTTGCAAAATTTTAAATAATGTCTCCGTTTTCTTTGAAATGATTTATTTTAAATGGGGGCAGTACTGGACCCCGGAAAATTCAGGTACGGCCTTAAAATGCAAGTTTCAATGAAGAAAATCATCCTTTTATTTTATAATTTTCTAAAGATATTTTTCATATACACGACAATATTTATTTTCAGATGTGAAAAAGATATTTAAGGATCACAAATATAACCTTAACTTTTCCCCTTCCCCGAAACTTGGGAGTTAACAACTTATTTGTAAGGCTTCATACGCGCGTTTTGTTTGATCAACATCTGAGTCGGATTAACTTCGTGTCGTGTTTACAAATCCAAAAAAATATTACAAAAATTTGATTATAATTATTCTTTATTGATGGTCTGGGAGAAAAGAAAAAATCTAGAATGTACCAGCTACTTCTCTTCCCGCGCAGATCCTAAAATCTGATCGAAGAAATATAAGCGAGAATCTGAAACATTCCAATTACTTTTTATATAATACACCGGCAATGTTTTTGGAGCACCCGTGTGGTGCCGGGTTAGAATAGGACCACTCCATCGCTTCCTGTGGATGTCGTAAGAGGCGACTAAAGGACTAAGCACAAACATCTCGTGCTAAAATTGCATTCCCAAGGAGGGTTAACGTCGGGCGGCGGCCGGTTGTAAAACTTTTCGCACAAATACGTTCCCAAAGAGGATTGACGTCAGGCAGGCGGCCGTTAGTAAAACTATATATTAGCTATTTCTTCCCCGTTTTACAAGGTCTGGAATCCTTGGGTGACCATTGACATGCATATTATATTTGGAGAAGAAAAAGCGGGAAAGCGCATCCCGGGCTCCGAAGCAGCACAGCTGAGGATGCAACCGGGAATGCGCTTAGACGAAGAAGAATGTTTTTGGAGCAAGTTCAGTCCGCTGATATGTATTTTCGCCGATCGAATGTTTTTTTTCGTTTTTTAACATATATTGGAAAGTGATATATCCCTGTATATATCTATATCATATAAAAGTTACGAGGAAACGGATGACGCAAGGTGAATTTAACTTATAATAAAAATGCTTCTCAAGTGTGATTCTTGGTTATATCATTCGTCAATCAGATGACTTTATGAATGAACAAGTCGACTTCTCGGTATCCGGTGATGATTGGCGGTCATCCGATATCGATACGACATTGTGAAATCACTTGTTTTAGTCGCAGGTGAGGAGGCAAGGCAATACACACACTTTGCCAGCCTTACAGTATCTTTAATTCAGATGCTGATTTTATACCTTCGTTCGCTAAAGAGAAACTTATCTTAAGGCCGTAGGTAAGGTACCTAAATTTTCCGGGGTCCAGTGCTGCCCCAATTTCAAATAAATCATTTCAAAGAAAACGGAGACATCATTTAAAATTTGCTATTACTCGTACCAAGCCCTAGATAACCTTTCAAAGTATTTCATGAACTACTGTTTACAGTTTAATGTCAGAACGTTAAGCTTTACTACGCACATTTGCGAAAAACGGCCACTTTTGGCAACATCGCTGAAGGGCGACTTTTTAGAAAGGCAGCTTCCCGAGATCAATGGTACAGTCAAGAATCGATTGTAAAAATTACTATATTTTGTCGAATTTTAACATGTCGTTTAAAAAAAATTGAGTACGTTTATAATACGGAACGGGGCGTCCTTTAATCAATTCTTTGGACTGATTTAAGCACTGTGTTTTACTTTTAATTGCATGAAAGTCTGCATTTCTTAGTCTAGTAGAACACTCTCTATAATATACATTTAGGTGGGCAGTATTTTTATTTATAAATATAAGAATATGAGGGTTAGTAATTACCTTAGGTATTTATGTATATACGGGCTGACGAGGCCCAGTATCATATAATCAATAAAAAAAAATGTATCAACGCAAAACAAATACCTCTTTGAACCGACAAACATAAAAAACATGTTGCGAATGAGAAATTAAAGTCGACATGTGTTTGTTGAAATATCCCAAAGTTATTGGAGCAGAAATTTAAATGGACAAGGACATGAATGGCACAATATGAAGCTTTATAAAACATTTTAAAAATGTATTTCCTTTTATCTCGTTCAGTAAAGTTTTTCCTACAAAATAAACAAACACAAATATACAAGAACATGAAATAGGTAACTTAAAAGTATACAGGATGACTTTTTAACCACCAGCCAAATTTTTGGCGCAAGTTCAGTCCATAATACTGAACTACTTTCCTTTAAAACAACGAATAACGAAAAATAGTGTTCCCATACAAATCAGCGCTGAGCCAAATGGATTTTAACGATTTTCAATATACAGGGTCTAACTAAGTATACTGAAACAATTTTGATGACATTGAACACCTTTCCCTAAGAAACATGTATCAAAATATGAAAAATGATTTTTGGCCCCCCATACGAGTTGAGCGATCAGCTGATCCGCATTTGTATTGTAAGCAAAAAATATTTTTTATACTTTAATGTGATGTTTATTGGAGAAAATGCTTAAGTATTATGAACTGAATTGACCCTTATAATAGTCTCAGTATATTTTGTTAAACGTTATATTTTTTTTAATTAAGTAGTACAGTATTATGGACTGAACTTGCTCCAAAAATTATGCTGGTGGTCAAAAGGTCACCCTGTAAGGCACAAAGTAATCAACCATCTCTGTAATTTTGCTGATGGCAACACCAGATTCCTTCCTAACCGAGACAACCTCTTTTTTCGTTTAACCTACCTACTTAATACTTTCCGCGGCACGCTCCGATAATAACGTATAATGTGAAATGGGCTTTAGGCGACCGGTTATACAAGCAAATTATTTTTATTTTTAGTGCAACGCCTATTCTACGATAATCGGTGTGTTATCTGTGGAGAGTGGTGCAAGTGTAAGAAGTGAGAGATTTTATTTAATTTACACCGCGTGTAATTTAAATGTATGGCAGACAGTACATTCGCTTAAAGTCAACCCGACGGCTGGGAATCCATTTGTTGAAGTTTAGAGCTGATTTTGTAATACTACAATTTTGATCGATTGCAAAACAGGCAATGTATGTATATAAAATCAGCATCTTAAATTCAGCATAGTATATTCCCAGCCTAATAGTCTGTCGATATATGTCTTTCTATGACAACAATGCTGGTATTTGGAATATAATTTCGTCTTTCTTACACATGTAATTAGCTGACAGGGCAGTTATTTGAATGTCTTAAATGTTTCCGAGACCAAACGTCCAAGATTTTGTAACATTGACTGAGAACACACACAATTAACACGTCTTTATCTCTTTCTTTACTTCCAGCTTCCACACTGGTCAGCTGATCCACGCGTCAACTCGGGTACATCAGTAGGGACTGGTCAGCTTGGCTCAGTTTTCTTAAGAATACTCAGTGTTACTTATTTCTGTAAAATGGATTTGGCACTCGTTTGCAAGCTTTACATGTTATATTGTAATAACATTGTATCAGGCATAACATCCTTGTAAACGGACAAAGCTCTTCTGGCGTGTAGGCGACCAATACTGTGCAAATGAGTTTCTTTCGGCGTTTCTTCTCAGCAATGGTCGTTGCAAAACGTATTGTAGCTTTTAAAAAAATAATAATAATAGTAATTTTAATATTATAAATAAACATTACATGTAATGTACACTAAAATTATTGATGTGTAAAAGTGCCTGCGAAGGCCTAATTACTGAATAAATATTTGATGTGATTGGTCAACGAGAAAAAAAAAGAAAATAATCAGCTGATTCTCTTCCAGTGCAAATGTGAATAATGTTAATAGACGATGGACAGATCGTATGCGAATGTCTAAAATGTTTCGGAGACCAATGTTAGTAATTACTAACCAATTTATTATATGAGACCAATAGACCAAAATGTAGACTATTAAATGTAACCCGCTACCGCTCATCGCTCGTTCACGAAACAGTTGACATTGAATTTAGTTCGTTCACAGCGATTATTGTATAATAGCAAAGTGACCCGCGACGTCTGCGTGTCTGTCTGTCTGCCGCATTTACATTTCTGAAGACCAAAAATAAGGTCTATCAACCATTTTCTTATGTGTTATGTCTTATGTCTTATGTGTGGAGCACTCTTTTAGGCTATGCTGAGATAAACGTAGCTGAAACATTTTATGCATGTGTGTATTTCCATACTTCAAACAGTTTTTCCTTTTGATAAAGATCATATCGTATATCCCTAAAGGACGATTGCAGGCTTACCGTCAACACATTATTCAAGGCGAAATGCCACACAAAACAGATTTTTGTCGCGTTACCAGCAAGCAAAACCATTTATTTGCTTAAAAAACTACCAATTCACCATAAATTTTGCCTGATACTGAAAGTTGAAAATATTTAGTCAGTCAGAAAGACAAAACACGATTCATACAAATTGCCTCGATAGAAATAGCTAATTTTAATAGGTTAAACCAGTCCAGTGCGAGTCGGATTCGTACATTAAGGGTTCCGTACCTCCGTACAATGTTTTAAAACGCTGAACTAAATTAGTTTCTTGTTTTACGACCCGCTTTAATTTTTAACTTTATCTTATTTTTAGTATTTATTGTTATAGCGGCCACAGTTTTCAAGTGTAAATAGCTAGTATATAACGTTTCAAGAGGCTCTTTCACTCGAACCGTATTAACTGTGACAAACGAAAAGACGGCGGAGTCTCAGTAACAGGGCCCCGTTTGCACTCTTTGGGTACGGAACCCTAAAAAAGACTTAAAACATGAGACATTACAATACAATCAAATCTCAGCAGTTCCTCAGTTCGTCCCCCCCCCCCCCCCCCCCGTCGAACCCGCGACCCGGACGGAAGCCACACGTGCGTCGGCGGCCGGGCTCGTATTGGGAGCCACCACGAATAACGAAGGGAAAGATTTGTTTCTATTAATTTCATTTTATTACATCCTCGCGCAGATTAAAAAAGCAAATCGAGGGATTAGGCGAGAATCTGAATCATGGCAAAAGGCGATGCGGCTACACGGTAAGACTAACCTTTTTTTAGGGTTCCGTAGGCAAATGGCAAAAAACGGAACCCTTATAGATTCTTCATGTCTGTCTGCCGTATGTCACAGCCACTTTTTTCCAAAACTATATGAACTATACTGTTGAAACTTATTAAGTAGATGTATTCTGTGAACCGATATATTAAGATTTTCACACAAAAATAGAAAAAAAAAACAATAAATTTTGGGGGTTCCCCATTTTTAGAACTAAAAAATTTTTTTCGTCAATACGATACTTATGGGATATCTATAGGAAGGTCTTTAAAAATGATAGAGGTTTCTAATATAATTTTTTTCTAAACTGAATAGTTTGCGCGAGAGACACTTCCAAAGTAGTAAAATGTTAGTCCCCTGTAACTTCTAAAATAAGAGAATGATAAAACTAAAAAAAAATATATGATGTACATTACCATGCAAACTTCCACCGAAAATTGGTTTGAACGAGATCTAGTAAGTAGTTTTTTTTAATACGTCATAAATCGTAAAATGTTACTTGCTGCTACGGCACCCTTCGTGCGAGTCCGACTCGCACTAGGCCGCATTTTTAGTCTTGCGGCCCTAGGCTCTGTCTACCAAGACCATTACACCAAGAACACAATATTGTAGAGATGGGAACTTTATATTTTTGAAATATTTATTTTATATTATCAGAAAATTATGCTCTTAGAAAAAAATCTGAAATAATCCCAAACGCCTCTGCTGTTATCCTACATTGTATGAATTTATAAGGCTTATACAGGATGATTCAGAAAGGCGACGATTCTGTAAGTACGTGTCTTCTAAAGCACAGTAAAACAATACTGTGATAAAAACAGCTGACTATACAGTATGTTTGGTTACCGAATAGCAATAATTTCAGAAAATGCTTTCGCCACCAATACGAACAACTATTACTAAGGGAATAATTCCGAAATCTCGATAAAAAATTTCGTCGGTAACCAAAAACATTGTATAATGCATACTTTTTTATTTTTATATTAGCCATGCTTGTCCCACTGCTAGGCAAAGGCTTCCCTTCTTACCTTGCAGTACTCATTGATAATACCTACATACTATGGAAGCCTAATCAATCATACACAAAAAATTGCAGTACTCATTGATAATAACTACATACTATGGAAGCCTAATCATACACAAAAAATAACCCCGTCAATAGTAAATTCAAATAGTTTGGAAAATCCAAAAGTGCACGCCTCATAATCTTATTTTTCACAATTAAATTGATTTTGATATTAAACTACATTGAATTAGACCGTGATCTTCGAAAGGACTTAGTTTTGGATAATACTGAAGCGTATAAAAAAAAATGGACTTGATCAGATAAGTTTTTCGGGAGTTATCGTGACCACGCCAGTTTCCATACATACCGACACACGGACGTCCACAAAATGATTTTATTAAACATTGTTTTTATTTATTAAAGGGCAAAATGTCTTTTAAAAATGTCATAAGTGTTGAAACTAGTGTTTTTCCTTGACATTTATGTGTAAATATTATTGTACAAGTGCGATAGAAAATAAATAGAGACACATTTAGTTAAAAAAATCACTTGATTTTTGTAAGGCGAGAGTAGAGCACTACCTCATGCGCTTCGCTTATGAGGCGTGCAATAGGCGGTACTTAAACACTACCACACACTACGTCATATCGTTTCCCGCCATAATACGGTTACTTCACGCCTATTCCTGGACCAATCAGCGGCTGTTGTATGACGGTGCGTTATAATGGCCATTGGCCGACCGTTGACGCTGCGGTAGTCATTTCACGCAGTCGTAGGTTATCAATTCGACTGTATGTTTTTTGGTATGCATGTTGCGTGATATTTTTGCCAATTCTTTTTTATTTGAAAGCCTTTAAACTAGTTGATAAATGAATATAATTAATTTTGTGAAGATTTATTAAAAGGAAGTCGGTTTCTTTTTGTAAATAAATAATTAAATCAATTTATTTCAGGTTACAATTTTATTACCTACTAGCTTATGCCCGCGGCTTTGCTCGCGTATTCCAAATCCCACGGGAATATTACTTACTAGCTGTGCCCGCGACTTCGTTCGCGTGGTTGTCGGAACGTAATGTTATAGGTATAGCCTAAAGCCTTCCTCTATAAATGGACTACCCAACAAAAAAAGAATTTTTCAAATCGGACCATTAGTTCCTGAGATTAGCGCGTTTAAACAAACTCTTCCGCTTTATAATATTAGTATAGATATAAATTTCGTAAGGCCATTTTTCACGATGATGATTTTTGAAGTTTTTCCATAGTATTTATAGTTCACTGGATAAAAAGTCTGAAAATGTGAGTTTCTCTATTATATCGTTATTATGTTTTCATCTGATTACGTTTCTTTACATTCATAGATCTATTATCACAATTTCGTGTCATGACGACTACTCATGATTATGACGTCACTTATCTTCCGTAAATATTAAATTTTACTTGTATGGGTGTCAACACTGGTGTCAGATATTTCAGGCTGCCAAAAGCAGCCGAATAATATCAGCTCAGACCAACAGCTTGACGTGCTTTCCGAAGCACGGAGGAGTTCAAGATATTTTATGCCGCTTGTGGTCACCCATCCAATTGGCGGCCACACCACCACGCCCGAGTTTGTTTAAGTGCGAAAGTGATAGGAGTGATAGGAAATCCCCCCGGACCGTCGAGCTCTTCTATAAAAGTATAAATAACAACTTCTGAAGTTCTGAAAACATTATAAATGGGAGTTTCGAACTAGAGAAACCTCTCGGGTATAAAACCGATGGCTTATTCAGTATTCACTACGCCATGACAGATGTTGACAGATCGACATATTCTTCAATATCAGTATGACCATTGTGCCATTGTCATCAATCAAACACGTCACGCGCATTTTAAGCAGACATGGATAAAAAGTGCGTTCGTACACACGCGTTCGTGTGTAAGTGAAACGTAAGGCTATTGTAGATCGACTCATTTTCCCCCAAGATTTTCTAACAGTCAGAAAAAGACAGTTGGGGAAAAAAAAAGAGTCGTTTAATTCTAGTATTACTATTTAGCAGTTGTAAAGCTATGTCAGATTCATAGCAACAAGCCTTATATACCAAATTATATACCGTTTTATACCAAATTGCAGGTGACACTAACGTCATCTCGCAGGAGAGGATGAGCTTTCGTTCTGTATGTTAGTACTTATTATGTATAGTTTTCTGTACCCTGGTAAAGATATGGAACTTGATGCAGTTTTTAGGTACCGTTACAATCTGCATTTTTGTCACTGTATAAAACCCATGGATGTGTGGAACCGGTGCGTATATCTAGTTGATTGTTAAAACTTTGAACAAGTGACTGTATTCATTAATAAAAGGATTTTTGGTCGTAACAAAAACTCTGTTTGAATCGACAGTTCCGGACCATGAGGTGAAAGTCCTGAGACTTTGAACTGAACATGAATTAAAGGGCATTCGCATCATATCGGCCACAGGAAGGCCACTTCTGGACAAATACCGACTTTATAATAAATTTTATTGGCATAACAGGTGCAAAATTATTTAAAGCCTCTGGTTGCCGATTTAATTTCCACTGTGTTCATTAATTACTTCAAATTAATACATTATTTCAAGTAACATTAACAATTTTAAACAACACTAAGCCTCGTTCACTTTTTTGTGTAACAACCTGTAAATAAGAAAAACAAGTAAAATGATCTGAAGATTACCACCTACACAGAAAAAGGAATATTATCTTATTTTCGTATTACCCGGTATGGATGAAAATTATTTTCTCTTTACAGTAACTGGCTTCTCTTTTTACAAAGATAAATCCATCCATTCGAATACCTGGAAGCTGCACAGGTTCGCAACATCCGTTTTGTATTTTTCCTAGAACTTTATTTTATAATAACTATTACCACGGCGTTAAACCGGTAGGTTAAATAAAAAATAAAACCGGACAAGTGCGAGTTAAACTCGCGTGGAGAGGGTTCCGTACAATTGATTGAATTCTTATAGGTTTTCCTGTAATCTACAAGCAATGAACTTAATTTTGTATTTTTTTCCAAATTTTAGGCTCAGTAGTTCGGAGATCAGGGGGGGGGGGGGATGGTCAATTTTCGTCTTCTTTCATGAATAAAATCAAAACTATTTATTTTAAAATTATAACAAATATATATTTGAGACCCTCATGACGAGCCCTTTCATTTGTTGCATGACACAGTAAGTTTTGCAAAACTTTTTTTTTCAATTTCCTAATTTATCCCCCGAAAATTACCCTTTTTTTAAAAAAATATTTATTTAATTTACACATATGTGTTTGGGTCGTAGGATTACACCATCCTACCTAATTTCACCTAATTTGGTCCAGTAGATTCGGAGCAAATTGGATGTTACAGACAGACGCACGAGTGATCCTATAAGGGTTCCGTTTTTCATTTTTTGTACGGAACCCTATAAAATGACGCAGTTTTATACAAACTTTCATATACTTATAAATATTTACTCTAAAATATATTTTTAAATAGTGATACAATAAACTTTCATCATCATCATCATCATCAATATCAATAAACTTTAGTTTTGAACTATTAGCTTATATGTTTTTTTTTACATTTCTAACGTCAAAATTGACCAAGTTTCATTTAAATTTTCAATACTCATTTTAACCCCTTAGGGGATGAATTTCCAAAAACCCCTTAATGCACATTTTCGTCATTTAAGGAACGCTTGTGCAAAATAACATGTTTCTAGAGCCAGCGGTGTCAGCTGTGCGTTGATCGATCAGTCAATATGTCAGCCAGTCAGTTTCTTCTTTTAATATAGGTATATAGATTTTAATAATGTATTTTCACGCCGATATTCTTGGAGTTAACTTCGTGGTTTTGTAGCATTGTAAATCGTACGTCTAGCTTTATTTTATTAAATTAATGCATACGGGAATTAACGCGAAACGTACCTTTTATTTATTTATTTTGCTGACGTTTCATTCGGGTTTCACCGAACGTGGTCCCAGCTTGACTGAAGCAGCGATGACGCCTACGCTTCCCCCTGCCCGGTGTGATCTTCGTCCACCGTCATATTGTTAATTTTCCAAGTACCGTCACACACTACACTCACAGTGTCCCTATTCCGTAACGCAACCGTATTCTGGTGGTTAACCGATTGTGCACCAAACCGGGGTTGTGTTTTGTTAATCACTGGATTCCACACTGCTGACAATTTAAGGCCATCTTCTCGGTTGAAATTGTTAGGATGTTTCTTAATTTCAATCGCCTCACGTACCATCCTAGTGCGATAGTGGCAATCGCCAGCGATATCCAGTCATGCATCAAATCTGCAGACCGTCGATAAAGTAATCAAAAAATACACCGAAGCACATGAGTATAGACTGCTTCACCATGTGAATGTTGAGGCGATTCAGCTCCTCGACAACACGGACATAGTGCGACGTCTCAAAAGAACCAAACCTTTTGAACTAGTGTAGTTATAAAAAAAATACATTGATATAATAGTGCAGTGATGTGCTAGCAGAGACACAAACACACAGAGAACAAAGTGCCTTCCCCTTAATAAAGACCGTAAGAAAAGTGCCGATTGACACATTCTTAGTCAATAACATGTAAAACTAGGTCAATGTTCAATTACTAATTAGTCTAAGTTTAGGCTAGATTTATAATCTAGCCTAGCCATTACTAGCGTACTTGTTTATATTAGGTACGTTAAGAAAGGATAAAAATTGCATCAAATCTAACTACGAGTAAATTTTTGCAAAGGCGTCTATTGTCCGATTCCATTAACCAAGTAGGTCAATGTGGACTCATATTTGCAATAGAACCGTTTGCACACGATTTTAAATGACGGACTGACATGTCCTACTTTACATACTGCGGATTTTCATTGTTATACTGGACACACTACTACATTCGAACATAATTCATAAAACTCTGTGGCTAAAAACATAAGCTAGATGGATCACAATACTAATGTTGAACTCCTAGAGCGCATGGTCAAAAAGGAGAGCTCGTTCAAACCATTAAAATAAGAAAAGTCACATATCTTGGTTACGTGTTAAGAAACCCACAATATTATCTACTCTAGAAAATAATTATTGCCGGAAAGCGCAAGGGAGGTCGCAAAATGTCTTGGCTGAAGAACATCTGACACTGGACTGGTATCAAAACGGTTGAACAACTGTTCAGGCTTGCCACGGACAAATCAAGATTTTTAAATAGCTTACTGCCAATCTTTAATGTGTGATTGATCTTTAGTTATGAAGCGGCACCTAAAGAACTGGCTACAATGATTGCTGAGTAATGAGATAGCAGGAGGAAACCTAAAACGAGCCTATTCCTAAAAGTGACTTTTCTTTCAACCCCATATTTTGGAGACCATTTCACCGATTTGGCTCATTTCCAAACGTTAAAATTCTATTGATTTTGTCTACTCTCTTAACAAATCGCATGTAGTGTCGATCAAAGATACTCTTGTAAGATCATTTGCAAAAAACGTCGCTGAAAAATCCGTCAATTAGTAAATGAATTTTTGGATATTGATACAGTTTTTATAATAAATTCGTTCATATGCCTGTCTCGCTGTCCGGATGTCCTCTACAGGTAGCATTTTTCAACAGATTCTTCTGAAATTTTGTGACATTTTCGATAATTATATTAGATTTATGTTGTTGCGTCCATTTAAAAAAAAATTAAATGGCGGTCCATGGGGTTAAAAATAGACCTGCGTGCTCTAAAACTCACAGCGCTACTTGTTTAAGACGAAGTTGTTCGGGCCTTCCATAGATGATTAATGTTTGGTATCATCTATCGAAAGACCTATGATATATCATTTCCCAATAGTACCTAGGTAATTATTTTATCACCATTCAAACGATGTCATCGTTTGAATGCCAACCCAAAGAAAACTGCAATAATTCCTCGATGTGAATATAACACACGCCTGCGAACCCTAAAGTACCGCGCGCGTCCCGGCAGGCGACAGTCGAGCCCGAAAATCGATTCTTGACCCGTTTGCACGCTAGCTCGCTACCATACCATGGGCACAGCGCGGGGAAGGATGCAGGAGGAAGCGTTTTACTAGTTTGCCATGACAGTGAAACTTATCTGTTTATTTTAACGCACATCATAATATTTGTGGGCATTAGTAGCAGCATGTTTTATTTATTGCATATTGCATCATGTACAGTTCCCATAAATCAAACTCATTGTTGTTACAATGTGACAATGTCACTAAATAAATGTAGGTTACATTTACATTTATCCCACAAGCATTTGTGCTCTCTATCAAATTGTACGAATTTTAAAGCATCCTACAGATATCCGCCAGTGATTGGCGTGACGCGTCTACACGTGTCTGAAACGCTGGCGCGGGGGTTGAGGGGTATGCGGGCGGAGGTCACTGGCTAGAAAAATAGACCGGTGTTACATTAGCGCCAGCGCTGGCCTGGCTTGAGATACTGTTATACGAGGCCAATACTGAACCAGCTTTGGCTTCGTCTAAACCTACCTATAGTACATCCTAATATTCGCTAACCTCTTACGCCTTGCACCACGAGGTATGAAAACATTCGCCCTCCAGGCGAACCGACAATTGCCGACAAAATGATTCCTGTCGATTCTGCCTTGCAGTTTCCATAGTCTATACCAACGCTAGTGAGCAAAATTGGATGTTGTTCGAGATATATTCAGTTATGTAACATCGTGTGTTCAGCCCGCGCCGGCTTGATTTATCTTACATAGTGACACGTTGAGCGGGATGAGCTAAATTGGGAGGGATAACAGTGGAGGGTTTAAGAACGCGTATGACCCTGATAGTACTTAGAGCGATCTTAAATATTATCAATAGTAACGAAATACTCACTTTGAAATAAAAACAGCAAAGTTCAGGACCAACCCTATACATTATAGGTTTCAAAAACACGATTGTTAAACATTTACTCGATAAAAAAAAATTGCAAGTTGCATCCAAATCACCTCAGAATTATACTAAAACGGAAAGTATTCAAGAAATACAATAAATCAGCACTTCGGATTATAATATTTATAATTGTATTAAACATAAGGCAGCCATCATAATATGTCTTATTTTTTAACCTCAATAAATATATAAATATCCATAAAACCATCTTCATTGAACTACCGCGATCTTCCTACCCCGCATGGCTCGAGGTCTCACGTTATCATCATCATCAGGTCTTTTTTGTCTCCACTTCAGGAGCTCGACTCTCTCTGTACTACCAGATCCTTATACAACGTGGAAGGGACATACCCGTAATAAATCAAACCACGGTCTATACTAGATCACTATAGTATAATAAAATTAAAATAACAGTCAAAAGATCCAATAAAAATTCGACATTCTCATACAGATCGCCCGGCGGCTGCACACTTTTTTATGGAAATGCTGAAATTTATATATATATATTGTTTTCAGTTTTGATGGTCAAAAATTAATAACTGAAAAAGCTAGAGTACATTTGTATGGAACAGTCTACTTCAGCTAGAGTAAATTTGTGTGCGTGGAAGCGGGAGCAAAACTTACATTATCCACATCAGGCCCAGCCTTAAGGTTTTGCATATTATACTGGACATATATTTCTAGGCCGGCTCTTGTGCTAAGTTTGAAGTCTAGTTAAGTTTAAGGTTTATGTTATCACTTTGATGGAAAGATGTAGTGCTTTGAAAGTGGCACTGCCCATCAATCTTTTCCTTTCCAAGAGAGGATCTGTACAATTGCAAAAGTACATAGGATGATTTTCCTGGTCACCTCACCAAAGAAGAAAAAATGCTGGTTCTAGATACTCCAATTTTTTTTTTATTTCTTCTGTTTAGATACTTATATTGTTTTGCTGGAAGCTCCGTAAAAACATTATTGCACTTTGATTCCTTCCAAGATCCGATATTTCATCAAATTGAAAAATAATATTATCGGAAACAATAGGTATTAGATTGTGCCCACTTCCAAGAGACTTGACACCGTTCCATTATTGTGCTTGTATTGTTACTACGTCCCCTGAGTAAGCCAGAGAGGCTAGGTCTATCTCGTTTAGTTGGAACAACGCGCTTGGGAGGGTTCTTTTGTAAGTAGCCAACATTTGGAAGTAAAATCTTCCCAAAAAATATTTAAAAGATCTTGATACCTACTTATAAATCATACACTTCTTCTTTTGCTCTTGTCAGTGGAGTTAAGTGGAGAAATTCTAAATTATCATCACATTACAATCTAAATTACCTTTAGAGTGCGACCTCCTCTTCTCTAACCAAATTGCTGTGCCCGGCAGGGTCCATAAATGATTCTGTTTTTTATGGTTTGCAATAAAATATTGAGTATTGAGGAGATGCCTCCATTCCTCTCTTCTCTCTGCCATCTTTTTAGCCAATCACACTATCACGTTTTTATTCCTTATGAGGCAGACAGAGCATTTTGGGTCTTGCGGCTCCTAATCCGACAGAGACTGGGGCCGCAAAACCTAAATGCCAATTTTGGCGTAATGGTGGGTGAAAAAGTGGAATAAAGAAGTCCAAACAGTTGCGGGTCACCATGAGACCCTGATAACGTCTTCTTAGCCGTTTAAGAAAATGGTGCAGTACGGTTTGTTGCCGCTTCTTCTCAACTAGCGCCTAGGAATGACTCGACGTCAACAATCGAAATCATGAACAAAAATTTACAATGAGAGAACAAAAAATGTTTGTAAATTTCTAAGTGTACTTGAAAAAATAAAATGAATAAATAAACATTGGGTTTTTAGTTTTAATTTTGAAATTTGACTTATTAATACGACAGGAATACGTGAATTTGCCTCCTAACAGGAGACAAATTTACGTATTCCTGTCGTATTGGTGTCATTATTGCATGATTCATCTCGTGACCTCCTGACCCTAAAGGTCACCCGGCCCCAAACGCGGTGTCAATTTGCTATAGTAGCTTTTGGTGACACATTATTCATTGAAGTTGTAAGCTGCTAAGTGTACTTGAAAAAATAAAATGAATAAATAAACATTGGGTTTTTAGTTTTAATTTTGAAATTTGACTTATTAATACGACAGGAATACGTGAATTTGCCTCCTAACAGGAGACAAATTTACGTATTCCTGTCGTATTGGTGTCATTATTGCATGATTCATCTCGTGACCTCCTGACCCTAAAGGTCACCCGGCCCCAAACGCGGTGTCAATTTGCTATAGTAGCTTTTGGTGACACATTATTCATTGAAGTTGCCGCCATGGGACGCTCATCATGTCGTTATACTAACTTGTTGCCGCGTGATGATGGCAGAGTAGAATACAATAAGTCACCATCTATTGCCTCCTTTAAACTTAAACCAGCTGCTTCTCTACTCGCGTAGATCGTGAAAGCGGAGTGAGAGAATGGGTTGGGCCAGTCAAGATAATAGGCGATGCAGCACAGAATTAATAAAAAAATTACTGTGGCTAGGAACCCATTACTATTTTGATTTCTTATTGCATCTTCACGCCCACCATCTCGCTAAAAGTGGCCTTTGGATCTTGCGGCTCTAGAATCATTGCTTAGAGCCGCGTTAACCTAACATGCCGTTTCTATCCTATAAGGAATAAAGACTTGATAGTATATTTATTCTCCTATGTATGGCGACTAATAGTAGTAGGTATAGTTCATTTGCTGAAATGGTGTACATGCCGTCGGCGCGCAACAAAGGTCGCTTCTTTGAAAAGGCGGAGCCGCTTTTGTTGGGACACCGACATTTTAGTTATTCTATGTTCTTTCATGGTGTATTGGTGACCACGCTCTTCCGTTACCTGGATTCCAGTAATATCCTGGATTCGATTCCGAGGGCGGGCAAATGCGTGTCGTCATTTTCACAGGCTTTTTCTCGATCTTTCTGTTATGTCTGTCAGAGCCGTGTAGAAACCAAGCTTGTGTTTAGTTGAGTGTTTGTACATTTTTATTAGTTTGTTCAATAAAAATGTCTAAAAAGAGGCTAATGAATAGAGGGGTGCGCTTCCGTTTTGTACGTTGGCAATTATATTAATTTGCCAACGTACAGAACGGAAGCGCACCCTCTCCCGCGAGATGATGTTCCTGAGCGTCGTCCCCTGATTTGCGGAATAATATAGGATAGATTTGAAATAGGGTTTGTCGCTATGAATCTAACATAGGTGTACAAAAGATACAATAAGGACAGTCAGAATAAGGCAGTGGGGTAAAATGACATGTGTCAGAACATATATGGTTGTTTGTCAATTTTGCTCACAAATTTATTTAGAATTAGAAACTACCGATACGACTTGATATCCGTAGCGCCATCTATCATTTGCTTGAGAAAGCCCTGACTTTCAAGCGTTAACCCCTAATAACTTTTAAACAGCTGAACCTATTTTCATTAAACATAGCTAAGAACTACCGCAAGCACAGACCGCAAGGGAACTTGCTTTCAGGTAAAAAAACCGCTTCAAAATCGATCCATCCGTTCGAGCGCTACGATGACACAGACAGACCGACAGACATTAGCGTCAAACGTGTAACATCCCTCTTTTTTGTCGGGGGTTAAAAATCAAGCTTTACAGCTGTGCGAATTGTATACAGGAAGGAATCCCGAATATTCGAAGTAAACTTCGGCAGGTAGACGTGAATAATTCATGCCTCGGCTGAGGGATCACCCACTTCTTCCCGAGTTGGCGCGCGTGGATATTATCGTTTTGGTTACGGAGTTATACTCGTAGTAGCTTTCGCCAACGGTTTCATTACCAATAAGTTTCTTATACTGTAAGCGATGCGACACCTTTTGAGGATTTAAAAATTTTCATTTAGTGTTCAATTTTTCACAACTTTGCGAATTACGGATATTTATATTATTGCAAACACTTTTGCAATCACTTTTTCAACTTTTATAAACATGTGTTTCTCTATGACTTTTTTGTCATTCTTTGTAAAAAATTGTTTGCGATTCGTTTTATTTTATTATTTATCTTGCTTATTTATTTATTTATACTTTATTGTACAACAGGCGGACTTAATGCTAAAAGCATTCTCTAACAGTCAAACCTTTTCAATACTTTTAACAGTAAAACCTTGCTTATTAATACAGTTTATATACATTAGCTATAATTTTACTACAGATATTATTATCATTTAGTTTTGTAGTCATATTAGCTTTTGAAGTTGGATTTGTTTAATTACTTTTTATCATTTGTTTTTTACTCATTAATTTACGACATATTCGTTTTCGTTATAGTGTGTGTTAATAAGATGCCTGCTTATCATTCAAACTTGTTATTGATGTGTAATTTAGTAACTCGCATACTCAGCTCGCATATAAAAACTGTAATTATTCTGCTAAACACAAATTGTCGATAAATAAATGGAATATGAAGATTGTTTGCGTAGATAAAATAAGATAAAATTATTTATCGCAACAAATTAGTAAAAAAATTAATTAAAAGAAAATAAGAAATAGAGTAGGTACAAAGGCGGACTTATCACTTAAGCAATTTCTTCCACGCATCCTTTGGGTACCTAAATGCAGACTATTAAAAGACATCGACGAAGATTTCTTTGTTTCCAGACCAGAGTAGAAGTAGTTCATCATCATCAGGTCTTTTTTAGCCTCCACTGCAGGAGCACGACCCTCTCTATACTGCCAGAAACATTTATTAGCCAGAGCAGTCAGTGGATTCGGCCTAAAATCTCCATGCTGGCCTACTACTAAGTCGCCTTCTACGACATCCACGGGAAGACTTAGAGTGGTCCTGTTCTACTCTGCCGGGAACCACATGGCTAAAAGAGTTGAAGTAGAAGTAGGTACTTGGTCTGTTTATGTTCCACTTAAAGCTGGACTATTTGCGATGCGGACGAGCCGCAAACAACGAGCGGCTCAATTAGAATGTTCAAAGTGTCTCGTGACTGTTTGTGGACTTTTAATGAAGTTTATTTAGTTCTTAGTTCTCCTTGAAAGTTTTAACAGAGTAAAGAGAACTCAATGAGAGAGTGTCCAATTAACGAAGGAATAGTAGATTATACAATTTGGTGTGCCCCTTGGCAGCGAACTAAAAAAATCGCTGCTAAGATCAGTGCACACGCACACACACTATCACGTCTACGGGTCTTGCATCTCTAAGCAGACAGAGCTTAGGCACAGAATACATAAGAGTGAAACAGAATGGTAACTCACAGCGTCTCCCGCAAATTGGCGTCCCCGCACCTCTCCCCCGCACTTTGTGAGCTTTGACAGCTCCAAACCAGGGTTTAGTTACTAGCCGTACGCTATACGCGACGTGTGTTGTCTTGAGAACTGTCAACCAATAGTAACCATTGAATTTATTCATATCATTACCGTATAGTTTTGCGCCGAATATGCAAATTACTATATTACAATAGTGAATAAGTGAAATTAGTGCGTTACATTATAAATGACTCAGTAATAATCAGTTAAGTGAACTAATGGTGAAATGGACAATGGACATAATGAAAAATATTTGTGAAGTGATATTATGTAGCTGTTTCCGGCTTTTCTGTAACATTTAATACATATAAAACAGAATATTTTTTACGTCATAGTGTTCGCAAATCTTCCGGTATGGAAAGATATAATCGTAAATATGTCGAACTCGTTAGTAGGTAAGTATTAAATTAATTCTGCGGTGCGACCCTAAGTATAAAACTCACACATCGACGTGTGTACAGATAAATTGTTTCGTTTGTAGTAGTAGTAGGTATATATGTTACTCTGAATCAATGGAGAGTCCTACCAGTGGCTTAGGGCTGCAAAACCCAAAGGCGACTTTAAGGCTCGCGCTACACTGAATTGGCAGCGACGCGAAGAGCAGTTTTAATAACAAGACATAATAAACTTTATTTTGAGGTCCTATTCTACTATGCCGTGTGGTTCCCGGAAAAGTAGAATAGGACCACTCCAAGTCTTCCCGTGGATGATGTCATAGGTGACTTAAGAAATACAAGCTAAACAAAGCTTATTAACACATTGCTGGACATACTAAGTCTATAGACGTAGATCAATTGCTCTTTCTATTGTGTCTGGCTGAGTGTCCAGCAATGTGTTAACATCAATTAAACCTCTCCAACTGGTCTGGCCAGCGTGGACAATGTAGGCCAAATCTGCTGATAGCTCTAGCCAAGTATGGCTCTGGTATTACAGAGAGGGTCGTGCTCCTGCAGTGGAGACTGAAAAGGACCTGTCCATGATGATGATGATAAACTTAATGTACAATGTCATATCATAAGATATAGAAACGCTTGATAGAATGATGCTTATGTAATTGTACATAAAGTTAATAATGTCTTTTTATCGTCGCAGTAGTAAACATAAAATTTATAACGTCTGTCTTGTTATTAAACTGCAGGTAACAATTTTATTGTTTGATAAAGTCTTTTTATTTGCGTATTAAAAAATAGAAATTTGAGTATTGCCGGTCATTTCTATAAGAATACCTCGAATAGTTTCGAGGCCCTTACTTAGTAAGTAAGTGGGTACAATAATCTTTAGAGAAATCCGAGAAAGATAATATTTTCTTGAAGAAGGACCACTCGAACGGTTTTCCAATTAAGAATACGTAGTCAGGGCATCTTCGTTTGTGATGCTGGCTGTGAGCTCGTCGGCGCAGCGGCGCGTGGCTAGTAAGGAAAGTCGTCCTTTATTACCAATAATATAAAGTCAGTCTGTCCGAGCCATCCGCTCCGAACTAAGAGAAAATAATAATAAACACGCGTGCAAAGTTGGATAGAATTGATTAATTAAGGTGATGGATAATTTATGTCCTTTCACCAAAGTTACAGCTGAATTTGTCCCTAAATAATATAGTATGTTACGAGTATACAGTGTTGATTTCATATGTACGAGCAGTAACTATGATAATTTTCTATAAAATTAAATCGAAAGCCAAAAGAGAATAGCTCTGCGAAGCACTATGGGTGTTGGTCGGAGAGCTCAAACAAGTCACATATCCTAACTAATATTATAAATGCGAAAGTGAGTTTGTATATTAGTTTGTTTGTTTGTTACCTCTTCACGCTTTATCTACTGAACCAATCTTCTTGAAAATTCGCATATACATAGTTAGGAGAAGGACATAGGGTACCTTTCATCCCAGTAAAAAGTAATGTTCCGTGGGAATTGGAAACGCGAGCGAAGCCGCGGGCAAAAGCTAGTACTTCATATAATAGACCACATATGCCATATTGCTGTTTAAACAAGCCAAAGGTAACAAATTATATTTGACCAAATCTTTAGTTATAAGTTATGGATGTCCAAATTTAGACCTCCCGCTTGTATGCCCAACGATACTCAATAATCGGAAATGAATTATTTTCATTATGTGCAAGAATAAAACGTCAAATTAAAAGCGATAGTCTACTCTTGATTGAACAGAAAACCATTAAGTGCATCCCGGTGCAGTGAAGTTATTACTATTTAAAACAATGGAGCCTTGGAAGCGATTCTAACAGACAAATATATGTATTATGATTTTCTTAAGACTGCAGTCTTCGACCGTGGGAATTTTTGATTAAACACCTGAATCTATATTTTCTATCTACACATACGCATACGCTGTATTGTACATGCACCCTGGAGACGAATTTCGACGAATTCAGAAGCGCAGTGAGCGGTCTGCCTTATCAGCGTTTTCGTCCCCATATTTGAGAATTTCGGAGAACTTTAAATTTTTCTATCTTTTTACAAAAGACAAATTATTTTTATTTATTTATTGTTCGTGTTGAAGCATTGATCAATATTCATATATGTGTATTTTTTATTTTTCAACTCAGTCGTATGCGCAAGAAATCCGACGACGTATTCGCTTATATTTTCTTCAAAGTTTAACCTTTTTAACTAAGATTTTGAATAATTGAAAAAAAATTAATAAAATCTTCTCATTCACTTTTTAGCATTTTCCTTTGTCTTTATTTCTCTGTAATTTATACACAATTTCGTGTTTTAAATTCCGTGTAAACAACAATGACATGAACGTCGCGCACCGCAAAAATGGAATCACGTCTCAGGTTATTTGGAAGTAAACAAACTATTACAATGAAAATCAATAATTTGTCAAATTCTTTTTTTTATACTTAAATAAACTTCAATTTAACGTATCTTAACATATAGTTACTAAGATAGTTTGGCTCCAATCAGCTCCGAAAAAGCAGTCAAGATCATTAAAAATAAGGACTGGGCCCTTAAGTAATTGAAAGTGTGCTCCCATTTGTAGGTAGTTACATAATTCTTCTTAGTGTCGATGGTACTTATATTTGGTTTCTCCAGTAAACGGCAACCTCAAGAGCTCTCGTTGGCTGCGACTAGGTACTCCAAAGTAGTCTAGCTAACGAGTCTGTCTAGCTAGGGGTCTCAGTTTGGTCTTTGATAATAAATAAACAGCTTTTGAAAATAATTTGATGCCGCTTAGATTGTTTTAAATTCTGCATTATGGCATATTTTTTTGAAGAATGCGTGATAATTTTCAAAGCTCTTTGGACCAGGTCCGCCCACCGTCCTCTGGATAGCAGAAGGAATTATTCCTGAATTTTTTTTATTACTTTTTTCTTTTTTTTAATTTTTTTAAGTTAAGACTTCCCAAAACTAAATGCTTGAACATTTTTCTAAAAAAAAATAACTTCGTCGAGCAATTTCAGGAGCAAAAGAAGAAAAACACAGTATTTGAAAGCATGAAACGTTGGTAGTTCGCAGCGGCTGAGCAACCCGGCCGATTAGTGCAGCTCAGCGGCGCGGCGCAGTTCCAAAGCAGACTTCAAAAAAGCTTCGAATCCCACACGCTTACATGCTGACCTAGATAGGGGACTTTAAATAAAAAAAACTACACGTTGTTCGTTTATACTTGTAAATGAGAGATTCATGGCTTGAATCCCGATTGCAACAGAAATATTTTGGTTCGAAAAGTTGAAACAGAGATTAATTTGAATACTGATTGTAACACAAAATCGTTAATGAATTCAGGTGTTGCTTTTAGCGTAATGTCCGCCAATTTCAAAGTTTTTTTAAACTAAATTACTTTGGTGAATTCACAATTACTTGTTCTTTGATCGAAGGTAACAACTTGAAAGAAGCTATTGATCGTTCATCAGCAGCTTCTTTTGTGCCTGAAGATGCCTCGTATAAAGGTGGAACAAGTGACGCGAGTGCGACGGCCGATAATGCTGTAGACACAACGAAAGCAGCAGTACAAGCAGGGGCATGCATCACGTATTGTCTGATTATACTCGACCCTATGGCCCTTTATTACGTAAGCAATGGGGTGGGGGAGCCTTTGATCTGCTTATTTTTGATGACACGAGGGACGAGGGGGTCTAGACTTCCATTAAGTCAGTAATTTCGGTAATGGTTTTTTAAATTGAGCAATAAAACATTTTCGTCCTTCCATACAAAATCCGTTTGGCTGAGCGCTGAATTGTATGGGAGGATGAAAAATTTTTATCGATTTTTAATAACTTTTTTATAGAAAGTAGTTCCGTATCATGGACTGAACTTGCTCCAAAAATTTTGCCGGTTAATAAACAAGGGGGCGGCGTGGGGGTTAAAATAGCTAAATGTCTGTATGTCAATGGTGTTTTACCTCTGACCAACTGTTGAGCCTTTACACAGCTCAAGTCCGATCATGTATGGATTATTGCTCCCACATAAGGGATGGATCTGCCCGCTATCAGCTCGAGCCCTGGAAGCTATCGACAGACGTGCCAGAAGACTCGTTGGTGATGAGTTGCTTACGGCAAGACGGCTCCAGAGCCTCAAACATCGCTGACTAGTAGCAAGTCTGTGAGTCTTCTACAGGTTGCACTTCGAGGAGTGTGCGCAGTCATTACATAATTTAATTCCCCCTGCACCAATCCACCATCGGACAACAGGACGTGGACAGGGATTCCACCCATTTGCGGTCGATATTGTTTACACTTAAAAAAAAAAAAAAAAATGTAATACTTGAACGCTCCGCCGGCTCCCAAAAGTTTGCATGAACTAATTGATGGCGGAAGCACATCAAAGTAGTCCTTTCTCGAATAGAATCTTAGTATGAACATGAACGCAGGTAACTAAGAGATTCATGGTTTAGTGCTATGCCCGCCGAACTTACACTTTTGAGAATCGCTTTTGTAATCGAATGCGAATCTTTAGAATTAGATATTCTGTTACTGTATTCTTTGGTACCTAAAATTTTCTTGATTTTGTGTTATGATTGTTTCAGGTAATTGAATCTTCTCTGACTTGGACTTGGCTGGCGTAATTTTACTGTGTTTTCTGAACCAATGTTTTGGTAAGTTATTTTCAGCTGTGCGATTAATGATTATACTTCTTTAGATTGAACCTTTTTCTTTATTAACTATTTCTGACAATAGACATAGAAGTCATTATTAAACTTTCTTGAAAAAAAGAGCGAATTGATCATGAGTTAAGTTAATTGAGAAAGTTTGCCGCATTATTCGCTGGTCTACCTTTGTGATCTTTGGTTTTAATTAGTTCGTTTGCGTCCACCCCAATAGTTTCAATTGTGGTGGGGTGGTTATGCATACAAAGTAATAGATCAATAAACCACCTAATAATAACCACCTGTGTAGTGGAAAACAATCCAACCAATTTATCAAGCAGCTCACTCGGCTTACAGCTGTTGATATCTATTATATATAATTTTAGAGCGATGACTATTTGTGAAAGTGACGAATTGCGTCACAACCTTCGATCATATATTCTAGTCACAACCCTAAAGTTCAGTTTAAGACGTGATCCAATCTAATATGATCTTCAGTTAGTTAACTCTGCAGTGCAATTCAGCCAAATTGACCTGCCAATAACACCACGGCTCAATTTGCAGATATCGACGGAATACAGGTGAATTCTCCGGTAAATTCCCGTGATTCCGGTCAACACCGAAGAGGATGTCTGTCAAATGTTACGATTTTAATGGTGCTCGATTTAAAACTTTTTACTTCGTTCATGGACAGTCTGGGCGAGCATTCATTCAGTAATATTCAAAAGGGACGATTTATCGAGATATTGACATATATTGGGCTTCAACGGACATTATCGGGTTTTTAGCTTCTTACATTACGTCTATCTCCAGGTATCCTTTTGTCATCACGAAACGTCGTCGCCCTAGTTTCTCTTTTTAATTTGCCTTCTATCATAGTCCGATAGATGAAGGGTTAATTTTAAAAATGGTTTCAATAAAGTCAATCCAAACAAAGGTAGGTATTTTAAATCTCACCTCATCTGTCATTTATTTCAATTATTTAATCGAATCAAAAAAATAATACTACACATTAAATTCTGTTATTTCGGTTCCAACGCGTGAAGTGTCTCTTTCATATAGTGTGCTTCGCTGCCGGATTTTGAAATGGACATGGCAAATTGAAAGCTTTTAAGGCCTTTGATGGACTGTTCACATAGTGCTACGATTTGTCATCGATGTTCGATTTAAATACTATTAAGCCGATAAGTCCTTTGAATCCTGTAATAAACAAGGATTTTTTTTCGGTGCGCAGTCCATGGTGCTGGTTACGTCTTCTGAGAAAAATCTCGCCATCTCTCTTTGTGATAAATCTTGACAATGCTTTACTGTTTGTTTATCGTGTGTGTAAGGCCACACACTGGTGTCAGATTTTTAAAGCGATATATACGATTTGTCAAAACTCATTTATTCCTTTGATCGGCTTTGACGATCTGAAAGAAAGAAAATTGCAATCTGCTAAATATGAAAATTATGCTGACAGAAGACCATTTTGATAGACTTATAAGTTGTTCCCATGCTAAATTGTTTATAATTTTTGTTGATCTTACAAAAAACATATATCTTTCTTACTTAATTGATATTGAAACAACTCAGACGATTCTCAAGTGCATTACCGCGGTGTGAATGAACCCCTTTGACGCTTTGCGTTACCGACTACTGACCTATTTCAGTTCACCAATTAATTTCTCCATTGGCTGTGGTCATTTATACTAGAGCGTCTACAAAGGTGGGAAAATAGATTTTGGTCAGCCATTCATGGTGGGCAAGACAGTTTATTATTTATGACGTGTTGCAAATAATCTTACTAAAGATTGGTTACAAAGGGTCAAACTTAATTATAAAACAATATCTACCAGCCGACGTTACGTTTTGGTTAGATAATTTATAGTAAAATGAAAAATTATTTAATAGTTTAGAAAAAGTTTACTCAACACTTTTCGTCTTCGTAATTTGAGAGCTTGCTTTTGTCGGTGGAGAAGATGCCTCCATTCCTCTCCATTGATAACACTATTAAACTAAAACTATGGATACTTAACTCAAAATAAATGTGAAATTAATAGAACAATATAGGGAACATTAAATAATGTACTTCATCTTTATTTATAAAGTAATAATTACGAAAATGAAGTTTCAAAAGTGAAAAGCTACCCATCGGTAGGGCAAAAGTCCATCGGCTCTTACATTTAAAATAAAGTTAACATGACACCCTGCCTAGTGCAATCGGTGTAAATTTGTTGAATGAAACTTGTAATATAATATGACTTGATGGGGATTCTGTGCCATTTAAAATCCCCATCAAGTCATACTCGCTCCTGACGGCCGGTCATTGAAAACTATAGGCCAGTTTAATTTTACATTTCAAGTCCAAATCGAGATTAATTTTTGTGTGAGCAGCAATTGTGATATGTTTTTGGATTAGGAGAGTGTGAAACTACGTTTTGCAAGCGCAAAGAAGGTTGTGCTACCTGAAAAACATCAGTTTTCGCAGTTAATTCATAAACTAGCTTTTTTTTTAAACAAAGAAGAGAATATTTGAAATAATTCAAGCCTACCCACAGTTCCATGTCTTATATGTTGTTTTACAATTTCTATTAGAGTCGGAGATTCCTTTTAAACATATAATTTTGCCTGTGCCAGGCTCCCTCCACTCTTTAGACCGTGAAGCGAACTTAATATTGTTAAT